>OY992895.1:30988614-31421114 GCA_963921405.1 Cepaea hortensis
TTGAAATGTTCACTAAAGAAACTTGAATGATAGGTTTCAGGAAGAAATCACTAGGAAATTATTGAGCAAACACAGTAAGTAAATTTTCAAAACATATAATGGAGAACTATGATATACAAAACAGTGATTAGACCAGTTGTGCTGTATGGCTCTGAAACCTGAAGTACAACTAAAGGAGACGAAGCCTTGTTACAAACCTTTGAGAACAAAATTTTAAGACGCATCTTTGGACCCATTAGGGATACACAAAGTGGAGAGTGGAATAGAAGAAGCAACAAAGACATTTACGATCTGTTTAATCACTGGTATCATGAAGGCTAATATACTACAATGGCTAGGGCATATAGAAAGAATGGAAGATAATAGGGAAACAAAACTCGCTTACACTCAAGAAATAAATGACCATAGACCCCGAGGTAGACCAAGAAGACGGTGGAGAGATAATATACATACAGACCTGCAAGCACTTGGAATCAGCGACTGGCAAGAGAAGGTCAACCAGAGAGACGAATGGAGACGGCTTGTATCTGCAGCAAAGATATGCTGAAGAAGAAGATAATGGAGAACTGCAATTCAAGTACACAATAATTCTAATGAACGATTTTTCTATATTATTTTAATTATTAGTAATTATTTATTATTTAAATTTAGTGAGATCCTTGCGCTTGATGCTTGCTGTAAAGAGATTTTATGTCAGGTTCCAATTTAGTTAACTTCAGTCCCTAATCTCCCCGGTTTGTTATATCCAGCCGATTTCTTCCATTTTCGAATTGCCCCCCACCCCCTTAACAATCGAATTGTGGGGC
The DNA here is from genome assembly GCA_963921405.1 of Cepaea hortensis. Lineage (NCBI taxonomy): Eukaryota > Metazoa > Mollusca > Gastropoda > Stylommatophora > Helicidae > Cepaea > Cepaea hortensis. Next base: position 30,989,421 of record OY992895.1, read on the forward strand.
GTGGGCTCCACGTTGGGAAACAATGATCTAGAGAAATTAATAACGCGTTAAAAATGAGAATTGTCAAATGCTAAGTATATTCAAAGCTACTGTATTGCACGGAAGCCTGGACATTGAACAAGCAACTAGAAAGTCGCATAGAAGCCCTGGAGATATGAATATACAGACGAATAGGTCGTATTTCATGGAAACAAAAACAATTAAATGCTGAGGTCCTAGAAAAACTAGGAATGAAGAGAGAGTTGAAGAAAGAAATAACGAGGAGACAAGTGAAATATTTTGGCCACGTTAAAAGACATATAAAACCATACTGGAAGGCAAGGTTGAGGGCAAGCGAGCAAGAGGTAGACAACTATACAAGTGGGAGGATAACATCAAGAGATGGACGAACATCAGCCTGACAGAATGTACAGTTAAGGCGAGAGACAGACAGTGTTGGAGATCCATTGGAGCCAATCTTCATTGCGGAGACGGCACCTGATTGATTGACCGTATCCGGTACCATACTTTCCCACAATGCCCACCTTCATGGCTCGCATGGCCATCTCGTCTATAGTTTCCTAGTTTATTTTCAGTTTAAGGGCACACATGTGCCTGCAAAATATTAGATATGGAAAGACCACTAAGGTGATGACATTACGTGCCAAACAGCTCATGATATTTCTTAAGAGACAAAATAAATTCGTTAAAATATTATCCAAGAGATAATGACGAATTAAAGTGACATACAGAGTTTGTCCACTAAGAAAATAAAACTGCCAAATACTTGCAAGATTTGAAATTTGAATGCGGGTTTCTTAATTTTTCCCAAGAAATTATACTGTATGAAATAAAAACTATTAAATGCTGAAATTAAAGCGATAATTTCCTTATACAAGGTTATTATGTCCCTTGTGGTATTAGTATTATCTCCCATAATATATCTATTGTTGCTAAACGTGTAACACAAAAGTTTGTCTAATTTAAACGTGCTGTGAAAGATTACGGCATTGACACATGATAACTGTGGACTCCACGATAGCGCAGCGGCTAGAAAGTTTCCCTACAGACTCGATGGTCACGTGTTCCAGTCTCCCATAGGATTGTCTTAACATTTTGTCAGGGCTTCCACGTCAACCGAGAGTAATATAGGTACCTGGAAATATTCTGGGAAGCAAAGGATGCCGGCAAAATATAGACCACATCACCTATCTACTGCTCAATGTCTTGCTCTTCTCCTTCTTCTTCTCCTCATCTTCCTCCTCCTCTTGCTGCTGCTGCAGCTGCTGCTTCTCCTCCTCCTCCCCCTCCTTCTCCTTCTCCTCCTCCTCCTCATTCTTCTTCTCCTCCTCCTCCCCCTCCTCCTCCTCCTCCTCCTTCTTCTTCTTCTTCTTCTTCTTCTTCTTCTTCTTCTTCTTCTTCTTCTTCTTCTTCTTCTTCTTTTTCTTCTTTTCATCTCGTAATGGATTCAATCAAATAAAAATTAAAGGACTGCTTTTTATGCAATAAGGCGCATTACGCATTCAGTATTAGTCCTATATATTTTAGAGTAATTGACACTCAGCGGATGATGTGGTCAGTGGCTCGCCGGCAATAGATCATAGAACCCCAAGCAACCGGCGCCCTGCCCTTTTAGATGGTTGATTTTATTTTTCCTTTTTAGTTTTTAACGGAATGAAATAGCAAATCTCAGTCAACAATCCTTAGTGGTTTCTTACGAGATGATGTTGATGTTGATGCTATTTCCACAGTTGTTGATGAAACTAATGAATTTAACTAATCTCACGCCAACAATTACTAGTGGTCTCTTACGACATCAGTTGCATAGAGATGATGATGATGATGATGGTGATGATGATGATGATGATGATGATGATGACGATGATGATGATGATGATGATGATGATGATGATGATGACGATGATGATACTCACGTTTGTGGTGATGAAACATCCTAAAAAGCCTACACTGAAGGAGCACAGCACGGTGAAATCAAATATTGTTATGGAAGCTAATAGGTAATTCATTCTTCTAAAAGTGAATTAAGAATGTTAGATATGCTGGAGGACAGAAAGTGAGGTATGACTGCCAGATACTAACACTATATGTATTCGAACCCGATTGTATACCAAGGTGATACAATTATAATTGACTCACAAATAATAAAAAGGATCGTATTTAGTTTCAAATTCTTTGTTTACTATGAGCTTGAACTACGATCAGACAATCGGTTACCATAGATGGTTAAATAATTACTCATTAAACCATGCCTATTGCTATCCTAATTTAGTTCAAGTTAAAAGGCACAAGTTAATATACCTGAAACAACCCCCCCCCCCCCCCCCCCCCCCCCCCCCGCGACACTAAATAAATGACCCCAATTAACAAAAATCTAAGATATTTATTAGGAGATAAAATGTTTAGAATATAATCCATAAGGGAATAAAGAATTGAAGTGAATTAAAGAGGATTTTCAAAAAATTAAATATAAAGCTGTAGAGTGCAGGTTTATAAACGCGAATGCGGATTTCTTAATTTTCCGAAGCAATTATGTTTTATTTCATAAAAAAATAATAAATATAGATATGAAAACGATAAGACCAAATTCAATTATGCCCCTTTTGTTAAATAGTGTTATTTCCTATTATATCTTTATTGTTGCTAAATTTTGTAAAACAATGTTATTTAATCTTCACATTCTGTGATCGGATTATGACTTGGACACATGATTACGATGGAGCCCACGCTAGCGCAGTGTCTAGAACGCTTAGCTGTCGACTTTGTCACAAAATGAAACCGTGTGTTTATCCGTTTGATTATTACAGAGGATTTTCGGATTAAGCGGACGATCGACCAGCGACATCTATTTGTACTAACAGAGTAAACACAGTTGCACAGGTTACATCGTGTCAGCCCATAAACACATTTGGTGGTGAGTGAGAAGGAAGGGATACAATGCGTTGGCAGTTTATAAACATTTAGAATCACATAGCCTTGCCCGGCTCAGTACACGGAACAGCCCTGTCTGTCAGTTATAGTTCCGGACATCAGGCGAAATGGCTGCTGGGATTGTCACCACTGAACAGAAGCTTGACAGTTTGTCAACAGTCAGAGACAAACCGGAATTGGCAGCGAGAGACAGGAAACAGTACATCTGTCAAGTCTTGTTTCCGGAACATCGAGAAGATTGACAGCGTGTTGGGAAAAACTCTTTTTTGGAACTGTACAGTAACTCTCTAGATTGTTTTGGATGTCACAACCCGTGATGACAAATCTAACAGTCATGGAGCCAGGGAGGATGGATCCCTGACAGGAGATGATCTGCCACTGTGCCACCTGTGTGGGGGAATAAAGGAGAACGTCACGTGGCCAACTTTGGTAGTTTGCCATATAAACCCGAGTTGGGATCAACTAGGGGGGAGTTGACCAAGAACCGTGGATTATGATGGACGTGTTTGTGGGAGAGCTCTACAGTGTTAGATTAATTTAACATTAACTAGCATGTGCCGTTATGGCAAAGTGTAGTAGCCATCCCGGGAATGGGGCGGTTTTTACATAAGGTTCCCTACCAGATCCAAGGAAACTTTACAAGTTTTGGGAAAGAATTAAAAAACCCATTCTGAAGAACACCAGTTCAAGAGTCAATAAAGTTGCATACAGAAACATAACTTACGCTAGAAGGAAATTGATTCATCAAAGAGAGTGATGCATATTGATGCACCACACAGCATTAGACAGTAGTAACGAACCGAGAACCGGCTAAGAGTACCTAGTGTTAGTACAGCAACAATTAACATTAGAAATTAGCACTTATGGACTGAATGGTTCGATGGGCAACGAGGATGATCTGTCGACTAACTAACTAACTAACTAACTGCGTACACACTGCAAAAGACTTGTGCAGTTTGTTTAGGAACCTTAGGAACGGACATTGTGTAGAGTGCAACCGGTCCATGATTAACTGTTAATACCACCGGTGTCTATTTCGGATGTTCATGAAATTGGATTACCAGAGGTCTACAGAGGCAAAGCATTATCCGGCAAGATGGTTCCGGCAACGGGTGAGACGTACTTGTTCTGACGTAACGTGCTGTGGTCTATCTTTGCTGTGATCAGCTGACTGAGTTGATGTCTGAGAGACAGAGTCTACACACTTTATAGAACACGTCACACATTTTCTTCGCATACACGTCTCATACACGTTACACTTTTATTTTAATAAATTAATCTTTATTAATTTCTAGAAGCAAGAGTTGTTGAGTATGTTGCGTTGGGGAAGTATGAGAAGGGGGCATAGTACGACAGTGTGAGAGTGATAGGAAAAGGTGTCCATAGGCTGATGGAGTGTGTTGGACGGAAGCGGGTGGATTCTCCAGAATATTGAGAGGGAAAAAATATTATAATGTGGGTGTCGGCTCTCTTCACTCCAGGGACGACACTGTAAAGGAGGACACGACATTATTGGGGGCTCGTCCGGGATCTTTGGACAGCGGGATCTCTTGTAAACGGAATCCTTGGACAGCGGGATCTCCCGTAAACGGAATCCTTGGACAGCGAGATCTCCTGCAAGCAGGAACCTTTGACAGTGGGATCTTCTGACAACGGGGTCTTTTAACACGGGATCTTTAGTTATAAGAGGGAGATATCATATTGGAGAATCCAGCTAGAGTGAATGTGGATAGGGGTTAGGACAAATATCTTACCTGTTCACACTTCACACGTCTGCATAGGTCTGTGGTCCTGATTCTACTCTTGTCACTGAGTGAATGTGCTGTGTGTGGTAATATCTAGATTTATAGTACTTGTTCATATATCTGTATAGTAATTTGCAGTTATATTGTACTAGACCTGCTAGCTTACCTCTCTGTATAATGGCCACCCCTAAACTAACCACGTTAGAATTAAAGGCAAATGGGGAAGAAATGGGATTGGGGGGTTCTGCTCTAACGGATTACATACAGGAAGTGGAGAGAGAGAGTATCGTCAAGCAGAAAGGGATGATCGAAAGGCCGAGCTGGAATTGAGAAGGATGGAATTGGAAGCTGAGCAGCAGCTAAGAAATTGGAAGCTGAGCAAGCAGCTAGGAAATTGGAAGCTGAGCAAGCAGCTAGGAAATTGGAAGCTGAGCAAGCAGCTAGGAAATTTGAAGCTGAACAAGCAGCTAGGAAATTGGAAGCTGAGCAAGCAGCTAGGAAATTTGAAGCTGAACAAGCAGCTAGGAAATTAGAAGCTGAACAAGAAGCACAGAAAAGGGAGCACGAGTACCGGATGCGGGAACTCGAGCTCAAGAGTCAATCTAATGGAGAAACTGAGGGAGCAGTTGGAGGTTCCTCCATCCCAGGATCAACACCAGTAGGTGGACATGGGTACCATGCCATGAAGTTTCCTTTGGCGGTCTACGAGGAGGACAAAGAGCAGATTGACCAGTACCTTCAACGCTTCGAGGCTATGTCAGTTGCTATGGGTTTGGAGCGTAACAAATGGAATCTTAAGCTATCCCAGGGATTACGCGGGACCGGATACGAGGTTTATACTCGCCTGCCACCAGGACATGAGAACAATTATGACGAGTTAAAGACGGCTCTGCTGAAACGATTCGAGGTTACGTCACATACCTACCGGAAAAAATTTCGAGCAGCGAAACGAGAACCGGGGGAGTTGTTTGCCGCCTACAGTTTGCGTCTAAAATCTTATCTCCACAAGTGGATGGATTTGGCTGGGTTCGCACATGACTATGAGAGTCTGGAAGAGCTCATGGTGGTCGACCAGCTGAAGAAGCAAATGTCTAAACCTCTCAGGACGTTCCTGGGAGAACAAGGAGCGGAACGTATTGACCTCGTGACTAAATTAGCAGAACGGTTCGTCGAGGTACATGGGGAGGCAGGGGAAAACCTTTCCACCAACACCAAAAGTCAAGAGAAACATGACAAGAAGAAAACCAAAAACTCAGGAACAAAAAAGTGGGAACCTTATGTGCAAAAATCAGAGGATAGTTCAGAGAAGAAGAAGGAGGGAAGCAAGAGCACTTCAAGCTCTACACCAAAACGACCGTGGTCGGAGAAGTGGTGTTCAATTTGTAAGTCACCCTCTCACAATACGAGGGACTGCAAATCGAAGGCTAAGAACCCTCACTTCGCAGCATGTCAAGTGACTTCCAAGGAGGTTGTCACGGAAAATGCCAAGGTCAACAAGGAAGCTCGCCACCAGGAGAGCTCACTCAAGTCCGACAATAGAAAATCTAGGACAGGGAAATGGTGCAACCAAGGTCAGTCGAACACGCACAATGCTATTGACTGCAGGGGAAAGTCAGGAGACACTCAATTCGTCGTGTGCTCAGGAAAACCTAAGGTGGAGCCCACCGAACAGGTCGAGGCCGAGGAAGAGACTCCAGACCAGGAAAAACCACCTGTAGTGGAATTGGTAGAGGTTAACGGTCGTCAAGTGGAGTGTTTATACGACACAGGACTGGACGGGGAGGCCGTGATTTCTGCGGATCTGGTACATCCAGAACAATTCACAGGTGAAACCTTGGATATACAGCCTGCACAGAAGAGTGCTGTAACCATGAAGTTGCCCATTGCTAATGTGGAGATTCGGTCAAGGTACGTCACCGGCACTATCAAGGCCGCTGTATTGACCGATCCCATTTTTCCAGTCATCCTAGGTTGCCGGTATGTCTTTCTGGGAATGCCCAGGGAGCCAATCCATATGGGAGCAATGCAGACTCGCTCTCAGACGAAAACGGAAGAGGCAGACGCAATTGTGACTAACCCAATGCCGGGGGAGCTACGAACTGCCCAGAGTGAGGATGATACTTTACGTCCTTGCTACAAAAAGCTGCAGAAAAGTGCTGATCCACCAGGACGGGGGCAGTACTACATGAAGAATAGGATACTCTACAGGAGAGCAGGAAGGGGAGACAACCTATACGGTCAGTTGGTCGTCCCGAAAGCTCATCGGTCCCAGATTCTTCATATGGGGCATACCATCTCCTTTAGTGGACACATGGGTATTGCCGCCACCATGCAGCGGATTTCCTGCCACTACTATTGGCCGGGAATGACAGATGATGTGCGTCGGTATGTGAAGTCATGCCCTGAGTGCCAGAGGGTGGCACCGAAACACTGGACAGCACCGGTGATGTTGGGTGAGATGCCCAGCATGAACTCTCCTTTCGAGAGGGTAGCCATCGATATCGTGGGTCCACTTCCCAGGACTAGGAAGAGGAACATGTATATACTCACAATGGTGGATTGCTGTACAATGTGTGGTGAAGCTATACCGTTGACCACGATTGACTCGAAACGAGTGGCGGACGCACTGATGGAGGCCTTTACCAGATTAGGCTTTCCGGATCAAATTCTGACGGACAATGGATCTCAGTTTTGTGGAAAACTCATGGAGGAGGTATTTAGGGTGTTTCACTCTAACCACATACATACCAGCCCTTACCACCCTCAAGCCAATGGACAAGTAGAGCGTTTCAACGGCACGTTGATGACAATGCTCAGGAAATTAGCGCAGGAAAAACCTGATAGGTGGGATGGATATATCCCAGCAGCACTCTTTGCCTATCGGGAAGTTCCTCATGGCTCAACAGGACTACCACCCGCTACGTTGCTGTTTGGTCGTCCAATCAAAGGACCGTTGGAAGCCATGTTGAGGAGTTGGACTGAAGAGGGGACGTCAGAAGAAGTGATCTCATCCTATAAATACGTGGAGGAACTGAAAGAAAAACTCCACAAGGGATGGACTCTGGCAAATCAAAACTTGAAAAAGGCCAGGAAAAGACATGCGGCTTACTACAACCGTAGGTCTAAAGAAAGATCTCTAGAGGTGGGAGATAAAGTCTTGTTGCTACTCCCAACGGGAAACAACAAACTGGAGATAGGTTGGCAAGGACCATTTCCCGTGGAAAGGGTGATATCCAGAACCAACTATCAGATCCGGATCCGGGGAAAGTCGAAGATTTTCCATATCAATCTCTTGCGGAAATACGAAGAGAGACCCGGAGACAAGGCAGCTCACCTCATGGCAATAGCAGTTGCAGTGGAGACGGAAGTGGGAACCAACGAGGGCAGGGAATATCACTTGGTACACCAGGAAACCTATAGGGATGTACAAGTGAACCCTGATCTGACCTCACAGGAGAGGGAAAGGATAACCCAGGTTCTCAAGTCTCATAAGGAGATACTGACTGATAAACCAGGACGAACGAGGTTGGTTGAGTTCGAGATGACTTTGACCACACAGGAGCCGGTTCGCCAAAAGGTTTACCCAGTGCTATTCTCTAAAGAAAAGGCCCTGGAGGAGGAAATACACAAATTGCTGGAGGATGATGTGATTGCACCATCCACATCCCCATACAATGCGGGGGTAGTTTTGTTACGCAAACCAAGTGGAGAACACAGGTTGTGTATAGACTACCGACTGCTGAACAGTCACACACAATTTCAGGTGGAACCTTTGCCGAATCCAACTCAGCTATTCGCTAGGCTCCATAAGGCTCGGTACTTTTCAAAGGTGGATCTGAGTCGGGGGTACTATCAGATACCAGTCAAACCGGAGATTCGACCACTGTTAGCTTTCAGTACACCCAGTGGACACTACGAATTCAAGGTCATGCCATTTGGACTCAGCAATGCACCTAGTGTGTTTACACGCATGATGAGGACTTTACTAGATCCGTTACAGGATCCGTCCATCATCTCATTCATGGATGATATTCTGATTTCCAGTGACAGCTTGGATGACCACTTACAATCCTTGGAGAGAGTGTTTAATAGACTCAAGGAAGCAGGGCTTACTGCTCGTCCAACCAAGTGCATGATTGGTTACCAGACTCTGGAATTTCTAGGTCACACCATCACTCCAGGACACATTGTCCCAGAAGAGAAGAACCTGGAGAAAATCAGAAATGCACCAAGGCCAAAAACGAAGAAGGATGTGCGATCTTTTCTCTCGTTGTGTGGGTTCTACCACAAATTTATCCCACATTTCACGGAACTGGGAGCTCCGTTGACGGAAACCTTGAAAAAGGGATTACCGGATCAAATCATTTGGACACCAGAATGTGAGAATGCCTATAGTCAGTTAAAGGAGGCCTTGGTCAGCAAACCTGTATTACAGCTCCCTGACCTTTCCAAACAATTTGTGTTGAGAACAGATGCAAGTGCGATTGGAATTGGAGCCGCTTTGTTACAGGAAGGAAAAGACGATGCTTCGGTTTTGAAACCTGTGGCATACGCAAGTAAGAAACTTCTACAGGCGGAGAGGGATTATTCAACCGTCGAGAGAGAGTGCTTGTCCCTTGTATGGGCAGTGCAAAAATTTCAGCCATATTTGTATGGAGTTAAGTTTCGGGTTCAGTCGGATCATCAGCCCCTGATGTTCCTGGCTACTTCTCAGAAGCTCAACGCACGTTTGATGCGGTGGTCGTTGTTACTTCAACCGTATAATTTCACAGTAGAGTACATTCCTGGGAAGGAAAATGTTGGAGCGGATTTCTTGTCAAGACACCCAGCTCCTGAAGAAGAAGAATGAATCATCTGGATTAAACTCACGGTGGAGAAGAGTGAGATGGACTACTCTCTTAGGAGGGGGCCTATGTCACAAAATGAAACCGTGTGTTTATCCGGTTGATTATTACAGAGGATTTTCGGATTAAGCGGACGATCGACCAGCGACATCTATTTGTACTAACAGAGTAAACACAGTTGCACAGGTTACATCGTGTCAGCCCATAAACACATTTGGTGGTGAGTGAGAAGGAAGGGATACAATGCGTTGGCAGTTTATAAACATTTAGAATCACATAGCCTTGCCCGGCTCAGTACACGGAACAGCCCTGTCTGTCAGTTATAGTTCCGGACATCAGGCGAAATGGCTGCTGGGATTGTCACCACTGAACAGAAGCTTGACAGTTTGTCAACAGTCAGAGACAAACCGGAATTGGCAGCGAGAGACAGGAAACAGTACATCTGTCAAGTCTTGTTTTCGGAACATCGAGAAGATTGACAGCGTGTTGGGAAAAACTCTTTGTTGGAACTGTACAGTAACTCTCTAGATTGTTTTGGATGTCACAACCCGTGATGACAAATCTAACAGTCATGGAGCCAGGGAGGATGGATCCCTGACAGGAGATGATCTGCCACTGTGCCACCTGTGTGGGGGCATAAAGGAGAACGTCACGTGGCCAACTTTGGTAGTTTGCCATATAAACCCGAGTTGGGATCAACTAGGGGGGAGTTGACCAAGAACCGTGGATTATGATGGACGTGTTTGTGGGAGAGCTCTACAGTGTTAGATTAATTTAACATTAACTAGCATGTGCCGTTATGGCAAAGTGTAGTAGCCATCCCGGGAATGAGGCGGTTTTTACATAAGGTTCCCTACCAGATCCAAGGAAACTTTACAAGTTTTGGGAAAGAATTAAAAAACCCATTCTGAAGAACACCAGTTCAAGAGTCAATAAAGTTGCATACAGAAACATAACTTACGCTAGAAGGAAATTGATTCATCAAAGAGAGTGATGCATATTGATGCACCACACAGCATTAGACAGTAGTAACGAACCGAGAACCGGCTAAGAGTACCTAGTGTTAGTACAGCAACAATTAACATTAGAAATTAGCACTTATGGACTGAATGGTTCGATGGGCAACGAGGATGATCTGTCGACTAACTAACTAACTAACTAACTGCGTACACACTGCAAAAGACTTGTGCAGTTTGTTTAGGAACCTTAGGAACGGACATTGTGTAGAGTGCAACCGGTCCATGATTAACTGTTAATACCACCGGTGTCTATTTCGGATGTTCATGAAATTGGATTACCAGAGGTCTACAGAGGCAAAGCATTATCCGGCAAGATGGTTCCGGCAACGGGTGAGACGTACTTGTTCTGACGTAACGTGCTGTGGTCTATCTTTGCTGTGATCAGCTGACTGAGTTGATGTCTGAGAGACAGAGTCTACACACTTTATAGAACACGTCACACATTTTCTTCGCATACACGTCTCATACACGTTACACTTTTATTTTAATAAATTAATCTTTATTAATTTCTAGAAGCAAGAGTTGTTGAGTATGTTGCGTTGGGGAAGTATGAGAAGGGGGCATAGTACGACAGTGTGAGAGTGATAGGAAAAGGTGTCCATAGGCTGATGGAGTGTGTTGGACGGAAGCGGGTGGATTCTCCAGAATATTGAGAGGGAAAAAATATTATAATGTGGGTGTCGGCTCTCTTCACTCCAGGGACGACACTGTAAAGGAGGACACGACAGACTTGTTTGTCAATCAATCAATCATGTGCCATGCCGGAAAGCGTGGGCGGTCATGACTCGCCGTTTCACTCGATCACCAGAGTCGTGGATCAGCTCAGTGTTCTTGTCTCGTCCATGCCATGTGGCCAAGCCATCGATGTATTTTCCTCTCTGTCTTCCTCTTAGTTTGTTCCCTTCGATCTTGCCAGTTGTCACTAAGTTTCCAATCCATTTCTTCTCACGCCTGAAAAATGTTGACTGTCTACGTCTAATTTCTCTAATCAATTTACGATTTTCATTTGTCTCTGTAGTACTTGGTCATTGGTTTTTCTGTCTGTCCATGGTATTCTTTGCATTTTCCTCAGAAACCACACTTCTGCAGCCTCAACACTCTTTTTCTCATTTCAGTTGATATAATTTTATTGGTCAGAATATTTTTCATCTTGCTAAAGGCCACTTTCGCCATGGCGATTCTTGTTCTATCTCTTCAAGGAATCTCCCATCAGATGTTATGACTGTTCCGAGATAATTGTACCGATTCCCTTGTTGAAGAATATTTTCATTTACTTGTATTATTACATTGTGGTACTTCGTTCTTCCTAATGCCGACCATAATCTGTGCCTTCTTACAATTTAATTCCAACCCCAGCTGCTCACTGTGTACAACAACCGCGTCTACTAATTGTTGTAGCTCTTGTGCATTGTCTGCAATCAATACTGTATCATCTGCATATCTAATGTTATTGATGTTTCGTCCTCCAATGCTGATTCCATTTATATCTTCTATATTTCTGAAAATATTTTCACTGTATAGGGAAAAATGATCTAGAGACATTACACATCCATGCCTAACACCTCTCTTAATAGGTTAACCTGTTTTTTTATGTGTTCCAATTCCTTATCGGATTAAATAAATGTGTGTGTATCCTTTACAGTACATTGCTGTCAACATCAGCATCTTTCAGCTGATTGTTGATTTCTTGGCAAGATTACGCTCAGTAGTTTGCCATTGCTTTCTGAGCGACCGGCTCACATACCACGTAAGTTACCGACGCGGTTAGAATCACTACCGATTCTCGCCGTCGTCACGTTACTTACGAGAGTATACAGGATTACGGAGAAAGTCGCTAACTCCTAGAAACGGAGACCGGCTCTTATCGAATTATTTTAACAAATTTGCAGGGCTTCCAGGTCAACCTAGACTAAAAATGTATCAAGAAGTTTCTGGGGAGCAAAGGTGAGGGAAGGGGGGGGGGGGACAAATTAAAGACCACATCACCCATCGACTGTCGATTTGTTTTCTTCTTCTTATCCTTTCTTTCATCTCCTAATGGACAATATTGAGTACAAAATAAATGAAACTTTAACACAGTTAAGTCTCACAGCGCACATGGTGCTGGACCCATATTCTGTAGATTAATCGGCACTCGGTGGATGACGTAGCCAGAAGCAGGCGGGCAAATTATCACAGGCCTCAAGGAACTCACACCAAGCCCTTTGTGAGATTGATTAGACTATGTCTAAAGTTTTTGAAGAGTTAGAATTGCCAGTTTTACGCCAGAAATCATTAGTGGCTTCCAACGACATTCATGACAAAGTGCTGATGATGATGTTGACAATAACAACACTGGTTAATAAGTTTACAAACGATATTTGCGTCATAATTTAAGTACACCATTTCACGTTGATTTTGATATGCTGATTTCAAATATCATAACGAAATTCACCAATCGACTCTATGTGTTTGTTACTGTAATGATTATTTTAATTTACAGTAATACAAATAATCTATGCTTGTTTAATTATCTCGGGTGAACAATTAGTCTTTTTACTTTAACATTATAACAATTTTGGTTACATACTCAATCAATTGATATTTTAACATACAATACCCATCTCTTTTATTTTAGCTTCACTCAGTTTCGGAAATTTTCTAAATAGGTATTTGAAAGCCTCGTATGTTTTCTCCATTGCCTTGACAAAGTATTTCATGAGACCCAGATTAATGTGCAAAATTGGCAACAAATTCTTCCTGGTGACGACAAGTGCTGGGTTCTCAACGTTCTCACTGCAAGGATGCAATGACTGCCTCATTGGCCAATGTCTTCTTATGTAATGGTCAATTCGTGCACTGCAATCCCACTCATAGTGAAAGCAACATTATGTGGTGTATCCACCCTGTAGTCCAAACAAATGAGAGACCACTTTTAAGTCACCGCAAAGTGACTAATGATGATGATCGCAGTTTATATACTTCAAAAGGTGCTTTAATTTCTCTGAGACGAAGGATGGCACTTTTTACTTGTGCAGCAGCAGTGGTCGAGTAAACCCAGGCACCTTCTGCAACAATTTTTGGAACATCTGCTGCATTTTCAAATGAGACAGTCTTTCTCTTCATGGGTTTCGTTCCACATTAGGGACACATGTAGTTAGTGTTTTGTGTAACTTTCATCTTTTCCTCAATTGTTCTAAGTGAGGTACCGTATCTGGTACCATACTTTCACAAAATGCCCACTTAATTTATTTCAAGTTAAAAGGCAACAGTCACGTGCCTGCAAAACATTAAATAATAAACTTTCAAAATATCATGGAAATTAAAAGTCAAATAACATAAGTGTATGATATTTACAAGGAGACAAAATGCTTTAGAATATTACCCAAGAGGTATTGCAGAATTAAAGTGACATACAGAGGTTGTTCTTTAAGAAAACGAAACTACAGATACGCGAGATATGCTACAGATACGCGATAAAACTAGGAAATGTATGTGGTATTTTCTGGCGCTGGATAAGTCTACTGATTTCTCGAGTACGTCACAACTTCTCGTATTCATTCGTGGTGTCAATTTGGACTTTTAGATAACGAAAGAGTTGACATCTGTTTACAGCATGCATTGACAAACAACTGGAAAAGACATTTTCATAGGAGTGCAAAAAGCTTTGCAAGACTATAACCTTCAGTGGAATCAGCTTCGAGGTGTTACAGTTGATGCAGAAAAAAAAACACGGCTAGAGTGAGGAAGGGTCTTATGGGGCAGATCAAGACTCAGTTGGAAGATTTGCAAATTCCGGGCGCTCTGTTCATACACTGCATCATACATCAGGAAGCTTCTGTGGGAAAGACTTAGACATTTCTTGTGTACTTAAACCAGTCGTTTCTGCTGTGAACTTTATTCGGGGATATGCACTCAATCACTGTCAGTTCCAGATTTTTCTTGAAGAAATTGATTCTGAATTCTGTGACTTGCCTTATCACACATCAGTGAGGGGCTCAGCTGCGGTAAAGTCATGTTTCGTTTTTACAAGCTCCGAAACGAAATAGTTGTTTTCCTTACTGAAACAGATAGAGGTGATCCACAGTTGTCTGATCCTACCTGGCTGTCAAAGATGTCATTTTTGGTCGACATCACATCCCACATGACTGAACTGAATTTGAAACTTCAGGTAAAGGATAATCTCGTCTGTGATCTCTAGAGAATCATCAAAGAAAAAAAAAAATTATTCGTGACTTGAAAAAAACATTTTGGACAGATTTTCAGATCTTGACAGAACCAAGAGTGGCATTCTTCTGTTCCAGAATCCATTCGATTGTAACCTTGGTGATATGCCAGTTGAACTACAACTGGAGCTCTTTGATTTGCAAGCAAATGACTTGTTGAAAGAGAAGCACAGATAATGAAAACTTATTGAATTTTACCGCTGCTTAACTGATCTTGAGTTTCTGAAACTGAAGAAATTTGCCGCTGGTATGGCATCAGTGTTTGGAACAACTTATATCTGTGAGCAATCATTTTCAAAAATTAAGTATGTGAAGTCAACACATCAAACGAGATTGACTGAAGAACATTTGAAAGCAATTCTCTTGACTGGATGCAGCAATTCCAAACCAAACATTGATGATATCTTGAAAGCCAAATATCACTTGTACAAATCTCACTAACCATTTTGGCTGCTTCGTTTGTGAGATGCATTGCACGAAACACATGAGAGTTTGTGAGTGCATTGCACGCCTCTAACCCATGATTAACTTTGTTTTTCGTCTTTTTTAACTAGAGCTTTCTTTCTGGCTTGCAAGTATTGTTAAAGTTAGTTGCATATCTTTTACAGGACGTTTGCACTCGACACCTGCAGTTTTTGCAGTTATTGATGTCTTGGCAAGTTTACATTCAGTAGTTTGCCACTGCTTTCTGAACGACCGACACCCATACCATTGCGTAAAAAACCAGCTTAACGCGGTCTGCTACCAAATCGTGCGCAGCTGTGTTTCGAACGCGGGTAGACCGGCTTATGAACTGTGTCCGCCACGGAGACCGGCGCAAGTATTGTTCAGAATGACTTTCCGGCCCGAACTCGTCATTTTGTCAGTTATCCGGCCCGCCGTGAAAAAAAGTTTGGTGACCCCTTATCTAAGGAAACGATTCTAGTCTTAGCTCAAACTTACAGTAAATAAAAGAAATAATTGGAGCTACATATTCTCTTTATTATTAGTGTGCTAATCAAACTTTGGCTTTTAAGAATATTTTCTTCGAGCAGAGAGGAGAGTGCCTTCTAAAAAGGACATTGCTGAATTATGATATTGTTTTTTACACTGGTGAAAAGCGCCTAGTCTCTCTCGATGAGTAGTGGGCCTGTAGTCAGTAAGCTGGTATAGCTGTTCGGTCAGTCCTGCCGGCGTAACTTGAAAGCTCGTCAGCAGGCGTCCAGTGGTTTTGCATGTATCACCTTGTACCGGGAGGGCGCGCTTTACCGATGCTACTCTTGGCTTGCGTGTGCGTGAATAGTTGGTCTGTCTGATAGATAACTGGTTGATCCTGCCAGTAGTCATACGCTAATCCACGGGACTCTATCGAGGCCCCGAAATTGGACGAAACCCCTCTGAGGGCAAGTTCCAGATTCTTCTTCTTCTTCTTCTTCTTCTTCTTCTTCTTCTTCTTCTTCTTCTTCTTCTTCTTCTTCTTCTTCTTCTTCTTCTTCTTCTTCTTCTTCTTCTTCTTCTTCTTCTTCTTCTTTCTTCTTCTTCTTTCTTCTTCTTTCTTCTTCTTTCTTCTTCTTTCTTCTTCTTTCTTTTTCTTTCTTCTTCTTTCTTTTTCTTTCTTCTTCTTTCTTCTTCTTTCTTCTTCTTTCTTCTTCTTTCTTCTTCTTCTTTCTTCTTTCTTCTTCTTCTTCTTCTTCTTCAACTTCGAAGGCATAGAACTCTCTGGCATAGAGACGATGATGATGACGATGATGATGATAAAGATGATATCTCCACCTGTGGTGATGAAACTAATGAATTTAACCAATATCAGGCCATCAATCATTAGTAGCATCTTACGAATTTCATGGCAAGGCCATAATAATAATCATGATGATGATACTTACGTGGATGGTGAGGAAACATCCTCAAAATCCTACACCCGAAGGTGCACAACAAGATCAAGTCAAATATTGTTATGGAAGCTAATAAGTAAATGCATTCTTCTAGAAGTGAATTAAGAATGTTGGATATTCAGGTTGAAAAAAACTGAGGCATAACTGGTAGATAGTAACACTATTTGTATCCGAACCCGATTGTATAACGAGGTGCAAGTTTAATTGAAACACTGATAATAAAAAGGATCGCAATTAGTTCCAGATACTTCTTTGTTTACCATGAGCTTGAACTACGACCAGACAATCGGTTACTTTAGATCAGTGGTCACCAAACTTCTTTTTTCACAGTGGGCCGGATAACTGACAAAATGACTCGCGCGGGCAGCATACTCATTCTGTACATACTTCCGCCGGTCTCCTTGGTGAAGTTCTTACGGACGGGGATAGTAATCCCGTATACCCGTGTTCGAAACAGCTGCATACGATTTGAGAGCAGACCTCGTTGCGCTGGTTTTTTACGCTATGGTATTGATGCCTGTCATTCAGAAAGCAATGGCAAACTACTGAATCTAAACGTGCCAAGACATCAACAACAGCAAAGAATGCTGGTGTTGACTGCAAATGTCCTGTAAAGAATATGCAACTAACTTTAACAATACTTGCAAGCCAGAACAAAAGCTCTGGTAAAAATGACGAAAAACTAAGTTAATTGTGGATGAGTGGCGTGCAATGATTGAAAAATCAAACTAACAAACAAACAAACCAACAAATTTATTTACTAAAAAAAGTTATCAAAGAAGGCGACATTAGCAAAAAGATAGTTACATCAGACCTAGTGTGCACATATCCGAATCTCACAAAATAAGCAGCAAAATAGGCTAGTGAGATTTGTCAAACTGATATTTGGCTTTCAAGATATCATTAATGTTTTGTTTGGAATTGTTGAATCCAATCAAGAGAATTGCTTTCAAATGTTCATCATTCAAGCTCGTTCGATGTGTTGACTTTATATACTTCATTTTTGAAAATGTTTACTCACAGACATAAGTTTTTCCAAACACAGATGCCATACCATCGGAAAATTTATTTATTTTCGGAAACTCAGGATCAGTTAAGAAACGGTAAAATGCAATATATTTTCGTTCTCTATGCTTCTCTTTAAACAAGTCATTTGCTTGCAAATCAATGAACCCCATCAGTTGTGTAACTGGCACATCAACTAACGTCTAAAAAATATTTTGCGTATCCTTTACAGGACATCGCTGTTAACATCAGCATCTTTCAGCTGATTGTTGATTTCTTGGCAAGATTACGCTCAGTAGTTTGCCATTGCTTTCTGAGCGACCGGCTCCAAAATCTCATAAGTCACAGGCGCGACTCGAACCGCTTCCAATTCTCGTGCGCTCACGTCAACCACGAGAGTATTCGGGGTTACGGAGAAAGCTGCTAACTCCTCGGCCAGGGAGCCGGGCATCATCTAACATGTGGACCACAAATTGAAGAACCTGTTTTTGAAGAAATCCTATATGTAATAACACGACTTAAAATCAATAAGGCAACTGGGGCTGATGGAATTGCTGCTGAATTTATAAAGGCAGGCGGCCATGCATTACATCTAAAGCAGTGGTTCTCAACCATTTTTGGCCCGTGCCCACCTTCATCATATTTTCAGAACGTCATTCCCACCGTTTCGTATTTACTCCCTACAAATCCCCCCCCCCCCCCCCCCATGCCCCTACACAGTATACGTAATAATGGAAAATAAATTAAAAAACACATACTAAAACAAGTCTAGACGTCTACATAAAACGTGATTTGCGAATCTACTTACGTCATAATTTGAATTTCATAAGGGTGGGACGTACAGAACGTAAAGTATGAAAGGAAAAACAGTATCAAGTAATCGGTTCTTGTATTAACGCTATCTTGAAATCATCTTAATTCCCCCTGGAAACCCTAAAATTCCCCCATAGGGGGTGGGGGGAGAAGAATTCCCCACCGGTTGAGAACCACTAATCTAAACTATACGAACTAATAATAAACATGTGGAGGACAGAAATATTACCCCATGACTGGAAAGAGTCATTATTGATACCAATCTTTAAGAAAGGAGACAAGTTCCACTGTGAAAATTATAGAGGTATATCACTACTGTCCACAAGCTATAAGATACTATCCGCGGTATAGACTAAAACCATTTTCAGAAGACATATTAGGTGACTATCAGGCGGGTTTTAGACAAAACAGATCAACAATAGATCAGATATTTATCTTACGACAAATAGCCGAGAAAAATTGAGAATATAAAAGAGATCTCCATAACATTTTTGTGGATTTTAAAAAGGCTTATGATAGTGTCCATAGGAATAATTAATGGAATGCTATGCAGGAATTTGGAATACCAAGGAAGTTAATCAACATGACCAGACTATGCATGGAAGATACTTATAATACAGTAACATATAAATGCAGGAAATCAGACTCTTTCCACATAACATTTGATTTGAAACAGTGTGATGCTCTATCGCCGCTACTCTTCAATCTGGCTCTAGAGAAAGTAGTAAGGAAGGTAAAGGAGGAATGTGCAATTGGAGGAACATCCAGACTGCTTGGTTATGCAGATGATATAGACATTATAGGGGAAAATGAACAAAAGACATTGGAAATATCGACTAACCTAAAGGGAAAAGCTCAACAAATGGGGCTGGTTATCAACCAAGATAAGACAGAATATATAGTAATTTCAAGAGAAGGGACGGCTAAAAACTCTGGCCACATACAAATAGATAATATGACCATTAAAAGAACGGACACATCCAAATACCTGGGTACAATCTGCAACCGCTCCAGCATAATAAGGGAAGAAACACAAGCTAGAATGAACTCTGGAAATAAGATGTCACGAAATTAAAGGAGGTCATCGACCCGAGTGATCAAAGGCCAGAGACCGTCGGTCTCGGCCGCTACAACATTTTTATTGTGAGGAACGGGTCCCCCGATCAAACACGGTAAGAACTCTTTGAATACGGGGAACGGATTTCCCGAGATCAACGGAAACACGTCGATATCAAAGGAGAATCGTCGATATCAACGGAGTATCGTCTATATCAAAGGATTCTTGTCCGTATGTTGTTTTCAACGATCTAAAGACGAGAAAGAGCAGGTGTTACTTGGGGGGGGGGGGGGGGGGACCAGTGACGTCATACAGGCAAAATTATATGCTGTCTGAAAATAATGTTTTAAAATTCATTGTGCTAACGGGATTAAACCGGGAAGGAGTGGGAAGCTATTCTTGTCCCTAGTAAAAAAGGAACTACAATGTTCCGTGTTGTTTAAAGGCAACGGACATCTGTACAGGACGTACATGTGTGTTTCCAATTCAGGACCGGAATAGTTTTCATAAGGTAGTTCGTGATGTAGCTTTGAAATCGAGCATGGTGAAATTGCGTGTGTGACCGTAGTAATAGAGCGTCGGCAACCGTAGGCTGAGGCGTGGTTTAGGCTGGGTCGAGGGATGTGTTATTGCACTCGGTAGGGTAAGAACTATGACATGAGAAGATATTAATCAAGATTGAGGGAGGGGGGAGATAAAGGATAGGTAAATGGTAGGATATTCTGGTAGGAGTGTCTACTGGGGTTTCTGTGCTTTTCCTTTGGCTTTTCCTTCTCATACTACGTTTAAGGTAATGTGATGAACTCCTATGTCTTATGACAGAGTTTAGTCTATGAGGATATAGATGTTTAAGTCTGAGTGCGGCCTTAGGCCTACACTCACATATAATGGGTCTGAGTCGGGTTGATTTCACCGGGTGTTCTCTTTTCGACAGGTTCCATTGAGAGAAGAAGAAAATGGCAATACTCTGGTGTAGTGCTAAGTGACATCAAGTTTTGAACCCTGTTTCTCAAAGAAGGTCAGACAATTCCTGAGCTAAATTTAACATACGAAATGAGTCACGAGAAGAGAAATTGATCAGTGGCTGTATCCAAACAACCACGGAATTATTAACAATAATATTTACCCGATCTGTTTAAGTCCCCGCTAATCACTGGTATCATGAAGGCTAATAGACTACAATGGATGGGGCATTTAGAAAGAATGGAAGATAATAGGGAAACAAAACTCGCTTACACTCAGGAAATAAATGACCGTAGACCCCGAGGTAGACCAAGAAGGCGGTGGAGAGATAATACATGTACAGACCTACAAGCACTTGGAATCAACGACTGGCAAGAGAAGGTCCACCAGAGAGACGAATGGAGACGGATTGTATTTGCAGAAAATATTTACCCGAAGAAGTATAGAAAGGGAAAGACTATAAATAAAATAACATTTTCCCTGCTTACATGAACATTTCGTTTATTGATAGACAGCAATGTTCGGCGATATATTATTGGACCAGTGTTTGTGTTCGTTAATCAATGGACTATATTACATACCGGTTTATCGTCTGTGTAGAAATAAAGGACACTAACTAAACAAATCACCCATTGGTGATCAGACATTCAAACGTTCCAAGATATATTGGAGGAAGTCCAAAATCGGTCGGAGAAGACACTTCATCTGGTGAGCTCCTTCCAGTTCTGTGATGTTGTGCCGTCGTATGGCCGTAGCACGATGATGCATATGACGCTGATCCTAGACTGAATACTCCTATCTGACATACACGATAGACTATACCACAGATTTCTTTATACATACATTACACACACCTGACAGTTTTTCTTCATTAAATAAATTTATTAATTGTTGGAGGACAGTGTTGTGTGGGTATGTTCTGGAGGAATGGGAAGAGGGGTATGTTATTGTGGTAAGAAGAGAGAGAGAGCTAGAGATAGTGATCCAAAGACTGAAAGGGGGGTGTGTAGACAAAGGTCCGGCAGAAGACCAAAACTGAGAAAAGGGAATTTAAAAAGTGTGCTTGTTGATTCTACTCCCCCCCCCCCCCCCCCAGAGCGACAGGTGACATAAGATATACTATGCACTACAACATCTGCTAAAATCAAATGCGCTATCTCGAAACACCAAGATCACAATATACAAAACACTGATCATACCAGTTGTGTTGTATGGCTCTAAAACCTGGAGTACAACTAAAGGAGACGAAGCCTTGTTTTCAAACCTTTGAGAACAAAGTCTTAAGATGTATCTTTGGGCCCATTCGGGATACACAAAGTGGAGAGTGGAAAAGAAGAAGGAACAAAGACATTTATGATCTGTTTAAGACCCCGCTAATCACTGGTATCATGAAGGCTAATAGACTGCAAGGCCTGGGGCATATAGAAAGAATGGAAGATAACAGTGAAACAAAACTCGCTTACACTCAGGAAATAAATGACTGTAGACGCCGAGGTAGACTAAGAAGACGATGGAGAGATAATGTACATACAGACCTACAAGCACTTGGAATCAGCGACTGGCAAGAGAAGGTCAACCAGACAGACGAATGTAGACGGCTTGTATCTGCAGCAAAGAACCTCAATGGCTCGGAATGCTGAAAAAGAAGAAGAAGAAGAAGAAGAAGAAGAAGAAGAAGAAGAAGAAGAAGAAGAAGGAAGAAGAAGAAAAGAAGAAGAAGAAGAAGAAGAAGAAGAAGAAGAAGAAGAAGAAGAAGAAGAAGAAGAAGAAGAAGAAGAAGAAGAAGAAGAAGAAGAAGAAGAAGAAGAAGAAGAAAGAAGAAGAAGAAGAAGAAGAAGAAGAAGAAGAAGAAGAAGAAGAAGAAGAAGAAGAAGAAGAAAAGAGAGAAGAAGAAGAAGAAGAAGAAGAAGAAGAAGAAGAAGAAGAAGAAGAAGAAGAAGAAGAAGAAAAGAAGAAGAAGAAGAAGAAGAAGAAGAAGAAGAAGAAGAAGAGAAGAAGAAGAAGAAGAAGAAGAGAAGAAAGAGAAGAAGAAGAAGAAGAAGAAGAAGAAGAAGAAGACAGAAGAAGAAGAAGAAGAAGAAGAAGAAGAAGAAGAAGAAGAAGAAGAAGAAGAAGAAGAAGAAGAAGAAGAAGAAGAAGAAGAAAGAAGAAGAAGAAGAAGAAGAAGAAGAAGAAGAAGAAGAAGAAGAAGAAGAAGAAGAAGAAGAAGAAGAAGAAGAAGAAGAAGAAGAAGAAGAAGAAGAAGAAGAAGAAGAAGAAGAAGAAGAAGAAGAAGAAGAAGAATGAAGAAGAAGAAGAAGAAGAAGAAGAAGAAGAAGAAGAAGAAGAAGAAGAAGAAGAAGAAGAAGAAGAAGAAGAAGAAGAAGAAGAAGAAGAAGAAGAAGAAGAAGAAGAAGAAGAAGAAGAAGAAGAAGAAGAAGAAGAAAAGAAGAAAAGAAGAAGAAGAAGAAGAAGAAGAAGAAGAAGAAGAAGAAGAAGAAGAAGAAAGAAGAAGAAGAAGAAGAAGAAGAAGAAGAAGAAGAAAAGAAGAAGAAGAAGAAGAAGAAGAAGAAGAAGAAGAAAGAAGAAGAAGAAAGAAGAAGAAGAGAAGAAGAAAGAAGAGAAGATACTATTTACATTTAAATTGTACCACAACGACTCGTGTTCCATACGTTATATCAAGCAAGTTTGTGTACCGGCAACCGGCGGATGAAATGACCTTCCGGCCCGAATCCGTATCATGAGGGACGTAGTTTTGTGACCCCTGCGATAGATGGTTAAATATTTATTCACTAAACTATGCCTATTGATATCGTAATTTACTTCTAGTTAAAAGGCACAAGTTAATGTGCCTGCCAAAGAAAACAAGAATAAAACATAAATGACGACAGCAAATAAATGTCCAATCCAATCCAATTTTTTGAAAAAAAAACAAAAAACTTTCCACCTTGTTTCAACCAGCCCGTGCGGCATCGGTTATAATAGCGGTGATTCATGGTGCGTGGATTATTACTTTCTCTGCGTGCCATTAGAAGCTGGCTTATCTGTTGAGCAGGTGTGTCTGTGACGTCAGCAAGGGGGATTCGTTGGCCGGCAAGTTTTCCTTTTGTGTGTTTTTAGGCAGTTTCTTCTGTCAGTGTTGGCTTCTGGCTCGTCTGCTGTGCTAGGGGGCTGTCATCATATTGGCTTCTTGTGAGGTTATTGGTTAGTCTTCCTCTTCCTCTGAGCTGGAGCTGTTGGTGGACCATGCATCTTTTTGTTTTTGTGGTTCTTCTCTCATTTTCTGTCTGAGGCGATTCATTCCCCTTTTATATTCTTTGAACCATGTGGGGCTGTCTAGAGGCTCCTTCATTGCTGCTCTGACTTTTGGTTCGTTCCGTCTTTCGACAATATTCCACTCCTTGGCATGTTCAGCTTTTGATGCTCCTTTCTTGTATATGCCCCAGTCTTCTTCCGGTTTGTCGGTGTTTTTCTTCGTACTTTCTTGTTGAGTCTGGTTGATTTCTGGTTTCCCCTGACTCTTTTTGGGCATCATGGCTGGGCTGGTATTCTTAGTTTGCTGTTTTTGCTTGGGCATGGTGTTGGCTTCATCTTGCGTCTTCTTGTCTTCTTTCTTGTGGATTGTCGTCATCAGTTTGTCGATGTTTTTCAGTTGAGTTTCATCTGGCGGTGTCTCTGCGTTCTTTTTAATGGGTTCATCTGGCTTGTTTTGCATTAGTTCCATTTCAGCTCTGTGCAATTCTCTTTCGGTCTTGATAATTTGTAAGATTTCTTCGTTCTTCTTCTTCAACTCGGCCATGCGCTCCATCTCTTGTTTGATGCTTTGCTGTATCTCCTTCATTTCCGCAAGCAGTTTTTCATTGTCGCTGGTTTGTGACGGTGTTAGGAGCAGCTTGATTTGTCTTTTTAATTCGTCAATCTGGCTTTGCAACATTGATTTTTCCGCTTGAGAGATGCATGGTGCTGTCTCGCACCTCCGTATTGCTTCTTTGAATGGTGTTTTCGTCGTTATGGCGATCTTTAATATATCTCTATGTCTTTGGAGGTACGGACAGCCCAGGTGCCTTGCTCCATGATTGCCCATGCAGTTGGCGCATTTCCTCATGTTATTGGGTGCTCTGAAGTCGGTGACCTGTTTTGCCAGCGGACACTCCCTGAATGCGTGGTGATCGGCACAGTAACGGCAGATTTCAGTCTTGCTGCGGCAGATTGTTCGACTGTGGCCGGCCCTCTGGCATCTTGAGCATTGGTTGATTCTTGGTATAAACCATTCAGGCTGTTGAGTTATGTTGTTCATTGACACCTGGTGTGGAATCTCGTTGCCCTCAGTCGTCACCACCGCCAGTGTAGTTGGTATCTTTGAGTATGTCAAGATCCGCTGTGCCTTCAGAATTCTCATGTGTAGGTTTTCCTCCTGTAGCTGTTTCATGATTTCGTCATCTGACAGCTCCACTTGAACACGTTTTACAACCCATCTGGCTGTCTTGAGATCGGTTTTACCGGCTCTGGTGTCTTTCTCCTCCTTCTTCTCAGCTGTCTTGGCTCTTGTCTGTGGTGGGCTGAAATCCGTCTTTCTCGTGGTAGCATCACTTAATTTGACTGTAGCTAAATGGTCTTTACTGCAGCTTGCAGGCAGGTTCTCCACATTCGTCCCCTGTGCAGGCTTGTCGGCTCCAACGCTGCACATCTTGTGAGTCTGCTGTTTCTTTAATAGCGCTAAAAAGTGCTGTCAGGCGAATCGGGCTGGAATGAATCGTATAAATGACACCAATTATAATTAACATAAATCTACGATATTTCTTAGCAGATAAAATGTTTAGAAATAATCCATAAGAAAAAAAAGAATTGAAGTTAATTAAAGAGGTTATTGAAAAAGTAAACAAGGTAAGCTGGAACATGCAGGATTATAAATGCAAATGCATCTTTCTTAAAGTTTCCGAAGCAATAATGTTTAAAAGAAAAATAAATATAGATATTAAAACAATAGGAATCAATTCAATTATGCCCCTTATGTAAAATTGTGTTATTTCCCATTAACTCTATATTTTTGCTAAATTTGTAAAACAATGTTATTTAATCTAAACATTCTGTGATCGGATTGGGGACTTGGACACACGATTACGGTGGAGCCCACGCTAGCGCAGTGGCTAGATCGCTTAGCTGTCGACTTGTTTGTCATGTGTTCCAATTCCTTATCGGATTAAATAAATGTTTGTATATCCTTTACAGGACATCGCCGTCAACATCAGCATCTTTCAGCTGATTGTTGATTTCTTGGCAAGATTACGCGCAGTAGTTTGCCATTGCTTTCTGAGCGATTGGCTCACATACCCCTAAGTTACCAACGCGATTAGAACCACTACCGATTCTCGCCGTCGTCACGTTACTCACGAGAGTAGACGGGATTACGGAGAAAGTCGCTAACACCTAGGCCATGGAGACCGGCTCTTATCGAATTATTTTAACAAATTAGCAGGGCTTCCAGGTCAACCTAGACTAAAAATGTATCAAGAAGTTTCTGGGGAGCAAAGGGTGGGGGGGGGGGGGGGCAAATTAAAGACCACATCACCCATCGATTGTGGATTTTTCTTCTTCTTCTTATCCTTTCTTTCATCTCCTAATGGATAATATTGAGTACACAATAAATGACACTTTAACACAGTTAAGTCTCACCGCGCACATGGTGCTGGACGCATATTCTGTAGACTAGTCGGCACTCGGTGGATGACGTGGTCAGCATCAGGTCGGCTATTGATCACAGGCCTCAAGGGACTCACTCCAAGCTCTTTGTGAGGTTGATTACACTGCATGTCTAAAGTTTTCGAAGAGTTGGAATAGCCAGTTTTACGCCAGAAATCTTTAGTGGCTTTCAACGACATTCATGACCAAGTACTGATGATGATGTTGATAATAATAACACTAGTCAACAAGTTTTCAAACGTTAATTGCATGATAATTTAAGTAAACCATTTCTCGTTGATTTTGATATGCTGATTTCAAATATCATAACGAAATTCACCAATTGGCTCTATTTGTTTGTTACTGTAATGATGATTTTAATTGACAGTAATACAAATAATGTATGCTTGTTTATGTATCTCGGGTGAACAGTTAGTCTTTTTACTTTAACATTATAACAATTTTGGTTACATACTCAATCAATTGATATTTTAACACACAATATCCATCTCTCTTATTATAGCTTCACTCAGTTTCGTAAATGTTCTAAATAGGTATTTGAAAGCCTCGTATGTTTTCTCCATTGCCTTGACAAATTATTTCATGAGACCCAGATTAATGTGCAAAATTGGCAACAAATTCTTGCTGGTGACGACAAGTGCTGGGTTCTCAACGTTCTTACTGCAGGGATGCAATGACTGCCTCATTGGCCAATGTCTTCTGATGTAATGGTCAATTCGTGCACGGCTATCCCACTCATAGAGAAAGCAACATTACGTGGTGTAACCACCCTGCAGTCCAAACAAATGAGAGACCACTTTTAAGTCACCGCAAAGTGACTAATGATGATGATCGCAGTTTATATACTTCAAAAGATGCTTTAATTTCTCTGAGACGACGGATGGCACTTTGTACTTGTGCAGCAGCAGTGGTCGAATAAACCCAGGCACCTTCTGCAACAGTTTTTGGAACATCTGCTGCATTTTCAAATGAGACAGTCTTTCTCTTCATGGGTTTCGTTCCACAGTAGTTACACATGTAGGTAGTGTTTTGTGTAACTTTCATCTTTTCCTCAATTGTTCTAAGTGAGGTACCTACCTGGTACCATACTTTCACAAAATGCCACCTAATTTATTTCAAGCTAAAAGGCAACAGTCATGTGCCTGCAAAAGATTAAATAATAAACTTTCAGAATATCATGGAAATTAAACGTCAAATAACATAAGTGTATGACATTTACAAGGAGACAAAATGCTTTAGAATATTACCCAAGAGGTATTGCAGAATTAAAGTGACATACAGAGGCTGTTATTTAAGAAAACGAAACTACAGATACGCGAGATATGCTACAGATACGCGAGAAAACTAGGAAATGTTTGTGGTACTTTCTGGCGCTGGATAAGTCTACTGATTTCTCGAGTACGTCACAACTTCTCGTATTCATTCGTGGTGTCAATTTGGACTTTTAGATAACGAAAGAGTTGACATCTGTTTGCAGCATACATTGATCAACAACTGGAAAAGACATTTTCATATTAGTGCAAAAAGGCTTTGCAAGACTATAACCTTCAGTGGAATCAGCTTCGAGGTTTTACAGTTGATGGAGAAAAAAAATATGGCTACAGTGAGGACGGGTCTTATGAGGCAGATCAAGACTCAGTTGGAAGATTTGCAAATTCCGGGCGCTCTGTTCATACACTGCACCATACATCAATAAGCTTTTGTGGGAAAGTCTTAGATATTTCTTGTGTACTGAAACAAGTCGTTTCTGCTGTGAACTTTATTCGGGGATATGCACTCAATCACTGTCAGTTCCAGGTTTTTCTTGAAGAAATTGATTCTGAATTCTGTGACTTGCCTTATCACACATCAGTGAGAGGCTCAGCTGCGGTAAAGTCCTGTTTCGTTTTTACAAGCTCCGAAACGAAATAGGTGTTTTCCTTACTGAAACAGATAGAGGTGATTCATAGCTGTCTGATCCTATCTGGCTGTCAAAGTTGTCATTTTTGGTCGACATCACATCCCATATGAATGAACTGGATTTGAAACTTCAGGGAAAGGATAACCTCGTCTGTGATCTCTAGAGAATCATCAAAGGATTTCGGAGAAAGCTGTCACTGTTTGAAGCACAACTGGAAGGAAACAACTTTTCTCATTCTCACAGTTTCAAAAGGTTTTGCGCTACAATCGCCGAAGATGTCAACATCGATTTTCCGGAAACAAAAAAAAAAACAAATTTAAAAAACAAAACAAATACAAACAATTATTCGTGACATGAACAAACATTTTGGAGAGATTTTCAGATCTTGACAGAACCTAGAGTGACATTCTTCTGTTCCAGAATCCGTTCGATTGTAACCTTGATGATGTGCCAGTTGAACTACAACTGGAACTCGTTGATTTGCAAGCAAATTACTTGTTGAAAGAGAAGCACAGAGAATGAAAACTTATTGAATTTTACCGCTGCTTAATTTAACTGATGTTGAGTTTCTGAAACTGAAGAAATTTGCCGCTGGTATGGCACCAGTGTTTGGAACAACTTATGTTTGTGAGCAATCATTTTCAAAAATGAAGTATGTGAAGTCAACACATCAAACGAGATTGACTGATGAACATTTGAAAGCAATTCTCTTGACTGGATGCAGCAATTCCAAACCAAACATTGATGATATCTTGAAAGCCAAATATCACTTGTACAAATCTCACTAACCTTATTGGCTGCTTAGTTTGTGAGATGCATTGCACGAAACACATGAGAGTTTCTGTGTGCATTGCACGCCACTCACCCACGATTAACTTTGTTTTTCGTCTTTTTTACTAGAGCTTTATTTCTGGCTTGCAAGTATTGTTAAAGTTAGTTGCATATCCTTTACAGGACGTTTGCAGTCGACACCTGCAGTTTTTGCTGTTATTGATGTCTTAGCAAGTTTACATTCAGTAGTTTGCCAATGCTTTCTGAACGACCGGCACCCGTACCATTGCGTAAAAAACCAGCTTAACGCGGTCTGCTACCAAATCCTGCGCAGCTGTGTTTCAAACGCGGGTATACCGGATTATGAACTGCGTCCGCCACGGAACCGGCGCAAGTATTGTTCAGAATGACTATCCGGCCCGCACTCGTCATGTTGTTAGTTATCTGTCCCGCCGTGAAAAAAGTTTGGTGACCCCTTATCTAGGGAAACGATTATCAAGTCTTTTCTCAAACTTAAAGTAAATAAAAGAAATAATTGGAGCCACATATGATTCTCTTTATTATTAGTGTGCTAATCAAACTTTGGCTTCTAAGGATGTTTTCCTCGAGCAGAGAGAAGAGTGACTTGTAAAAAGGACATTGCTGAATTATGATATTGTGTTTTACACTGGTGAAAAGCGCCCTCTCTCTCTCTCTCTCTCTCTCTCTCTCTCTCTCTCTCTCTCTCTCTCTCTCTCTCTCTCGCTATCTCTCTCTCTCTCTCTCTCTCTCTCTCTCTCTCTCTCTCTCTCTCGATGAGTAGTGGGTCTGCAGTCAGTAAGCTGGTACAGTAAATAAAAGAAATAACTGGAGCTACATATGATTCTCTTTATTATTAGTGTGCTAATCAAACTTTGGCTTTTAAGGATGTTTTCCTCGAGCATAGAGGGGAGTGACTTGTAAAAAGGACATTGCTGAATTATGATATTGTGTTTTACACTGGTGAAAAGCGCCCACTCTCTCTCTCTCTCTCTCTCTCTCTCTCTCTCTCTCTCTCTCTCTCTCTCTCTCTCTCTCTCTCTCTCTCTCTCTCTCTCTCTCTCTCTCTCTCGATGAGTAGTGGGCCTGCAGTCAGTAAGCTGGTATAGCTTTTCGGTCAGTCCTGCCGGCGTAGCTTGAAAGCTCGTCAACAGTCGTCCAGTGGTTTTGCATGTATCACCTTGTACCGGGAGGGAAAGATTTAGCGATGCTACTCTTGGCTTGCGTGTGCGTGAATAGTCCTTCTGTCCGATAGATATCTGGTTGATCCTGCCAGTACTCATACGCTAATCCACGGGACTCTATCGAGGCCCCGAAATTGGACGAAAACACTCTGAGGGCAAGCTCCAAATTCCAAAGTAGGTCGGTCAGTCCTACCTGGCATAGCACGAAGCTATCCAGCAGGCGACCAGTGGAAGTGACATGGTGGTTAGTAGCAAATATACATGGGTTAAGTAGGTAATGAACCTACGTTTGGTCTAGCAAACCGGTAGGGAAATTACTTGATCCTAAATATTGTGCTCAAGTCTTATTGAGCAAATTGGAGGAAAGGTGCTAGTCACGGCGCTGGAACTTCAAATAACTCTCCCCACGATGCCTACCGGCATAAGTGGAAGAAACAACAAAAACAACAACAACAACACTGGTGAAATTCATTAGTTTCATCGCTACCCAGAAAAAAAAGTATTATTATCAATATCACCATCAGTTCCTTGTCATGAATGTCGAAAGAGGCCACTAATGATTGCTGGCGTGCGATTGGCTATTCCATCTCTTCGAAAACTTTAGAAACAAAGTCTAATCAACCTCACAAAGAGCTTGGCGTGAGTTCCTTGAGGCCTATGATCAATTACTGGCCTGATGCTGACCACGTCATCCAGCGAGTGCCGATTTGTCGACAGAATATGGGTCCAGCTTCTTCGAAGTCGGAGAGTGTTTGCCTGCACGGCGAGGAACCACAAATCTGCACACCAATAAGCCAGGATCGGGACAATGGATACATACGCAAACCTCAGTCCGGTATGACATCACACTGATGCTGGACAACAGGATGTCTTCATCCGACATGCAGGACTTCACGCTGGAGTTCACAGTCAGCGAACGCAAGCAAGCAGGCACCAGCATGGGTCCAGCACAGTGTGTGCTATAACACTTGACTGTGTTAGAAGGTCATTTATTTTTGTACTTAATCTGATCCATTAGGAGATGAAAGAAAGAAAGAAAGAAAGAAAGAAAGACTAACAGAAAGAAAGAAAGAAAGAAAGAAAGAATGAAAAGAAAGAAAGAAAGAAAGAAAGAAAGAAAGAAAGAAAGAAAGAAAGAAAGAAAGAAAGAAAGAAGAACAAGAACAAGAAGAAGAAGAAATTGAGCAGTAGATGAATGATGTGATCTGTAATATGCAGGCATACTTTACTCCCAAGAGCATATCGTGGTACATATGTTAATACCGCCTGACGTGGAAGGCCTGGCAAATTGATAAAACAATCCGATGGGGAATGGAACACATGACCATCGAGTCCGCAGGGAAATGTACTAGCCACTGAACTGCGGAGTTTTCTCCAAGTTCTTCTGCTCTTCGCACAACTGAACTTGCCGATAGGCTGTTAGTTCAAAACAAATAGGCTTTCTCGGGACACAAGTCATTTGCTGCTTCCATCATACATTCTTTGATGAAGTTACCATCAGTAAAAAGCGTTCCTCTTTCTGCAACCTTATGCACTATTTTGTAACTTGTACGAGTGACAAATTAATTTTCAGTAAACTTACTAGTGAAGATATCTCTATATGTTTCTAAATCACGTTTTATGGACTCATATTTCTCAGAGCGTAACTTTCCAGAAAACATTGAATATGTTGATATGTGGTTTGTTTCGTAGTGACGCCGAAGATTGTACTCTTTCAAAACGACAATACTTTCGCTGCATATTACATAACTGGTATTCTGGTCCTTTGTTTCCACTAAGAAGTACTTTACTCCCCATTCTTAATTAAAAACACGACGCTCGGCATCCACTTTTCTTTTCTTAGTAGCCATAATGAAGGGTGAAGTACACGGGATCTGAAAATAAAAAAAAAACATTGAATTACAAACATAATAAAAATCCGATTGATACACTGGAAAAGCAGGGGACGAGGGGTTCCGCCGAATCAGACCGAAATCGTCTAAATGCAACATTTCTGCACATCTGGTGCATTACATAAAGTAAGAAAGACACTAGATAATCTCACATAGTTCCTTGAGCAACGTAAACATTTGCGTAAGGATATGCTCCAGCAGAAAGGTTGAAAAACACTGGCCTAGAGACCAGCTCGATTAACACCTTGACTGGGGAATTCTTCTGAGCTGGGAATAATGAGCTTCTATGGCATTTTTATGCTATGTTTGCTACTTTATTGCCTCTTTTCACACTTGTAGTTCACTTACTTATCACTGTCAAACAAAGAAGTCCTTGTTACATACTTATAAAATGGATGACTGGCAAACAGAAGTAAATATTTCTGGAGCATCAGACTTGTGTTGACAACCGGACGCATTTGTAGGAGGGAAAGATGCGTTTATGTGTGTATGTGTGTTGTCATGAAAACCATGGTAACGTCAGATCGTAGGCGGCGCTACCACCAGCCGGGGAAGGACTTGGGATGGTGTGAATTAAGCAAACATCACAATAAACAAGCAAATCTAGATACAATAAATTATAACTGAAAATAATAAATTTAAGACACATAGTAGCCATGAGGTCTCCGCACGTGTGAAGATCACCTATTATTCTAAACATAATGTTTACATTTAAATTATATCACAACGTCTCGTGTTTCATACGTTATATCAAGCAAGTGCGAGCACCGTCGGAGGGCCGGATGAAATGATGTCGAACGGATCCGGCCCGCGGGCCGTAATTTGGTAACCCCTGCCCTAGGTGATTAAATAGTAACTCATTATAGACATGTCTTATTCTTTCCTAATTTAATTTCACTTAAAAAGCACATATGTATGTGTCTGGTTTTCTTCATTTATTGATTTCACTTAAGTTATGTGACTGCCAGACCAGGTGGTAACGGCTGTTTAAGCTTCTCGGCCTTTTCTCTATCCCGGATCACCGGTGTGCACAACTATATGCTGCAAAGTACATTGCATTTGACATTGTCCTTGTTCTTCTTGATATTGACAAATTTGACATCTTTCCGTTTGGCTTGGAGCAGAAAGTCATTGATCTCTTGAAACTGTTTAGGCATGATTCCTGTTAATATGTTCCTTCTTTTTGTTAAAATGTTTAAAGGCCTCTTAATCCAATTATGTGCCGTTCGGACCATTGTGGTCCACGAAAGTCCGTCTGCCAGTGTTAGTAGACAGTGGTTAGAGTTTGCAGTTTGGATGACCGCCTCTGCATCCTGGCCAGAACAAGTGCAGATAAATCTAAACTTTTATCAAAGTCAAAAGGTCTTTTTTTTTAAAATAAGGGCTCAAATAAGGGTGGCCAAAGCTGCCCCAAGAGGTTCCACGTTCCTGTGTCACTTGGATTTCCGCCTCTGCTGGTGTTCCTGGCAAGATCAGATGCAGATACTACAATTTGATATTTGTGTAATCAAAACATCAGATGTTCAGAGAGCTCTTTCCCTTGGCCCACATCTAGCGGTGATGTTTTGTGTGGGTCTTCAGACTTCTTTATAGCGTCTAGTTAGCAACGGAGCTTGTTCTGAGTGTCCACCATTGAGTTCTGTAGAGGGCCGACGTATCTGGCCTGACTGTTTCCGTGCTGTGTGTAGAGTTTAGGGTAGAATGACTCCCACATGTTCAAGACCGCAATGATCAGTAATAGTATGCTAGCGATGCCTGTTACAATCACCATGTTTAGTTTCAGCTTGGAGTCCATGCTGATGCTGACTAAAACTGACTCCTGTTGTTTTAATTGATCTTATTTTTTCTAAAGGCCTCTTAGTCCCTCTATGTGCCTTTCGGCCCATTGTAGTCCACCAAGACCTGTCTGCCAATTTGGATGACCACATCTGCACCCTTGCCAGATTAAGCAAAGATTTTATTTTTGTCGCTCGCTCGCTTTGAACTCAAGAGTAGTCCATACACACACCTTCTAGTAGCACTTGACCGAATTGTGTGGATTAACTCTACATTGTCCCTCGCCATCGGGCCTCTACTACGATACACAGATGTGTGTAAGTGGGACATAATTGATACAGGCATTGATAATGCAGATTGGGAGCAAGTCGCCGCCGAATGTGTTGCATGGAGGGCAAAAATCAGAAATGGAATAAAGACAAAGGAGAAAATTATTGCAGATAAGTAACACACGTAAGATGGTGCATGATGGTGGAAATGACCACGTGTTCACATGCACCCACTGTGGACAAATATTTACAGCGCGAATTGCCCTTATCAGCCACATTCGCTACCGCCATGGGTAAAAGTTATTATGCCTTTTTGAAGCACAAACTATCGTCTGTAAAGACGGCAAGGTGCCAATGTAAAGATGCTTTAGAACATTTGCAGACCAACAAACACTCACTCTCTCTTATTTCAGCTTCACTCAGTCTTAGACATTTTCTGATGAGGTATTTGAAAACCTCATCTGTTTCCTCCAATGCCTTGACACAGTTTTTCGTGAGACCCAGCTTCACGTGCAAAGGTGGCAACACGATCTTGCAGGTGACGACATGTGCTGGGTTCTCAACGTTCTCACTGCCAGGCTGCAATGACTGTCTGATTGGCCTATGGTTTCTGATGCAATGATCAATTCGTGCACGGCTATCCTACTCACAGAGAATGCAACAGTACATGGCGTGTTGATCCTGGGGGGAAGCAAAGGAGCGACCACTTTCAAGTCACTGCAAAGTGACCAATGATGATGATCGTAATTTATACACTTCAACAGCTGCTTAATATGTTAATAAATGTGTTCCATATGAACTGCGTGACCACCTGGAATTGACAATAACACATTACCATTATTCAACAAAACAGCGTTAAGACTCGTCTTGGATGAATACATGAAAATCCTCCGCTCTCCCAGTTTGTGATTAATTTTGAGGGCTGCCATTAAACCAGATATGTTGTCGCACAAAGAGAGGTCATCCTCTTTTAAAGAGAATGTAATAAGCGGCTTCTGATGGTAACTATATACATAAATTCTACCATCTTCTGCCAGGAGATTCCACTGTTGCAATCTGAAGGCAACAGCTGCGCCTCGTTCTTCTGTAAATTCAGATCTCTTACAAGATCATTCAGTTCACTTTTGGTTAGTAAGTGTGGTTTAGTGGATGGAGTTTGCTCAAAATCTGGGTCGCTTGAGGTTGATGGTTTAGGACGACCAATGTCTCCTTCATTAATGGAAGCATCTGAAAATGATTCTGATACCTTGGGAACTGTTAGGTCACTATATGTCAAGGTCTCACATCCGAGGTTGCGACGCGTTGTCTGTACCAACGCCAGACAACATAACAACACGCAACCCTGAGTAATGTTAGACACGGCAGAGAGAACGCGGCGTCGTTACCGACGCCCGGATAGGTAGCCACGCACAGCAATTGAGTTCACCCCGTGAACCGTGCAGGGGACACCAGCTGACATGTGCGTGTAAGCGTGTAGGAACTGGCAGACGGGCTGAGATCGTTGAAGGGACAGGTCGCAAGGGAATGCGAGTTGAGTTTGAATCTGCCTTGAGAGC
Source organism: Cepaea hortensis (assembly GCA_963921405.1). Classification (NCBI taxonomy): domain Eukaryota; kingdom Metazoa; phylum Mollusca; class Gastropoda; order Stylommatophora; family Helicidae; genus Cepaea; species Cepaea hortensis. Next base: position 31,024,916 of record OY992895.1, read on the forward strand.
TAGCCTGTACGACAGTGGGAGACTGAGCCGAATACTTGTATAGTTTAACTGTAAGTGAGATGTTTATTGCTTGCATGTATTATTATGTATTGTAGTGATCTTGTTCATGTTGAAATGATTGCTATAGATTGTCAGTGCGCGATGTTTGTGCGATAATTAATGCAACGCGTCAATAACGCGTGTGAATAATACTTTCGGATATTCACTTCGTGTGATTTGATAGTTTGATATTACTTCACACTTGCCAGAAAACGAGCTACTTGTCTTGTGTTATGCAAGACTCTGACAAGTGCAAATGTGGTGGCTTTCGTCCGGGTTTTGAATCAAATGCGAACGTATAAATTTTTTTTGTCCGAGTTTGAAGCGAATGTGAACATGCCGATAGAAGTGCGCAAGTCATAGATTAAGGTAAAGTAACGAATTAATAGAGTTGATTTAATTAAATTATAAGTGTGAAGATATTATTTGAAGCCAACCGAGGCGTCTTCAGACTTAGCACTAAATTCAACAAATTGTGTACCTAAAATCCAAAATGGCGGCCGTGCCCTTGAATGTCATTGAGTAGAGGTAGTGTGAGCGTGAAAGTTGTTGAAAGTGGTAACGACTAACAATAATACCTGACAGCATACAAACCTTTACAGACTTTAGTGACATTACACACACCATACATTTACAAACGTTCTAAATTTCGTTTAGTTTAAAAAGTACAGGGTTTTTGTGACAACTTTACCTGAGTCTGGTGAACTTCAAATAGATTTTTGTGCGTCAACCCGAAAGACGTTCCAGTGTGATTTCGAGCACCACTGAACAGCACAGTACCCAAGGATTACTTGAGTATAAAATTTTTTTCCAGCTTTCTTTATACTTTCGTTAGTCTGGCTTTGGACATTAACTGTGCTATAAATATTTGTAACTTACTAACATCATAAGTAATTTTGTTTATATTTATTCCATCATATCTATTGTTCATCATGTCTTCTTTAAACGAGTTCATTGAAATGGGTTTAAAATTGAATATGTCCGGTGAGGAATTGAGAGCCTGGAGTGAAAATAAATATGCAGAATATCTGTTGAAACAAGAGCAAATTAGTGAGAGGGATGAGAGAGCGGCCGAAAGGGCATTAAAGCAATCAGAAGTTGCTCTGAAAAGTAAAGAGGCAGACTCAGAAGCTGCTTTAAAGCTTCAACGGGCACAATCAGAAGCTGCTCTAAAGGAAGCAGAAGCTGCTTTAAAGCTTCAACAGGCACAATCAGATGCTGCTCTAAGCTTCAACAAGCACAATCAGAAGCTGCTTTAAAACAGTCAGAAGCTGCAGTGAGGCAAGCTGAGATCTTAGCACAAAGTAAGAAAGAAGAGCAAGAAACACAAATGAAAATTGAACAACTTAAAGCTGAATGTTCTAAAGAGAAAGTGAATAGAGAAACAGACAAAGATCAACCTCATAAGAAGTACCAAGGTCTGATCAAAAGTTACAACACAGGTGATTGCATAGCAGCATTCACCCAAAATTTTGAATTTGTTATGGATCATTACAAAATCCCAAAACCCGAATGGGGGTTAGTATATGTAAGAAGTCTTTCTGGGGAACCTCTTAAAGTCATAGAGTCTATCCCAAATGACCTGAAAGAAGATTATCTTTACATTAAATCAAAAATTATGTCACATTTTTTGCTAGATGAATCAGGTTATAGAGAACAGTTTAGGAAGTTGTCTCCTAAGCCAACACACACGTTCTCTGATTACATCTCAGAAATTCAAAATATTTTTTCTAAATGGCTGTCAGCAGCTAAAGTAAATGGAAGTTATGATAAATTGGTTGACCTTATGTTGAGAGATAAGATTATTGCATCTCTCCCAGCTCCCTTTTCTAAATTTTTGTTGGAATGTCAGTGTGAAAGTGTTCAACAGATTGAAAGTCGTGGCTCTGGTTATTTTGCAGCCAATAAGCATTGTTTCTCTAGTGGTCTGACCAGCACAGACTTTGTAGCAGCAGCTACATATGGCAAATATCAGGCAGGGTCAAATAGCAAACAAAGACCTTATAGGCAAACTGCAGAGAAATTATATCAGTGTAAATATTGTAACTATGCACACAATGAGCATGATATGTGCGACCAACATCCTGGGTACACTGCTTACTTGCATAATTACATTTCTAAGCAAGAGAAAGAGAGGAAGAACTACAAAAAACTTACAAAATGTTACCTTTGTAAGGCTTTTGGTCACTGTCGTAAGGATTGTAAAGCCAAGTCAATGACCAAAAAGGCTAATGCGGCCATGTTTGACATTTCTTCGTCAGAAGATGAAAGTGTACAAGATCACCCAGTAAACTCAGCACATTCCATTGAGGTATTCCATCAGGAAAAATGTACCATTTGTGATCAATTTCATGAGGATGGCGTGTTAACATGCGGCCATTCTATACCTATTACCAGTGAGGAGGCCAATTCTGTAGTAAACTCCAAAGGTAGACTGAACATCCACCAGGGGTATGTTAATGGTAAACCTGCCACAGTTTTACGTGATAGCGGAAGTACTCTCATTGGTGTAAAGAGAGATTATATTTTACCAACACAATATAGTGGTAAATATGTCACATGCAGGACATTCTCAGGGAACATAGAGAAATATCCACTTGCATGGGCATATATAACTACACCATTCCTTACAGGAAAGGTGAAATGCGCAGCATTAACCAATCCTTGTTGTGATATTATTATTGGAAACCTTCCTGAAGTGAATGACATACCACATGACATCAATACATCATCTGTCAGTTGTAATATTGATACTACTACTTCACCTTCATCACCAATCACCATTCATGATGTATTACCACCTGTAATTGAATGTACAAATACCAACTTGGCTATGCCAGAACATACATGTAATTGTGTGAATGTAACATCAATGTGTGATGAGAATGATCGTTGTAATGTAGTAAACGCAGTAACTAGATCTACTGCACAGATGCAAGATCGAATCGATCAAACAGAGGCTTTACAACGAGTAAGTCCTGTTGTAACATCTCCTGAGACAACTAGGGAGACGTTTATAACATCTCTGAAAGCCGATCGATCTCTGCAAAAGTATTTTAAACTTATAGGCCAAAAGCCAAGAGTAGCAAAGAATGCTCAATGGTACTTTGCTCTCAAGAACGGAATTCTAACACGGTATTACACCAAAGGTTCCAGCACTATAGAACAAACAGTGCTACCGTTAGAAAACCGCAAGCAAGCATTGAATATAGCTCATGACATACCCTTTGCAGGACACATGGCTTATGCTAAAACTAGAGCAAGGTTACTTACTCAATTTTATTGGCCAAAGTTTTGCAACGATACCAAACAGTATTGCAGATCGTGTAACATCTGTCAAAAGCTTGTCAAAAAGGGTAAACACCCACAAGCTGAATTGCAAGTTACTGATTTGGCTAGTAGACCGTTTGAAAAGATCTCGGTCGATATAGTTGGTCCTCTGAACCATATAACATCTAAAGGTAATAGATACATTGTAACACTCATTGATCTATGTACTCGTTTGCCAGAAGCGATCCAATGAAGAACATAACTTCCTACGACATCATGGAAGTGTTCTTTCATATTTTTGCGAGGGTAGGATTCCCTGATACCATCCTTTCAGATCGGGGTAGCCAATTTATTTCCTCGGCTACACAAGCCTTTACCAAAATGTTGGGTGTTAAACAATGCTTCAACAGTCCATATCACCCACATTCCAGCGGTATAGTAGAAAAGATTAATGGCGATATGAAACATATGCTCTCTAAGGTAACCCAAGAACATCCTGAAGATTGGGATACTTATCTGCCTGCCATTTTGTTTGCATATAGGGAAGTGCCCCATTCCAGCACTGGGTTCTCACCATTCGAAATGTTATATGGTGCACAACCACGCGGCCCATTATCTCTGTATGAATCTGTGTTGACTGGAAGTACAACTGTGTCTATACCCATTTCACCATATGAACATGTAACATCATTGCGTGATAGAATTATGAAATCATGTATATTAGCCAAAGAAGCTCTCCAAAAATCAGGAGCTATTTACCGACAATATGCTAACAGAGGAAATAGAACTATTACACTGATGCCAGGACAGGACGTGCTTCTTCTTTTGCCAAGTGATAGACATCTCCTAACTGACTCATGGCAAGGACCGTTCAAAGTGCTACGACAAATTTCGACGGTAGATTACGAGATTGCAGTTAGGGACAAACATAAGATTTTTCATATTAACATGCTCAAACCTTATCACCACAGGCAAGACGAACAAGTAGAGACTGCAGCAAGCACCTCCATAGTGGACCAGACGGACGACAACGACACTGACGAGATACCAACACCAGGTCTTGACACAACGACCAACTTACAAGACATTAAGGTAAATCCTAACCTGACACAGACACAGACTAACAGTTGCAGACAACTGATACAAGACTACAGGACTATCTTTTCTGACAGCCCAGGTCAGACAGATTTAGTGCAACACCAAATCATCTTAACATCTGACGTTCCTATTAAGTGTAGACCATATTCCATCCCTATACACTATAAAGAAAAACTTCATCAAGAAATCATTGATTTAGAAACAAATCATATTATTCGACGTTCACAATCTCATTTCTGTTCACCAATAGTTTTGGTACGCAAAAAGGACAACACTATTAGACTCTGTGTGGACTATCGTAAGCTCAACAGTATTACACAGTTGGATTTAGAACCAATGAGCAACTGTGAAGACATCTTGACTGAACTATCTGACTCACGTTATTTTACTAAACTTGACATGACAAAAGGCTACTGGCAGATAGCTGTACATCCTGATAGTATACATCTGACTGCATTTGCCACACCTTGGGGTTTATACGAATGGTGTAAACTACCTTTCGGATTAGTCAATGCACCAGCTACCTTCGTCAGAATGACAAGAATTCTTTTGACAGACATTGCTAACATCATTTGGTACATGGACGACATTTGCATACACACAAAGGACATGACAGAGCACATAACAGCACTACAGCAGACATTTGACAGAATTAGACATCATGGACTGACTGTAAAACCTTCCAAAGTGGATATAGCCTTTCAGGAAATTTCATTTTTGGGCTATAAGATCTCAAATGGCTTTATATCAACTGACGATAACATCATGTCCAGAATTTTGAAATTGTCGCTTCCGACAACTAAGAAACAGTTGCGAAGTGTGTTAGGTCTGTTAAACTATTATAGACAGTTTATTCCTCATTTTGCTGAATTGACCAAATGTTTCACTGATCTACTAACAAATAAACACCCCAATGTGATTGTAAACAGTGAATGTTTAAGGCCAGCATTTACGAAAATTCTTTCTTATTTTTCTAAATCACCTATTCTGAAATTGCCAAATTTGAATATTACTTTTAGATTAAGATGTGATGCGAGCTCCGTAGCCATTGGAGGTGTGCTTCTCCAAGAACAGGACCAAATCTTGTACCCAGTATACTACGTCTCTCGAAAACTGAACACCAGCGAACGAAATTACAGTACACCGGAACTCGAGGCTCTTGCCATGGTATTTTCGGTACGTAAACTTTCTAGATTTCTGTTAGGCAAACATTTCATTATTGAAACAGATAATACTCCGCTGACAATTGTTACCAGAGGAACGCCTAGTAACAGCAGGGTGGCAAGATGGTCCCTTCTTCTGCAGGACTATAGCTATGAGGTTAACCACATAAAAGGTTCACAAAACTGTCTTGCAGACCTTTTGTCGAGATGTCCATACAACGAACCTAATACCCAGTCGACACCAGAGCACAGTGCAGAGGGTGTATAAAACTGCAACGTAGATAGTGCTCAGTACCACAGCCAATTGTGACAATGTGTCAGTAACGCTGTGTACACCATTGTGATGGGGAAGATTGTATCTCCCAATGTATATAACTTATGTACATATTGTGATCCTTATTATTATCATGCGAATGAGTGCGTGTATAATTGTGAGATATGTGAAAGAATGAAATCAGTATTATGTAAACTAATGTGTTGTATAACTGTGAGATATGAGAAAGAATGTAATTATTATTGTAAATAAATATTTTAACAACCAGACACTACGGAGAAGTGTCACGGGACAACACTAGAGGATCCAAGAAGTTACCAAGCACTAAAACGTGAGGTAATCCTAAAGTATCCAAACCGAGGTGCCCAAGACGTTTTAACAAGGTACGAAAGATGACTGCGACAGTACAATCCGAGCAGAAGACGGAAGAGATGATCCAACAGCTGATAGTAACAACTACTACTCCGTTTATAGAAGATCCATCAAGAACGGACCAGCTTTGTTTGAATGACATCACAACACATGTAATAGTACAGCTGTATACTTCCGAGTTTTTGCATATTATTAAAAGTATATAAATGTATGACGTTGTATTAAAATGTAATTTAAAATATTTCCATATACGGAATTGTATATGTCGATTTTTTTTTTTAGGATGTAATCTCAGCATCGTAACTTGATTGCTTCTTTACAAACGTGACTTTTTGTGCACATTTGTCAATAAGGATCAAATTATGACACTAAGAAATAAATTTCCAATTGTAATTTATGTCTTGTAAACGACGATAAATTATTGTTCCTAATTTTTCTGTATAATAACCAGGGGACATTATTCTAAATTATTGGTGATATGTAAATATGTATTGTAACCATGAACATGTGTGCTTGATAAATAACATGTCAATGTAACATCGTTTAGATATGGACAGTATATTGCCAAAACTGTTGACCTTCATTAGAAACTCTAAACAGAGGTCTGATGGAGGAGTCATCTCAGAGGGAGATGCTCACGGCTTGACCTGATTATTTTAGTATTTTTGTTCTTGGTTGTGAGGTAGGAGCCAGTTTAGCCGATACCTACTGGACTAGCTGGGTCACAGCGAGGTAATGCCCATTAAATAGATTGTACTTGACTGTTGTACTTCATAGTGCAACATAAGTGGTGTATACATATTGTTGACTATTCACCTGTATATATTTATTATAATTGTTAATGTATAATGTTCGACTTTGACATGTTTAATAACACCTAGATATATATTGTACATGAAAGGAAATCCTTTCATGAAAAAGGGGTGTGGAGAGTGTCAAGGTCTCACATCCGAGGTTGCGACGCGTTGTCTGTACCAACGCCAGACAACATAACAACACGCAACCCTGAGTAATGTTAGACACGGCAGAGAGAACGCGGCGTCGTTACCGACGCCCGGATAGGTAGCCACGCACAGCAATTGAGTTCACCCCGTGAACCGTGCAGGGGACACCAGCTGACATGTGCGTGTAAGCGTGTAGGAACTGGCAGACGGGCTGAGATCGTTGAAGGGACAGGTCGCAAGGGAATGCGAGTTGAGTTTGAATCTGCCTTGAGAGCTAGCCTGTACGACAGTGGGAGACTGAGCCGAATGCTTGTATAGTTTAACTGTAAGTGAGATGTTTATTGCTTGCATGTATTATTATGTATTGTAGTGATCTTGTTCATGTTGAAATGATTGCTATAGATTGTCAGTGCGCGATGTTTGTGCGATAATTAATGCAACGCGTCAATAACGCGTGTGAATAATACTTTCGGATATTCACTTCGTGTGATTCGATAGTTTGATATTACTTCACACTTGCCAGAAAACGAGCTACTTGTCTTGTGTTATGCAAGACTCTGACAATATATATATGTATATATATATATATATATATATATATATATATATATATATATATATATATATATATATATATCATCATCATCATCATCATCTTCCACTTCTGCCGTCAAGCGTCGTGGAGAGGAATAATTTACGTTCCAGTGATCGGTGGGCGGCACTGGATTGTGTCATTCCATGCTTTTGTACACATTCTTTGATGTCGTCAATCCATTTTCTTCTTGGACGTCCTCCTGGTTTCGTCGCAGATGATCTGTGATGTAAGGCCAGTGATGGTAGTTGCTGGTGTTGCATTCTAACGACATGTCCGAACCACTTGATCTTCTGACTTTCAATAAATGTGGCACAAGGTTTTAATCCCACAGTATGTCTGATAATAAAATTTCTTACTCGGTCTCGGATTGTTCAGTTGGCAGCTCGCCTCAGGCATCTCATTTCACAGGTATTGATTTTACGAAGGTGTAATTTGGATAAAGTCCAGGTTTGTGATTGGTAGCATAGGGTTGGTGTGAACGTGCTGTTTATTATCTGTCGTTTTGCGGACATGAGTATATTTGGATGTTTCAGTAGGGGTGATAGTTGATATGTAAGTGCACTAGCTTTTTGACATCTGATTTCGATTTCTCTGTCCAATTTGCCATCTTCTGTGATCACACTTTCAAGATATTTGAATCCTTTAAATTGTTTCAGAATTGTGCTATTTATCTTTATACTTAGTGATGGTAGCAATACCAATACTTCGGTTTTGGTTGTGTTTATACTCATATTGTGTCTCCTGCATGTTGAACTTAGTTTATTAATATGATCTTGTAGTCTGCCCTCGTCGCTATAAAACAGCAACTGGTCGTCTGCAAATAGAAGTTCATATATTTCCTGTGGATCAGTTGTTTCATCTGGAGTAAAGAGTTCTAAATTTTCTGAATCGGTTCTGTCGAGACTTGTTTCTTTGGAAATTCAGTCCATGTAGATATTTAATAGTAAGGGAATAGCACACATCCCTGCCTCACCCCTGTATTGAATGTAAACGTATCTGATATACCTTCTTGTGTTCTTACTGCACTTCGGCTCGAGTGGTACATGTCTATGATGTTTTCTAGCAGTTGCCCTTGTATCCCATAGTCTTCACGGATGGTCCATAATTTGTACCTGTCTACTCTATCGAAAGTCTTTTCCTGATCTACAAACACAATATTCTGTTGGTCACTATATTCGATAGTATTTTCACATATTTGTCTGTAAATAATGCATCAGTGCAACTTTTACCTTTCCGAAAACCGAATTGTACTTTGCTTAACTATTGTTCAATTATTGGTCTAGCTCTTTGTTCCAATAGTTTTGCATAAATTTTCCCTATATGGCTTAGGAGTGATATACCTCTGTATGTTTCGCACTCTCTCATTTTGCCTTTCTTTTTCCATATTAGTACTATTATTGCCTGTTGCCAATCATCTGGGACTTTTCTTTCTTCCCATGCTATATTGATAAGTCTTGTTAGCCATTTAACTCCTGTTTCCCCACAGGCCTGAATAGCTTCTGTGGTTATTCCATCTGGACCTGGTGATTTGTTGTTAGGACTTTTCTGTATAACTGCTTTGACTTCTGCAGGTATGAAATTTGGTTCTTGCTGTCCCTGGCTTATAGGCACAAAAGTGAGATTTTCTATGTTATGTGTGGGGTTAAGTAGTTCTTGAAAGTATTCCGCCCACCTTGCTAGTTTTGTTGTGGATTAAATACCGGTATACCACTTTTGCTGTTTATGATGGTGGTTGGGTTGTAAGATGCGTCTCTGTTTCAAGCATGCATTCTCTTGGGTAGTCTTTGCTTAGGGTCGCCATCTGTTCACCGTATATTCTCCAGGATTCATCCTATCCATCTGTCAAAGGATATTGGGCTGTGTCAGACAGAGTTCTATTAGTAAAATTAAACGGAAGACCTTTTAAAATAAATGTAATTCAAGTATATGCCCCAACAAGTGAAAGCAGTGAAGAAAGTATAGAGGAATTTTATAATGACATGGAGTCTGCTTTGAAGAACTGTAAAAAATCAGAAATAAATATCATAATGGGTGATTTCAACGCAAAAATAGGAAAGCAAAGCGATGGATACAGTGTAGGCAACCATGGTTTGGGAGAGAGAAATGAAAGAGGTTACAGACTTGTAGAATGGGCAAAAGAACAAGAATTGGTTGTAGGAAACACCTGGTTTAAACAACATCCTAGAAGATTATGGACATGGAGGAGTCCAGACAGCAGGATTAAAAACCAGATAGATTACATCCTGATAAGCAAAAGGTTTCGAAATGCATTAACAGTTGTAAAAACAGTTCCAAATGCAGACTGTTACAGTGATCACAGATTAATTACTGGCACATTGAGGGTAAAGTTAAAGAAAGTCAAGTATACAGCAGGAAACCCTAAATATGACTTGTGCAAATTGAAAACTGACAAAGAAATACAAGATAATTTTAACATAGAAGTAAAGAACAAATTTGATTTATTGTCTGATCTAGAGATCCTATTTCAAGATGTAGATGATCAATGGGAAATGCTGAAGAATTCAATCAGTTGTGCAGCAGAAAAAACTATTCCAAAAGTAAAGAAAGTTGGCCGTAAGACATGGATGACTGAAGAAATTTTACAACTAATGGAAACAAGAAGACAGAACAAAAATAATCCTGCCAAATATGAAGAAATTCACAGAAAAGTCAGAACCTTATGTAAGGAGGCTAAAGAAACATGGCTTGAGAAAAATTGCAGAGAAATTGAAAAACAACACAACAGTAAAAATGCGAAACTAATGCACAAAAGAATTCAGGAGATTACTAATCAAAGAACACGTACATCAGCAGGCTGCCTAAAGACAAAAGATGGAAGAGTCATAATAGAAAAAGATCAGATTTTACATGTATGGTCAGATTACGTGAAAAACCTTTATGACGATAGCAGAGACGAACAATATATTGTTCAAAATAACAATGAAGGGCCAGCAATTTTGAAGATGGAGGTTCAGAATGCTCTTAATCATATGAAATCTGGCAAAACCCCCGGTCCAGACAGCGTCACAACAGAAATGATTAATGCTTTAGAAGAATATGGAATAGATAAAGTTACCAGTCTGCTTAATACAATATATGATACTGGAAATATACCTCATGAGTTATGTAATTCTGTATTTATTGCAATCCCAAAGAAATCAGGAGCCTTGGAATGTGATCAACATCGAACAATTAGTATAATGAGTCACATCACGAAGATTTTGCTAAGAATTATCATGCAAAGAGTTAGGAGGAAAATACAACCTGAAATAGGAGAAGAACAATGTGGGTTTGTGGAAGGCAAGGGTACAGTAAATGCTGTGTATATACTGAGAAACATAATCGAACGTTCTATAGAAGTAAACAAAGATCTACACCATTGCTTCATTGACTACACAAAGGCTTTTGATAAAGTGAGACATGTCAACATGATAAGGATGCTTGAAGATCTACAAATTGATGGGAAAGACCTTAGACTTGTAAAAAACATATATTGGAAACAACAAGCTGCCATAAGAGTTGATAATGAAGTAAGCCAATATCAGCCTATTAAGAGAGGTGTGAGACAGGGATGTGTAATGTCTCCAGATCTGTTTTCCCTGTACAGTGAAAATATTTTCAGAAATATTGAAAATATGGAAGGAATCAACATTGGGGGACGATGCATCAATAACATTAGATATGCAGATGATACAGTCTTGATTGCAGACAATGAACAGGACCTGCAAAATTTAGTAGATGCGGTTGTTACACACAGTGAACAACTAGGGTTAGAATTAAATTGTAAAAAGACACAGATTATGGTCGTCACTAAGAAGAACGAAATACCACAGTGTAATATACAAGTAAATGGGAATATTCTTCAACAGGTGAATAGGTACAATTACCTCGGAACGGTAATAACATCTGATGGGAGATGCCTTGAAGAGATTAGAACAAGAATCGCCATGGCAAAAGTAGCCTTTAGCAGGATGAAAAACATACTGACCAATAAAAAGATGTCAATTGAAACGAGAAAAAGAGTGTTGAGATGCTACATAGAACCTGTACTTTTATATGGATGTGAGGCTTGGACAATGAGCAGCCAGGCTGAAAAACATCTGATGGCTGTAGAAATGTGGTTTCTGAGGAAAATGCAAAGAATACCATGGACAGCCAGAAAGACCAATGAACAAGTCCTTCAAGAAACAAATGAAGATCGTAAACTGATCAGAGACATTAGACGTAGACAGTCACAATTTTTTGGGCATGTTATGAGAAGAAATGATTTGGAGAACTTGGTGACAACTGGTAAGATCGAGGGGAACAGACCAAGGGGAAGACCTAGAAACAAGTATCTGGATGGCTTGGCCTTGTGGCATGGTCGAGACAGAAACACGGAACTGATCCACGACTCTGTTGATCGAGTGAGATGGCAGAACATGACCGCCCACGCTTACCGGCATGGCACATGATGGATGGATGGATTCATCCTTAGATGCTATAATTGTTAGTTTGGCATTACGTCGTGCTATTCTATAAGTCTTGTTCAGATTTTGTTGTAATCCACTTTTTGAACGCTACCTTCTTTTTGAATATGCTATCTTTAACTTCGTTGTTCCACCAGGCTGTTCTTAGTCTTTTGTCCTGCCCTACTTTCTTTGTTCCACATTTATTTTCCAGTGTGTTTAGCATGGCAGCCTTGAAACATGTCCATTCCTTATCTACGCTTGAGTGGTCATCAGGGATGTTCTTATGTATGTTTTTGATTTCTTGATTGAATTCATCTTTAACCGTATTTTCCTGTAGCCTCCTATAATTGATGACTTGTGTTGTTATCTTTTTGTTTCCTATTTTCCTGTATGTTGAAATCTTTTGTATTATGACTGGTTTGTGATCAGTATCAACATCTGTATTTGGGAATGCTCTTGAATCTACTAGTAGTCTTCTGTCTGATTTCCTATTTAGAATAAAGTCAATTTGAGATGCTTGGTCTAAGTCATTCCATTTATACCAGGTTTTTGTGTGGCTACGACGATGTTGAAAAATCTATTTGCTATTATTAGTCCATGTTCGGAGCATATGTTGAGTAGATGTTGACCATTGCTGTTACAATCAGTCTCTGTGTCGCTGAATGGCCCCATGCAATCATCCCACGGTGTTCTTCGTGTGCCTATTCGTCCGTTAAAATCACCCATCACAATTAGTTCATCTGTCACCTTGACATTATTTAATGTGTCTGCAAATTTATCAAAATACTCGTCTTTCTCTTCGTCTCTGTAAGTGTCGTTACATGGGGTATATATATATATACATACTCATAATCTGAAGCGAGGTCAGCTATTCCACACGCAACGTTCCTTTCTCCACCTTACTAAGCAAACTCCTTGAGCCCGTAATGAATACAATGTTTGTTGTAGTGGTCTTCTCTAACGAAAGGCATGCCGCTCTTGCTGCTTCCACCTCCATTCTCATGCTGGAGGTAGTAGTCTCATATGCCAGAATCTCATTTTTCAAGAATCGTCTACGAGCCTTCGCAATGAAACCCAACCACTACGTGTGTTTGTCACCACTAACCCATCGATGTAGATCACTATGTCACCTTGATGTTACCTCTGTTCTGTTATTGCATCTTAAACTATGTGCAGCCCACAGCCCATTCTCTTCACTCACGACCCAGTGTTATTATTACATTGTGTCAGTCCGACATATCTTCCGGAACTTTAACTCACTCTTTTCCACGACTGATGGTCTGTAGATCACACAACTGACTTATGGATATTTCTGCCGGTGCCACCCAGAACATACCTAGCCTTATCCTATGATTCTTGACCATATCCATGGCTTCATGGATGGAGTTATCCCTATCAGCAGCAACTCACAGGTACCATTTTGCCTGAAGGACCCTATTCCTATCCGCCAGGATATTCCTCACGCATATAATTGGTGTGTCCCTTGTGCACCCAGGATCACCCGCATGGCCGCATTCTGTAAGCGCTCCAACCTTTCGAGTTGGCTCTTTGATATTGTCAGCAGCCCCAACCCATACTCAAAGACAGAAATTAGTACCTGCTGAAAGAGCATATAAATCATCCTCTGCTCTACCCCGCTTGCTGCCATTGCCCTCAGTGCATTAAATCCCTTACTAGCCTGTCAAAGGTGATACCCAAGTACTTTAATTTACTCTCTCTACTAAGAGGATATGGCATGAAATGAACTCGCGCAAAACACATTGTTATGGTTGATTTGACTTTTCCTCTACAGTTTTCTCAGAGATGAAACAGCAAATCTCACACCTACAATCTTTAGTGGTCTTATTGCGACAATCATGGCTAGAGGCTGATGACGATGATTATGAGATGATGATGATGATGATGATGATGATGGTGGTGATGATGATGATGATGATGATTATGATGATGATGATGATGATGATATTTATTTGGGCGGTGTCATGAATCTAACTACTGTTGAAAGCAAAGTCATAATGCAGGATGCCCTTTAAGAAGGTCCATCTCTCCACGACACGCCGACAACATTACTCGAAAGCCTACAACTGAAAGTATACCACACTGTGAATTTAAATATTGATATGGCAGCGGGATCATCAGTAATGCAAACTTCAAGAAGTGAATCAAGAATGTTGGGTAGAGTCGAGGACAGAAAGGGAGGTATGACTGGCTCATAGACACACTATTTGTATTCGAACCCGAATGTACACCAAGGTAACGATTTTAATTCATACACTAATAATACAGCGATTTGTAATAAGTTTAGTTAGTACCATATCCTTTACAGGACGTCTCAGTCAACCCCAATATTATTTATTTGGCTATTTGTGATGTATTTGGAAAGTTTACGTTAAGTAGTTTGACATTGCTTTCTGAATGACCAGCACTCATACCACTGTATGAAAATACCAACGCAAGGCGGTCTGATGCCAAATTGCCCGCAGCTGTATTACGAATGCGGTATGCGGGATTACGAATTGCGCATGTAACTCCTACATCACAGAGCAGGTTTTCGCCTGTCTCTCTATATGGTTTAATACGATCTCACTAACTCATGTCTTATACTTTCCTAATTTAGTTCCAATTATAAGGCACACATTTATGTGCCTGCAAAAAATTAAGACCACACTTGCTTCTCGATTGCGCCTTGTAACTAATTACTGGATACCAAAAATATACAATGTCTATGAGGAGAAAAACTGATTTAAAATATTATCTAAGGTGAATCGAAGGAATAAAATGACATATGGATTTTTTTCATTTAAAATAAAATCTGTGCCAATATTTTGCATTATAAGAAATACAAATGTATGATTCTTACAGATTCCCAAGTAATGTTTTATTACATGAACAATTATACATGTTGATAATAAAGGGATATGTCACGTTGTAATTATGTCCCTTTTATGAAGTAGTTAATACTATTAACAATATAGTTAATAGTAGTTAATACTATTATCTCCCATTATTTTTTTTTAAATGTTTGCATATCCTTTACAGGACATCGCTGTCAACATCAACATTTTTCAGCTGATTGTTGATCTCTTGGCAAGTAGTTTGCCATTGCTTTCTGAGCGACCGGCTCACATACCCCGTAAGTTACCGACGTGGTTAGAACCGCTACCGATTCTCGCCGTCGTCACGTTACTCACGAGAGTATACGGGATTACGGAGAAAGTCGTTAACCTCTATGCCAGGGAGCCGGCTATTATATGTTTATTGTTGCTTAATGTGTAATATACTTTTGTCTAATCTACAAATGCCAAACTCCGTGGCGAAGGTCTTAAGGGCGAGGTTCTTAATCCCGAATACCCGTGTTCGAAAGCGCGATTTGTCACAATGACGTGATAAAAGATAGACATAGGTTTGTTGCGGATAGCAGTGTAAAACTATTGGTTCTCCTATGATATAGAGTTCGTTTTGAGACGGTTGTCACGTTGAAGTACACTTGTTCCTGCAGCGAGGCGCCGTCGTCATTTGGAGGCGACAGGTTCGATCCCGGATGGTAACTATTATAGCTTTCAAATTTTATGTTGTCTAGTGCGTCTTCTAATCTCTATTTCCTTCTTCTTCTTCTGTAAGTGCCAAATAATACTGTAAAACAAGTTTGTTAACAATGCTACAACAGTTTTTAAAACAATAGATTATGGCAATCATTTGTAAACGGGCTACAACTGACTAAACCATGCCTTACTCTTGCCTATCTTAGTTCCAGTTAAGAGACACACGTTTGTCTGCCTGCCAAAAATCAGAGATAATGGGTTTGACGCAATAGATAATAAACGTCAAATAACATGCACGAATAATATTGACTAGCAGAGAAAATGCCTTAGAATATTATTCACAAGGTACGGATGAATTAATGTGACATAAAGAGGTATTTCTTAAAATGTAAAATATTGCCTGGACCTTGATGAATTGCAAATGCAAATAAGATTTTATTAAAGTTGTCCTTGCAATTATGTTTTATTACATGAAAAATAATCAATATTTATATTAAAGCAATACGTCCCATTTCAATTATGTCCCTTAGTTAGAAAAAAATAAATTAGTATTTCCCATTATATTTTTTGTTGCTAAGTTTGTAACGCCGGCTTCGTGGCTTAGAGGTTATGACTTTTCTCCGTAATCTCGTATACTCTCGTCAGGTAACGTGATGACGGTTCAAAACCCCTCGAGCTTGCCAGTTGTCACCAAGTTGTCCAATTTATTTCTTCTCAAAACGTGTCCAAAAATATTGATTGTTTAATTTCTGTACTCATTTTACGGTTTTCATTTGCTTCTTGTAGGACTTGCTCATTGGTTTTTCTTTCTGTCTACGGCAGTATTTGCATTTTCATCAGAAACCACATTTTCACTGCCATTATATGTTTTTCAGCTCGTCTGCTAACTGTCCACGCGTCACATCCATACAAAAACACAAGTTCTAAGTAGGACTAAGTAGGAATCGCCACAGCGATTCTTGTTCTAATCTCTTCAAGGCACCTCCCATCAGTGCTATGAGTGTTTTGAGAGAGGTGTACCGATTCACTTGTTTAAGAATATTCCCATTTACTTCTATTTTACATTGTGGAAATTGTCACTTGTCGTCCCTGGAGGAACGTGGAATCAACAAGCACACCTTTAAGCTTATTATCTTTTGGGATTATTGACTGACTTTTGTCTACACTCCTCCCTTCCATCTTCCATTCCATATATCTCTTTCTTTCTCTCTCTCTCTCTCTCTCTCTCTCTCTCTCTCTCTCTCTCTCTCTCTCTCTCTCTCTCTCTCTCTCTCTCTCTCTCTCTCTCTCTCTCTCTCTCTCATATTCCTTCATTACATATTCCGACAACAGTTTCCTTCATCTATTAATAAAATATTTATTAATAAAAACTATGTCTGGTGTATGTATGGACTGTGTATATGTAGTTGGTAGTGTATTCTATTGTTGGTGCAAGAATGAACTCGGAATGTCTTGTCTCCGTATCACATCTCGCCCAGTCACACGGCCAAACCACAGGACATCAACATATAATAGGACAGGTCTCACCCTGGATGTTCCGTATGCTTGAGTCTGGAGGTAAATCCGTTATTGAACGAAAAAAAAACTGTTCACCAATGGATCACCGCAAAGTAATAATATTCCAGTAAGTCTATGACTTCGCCCGAGTCTGCTTCACGAAGTTAATAATCCAACACCGGAAAAACCACATCACCACAGTCCAGCATATTGTCTCTATCGACTAGCAATGTTCTGACTTGTCTATTGTTTCTTCACTATGAGTCTACAGTGTAAACGTATGTAGTTTTATTTGGCTTTGCTTTCCGCAAGATTATCTTCCTTTTTCATTGTTACTTTGGTATCTGGATATCCTTTGCTTCTTTTTCAAAGTTGATTTAAGGCTATATTTTATTTCGTCTCCCTATTTGACCCTGTCTATGTTCTTCCTTGGTTTATTGAGGTATTTGATCTCCGCCCAAATGAAATGCCTTGAGTTTATCAACAAAGCTTTTTCTGTACACAAGACGTATTGGTCTATCTTCTCTGATAGGTCAGGATGGGAATTGGAACCTGTGAGATGTATAGTAAATCAAGTGATATGCTTCTGCCACTTAATACTACTTATGTAAGTGCCCTTCTCCAGCCGTAATGAAAAGGCTTTCGAAGGATACACCGACATAAGACATATGAATTCACCAAAGTCTAAACTATTCACTAATAGAAAGCAATGGTAAACGCTATGCACCAACATCTATTTCCCTATGCTAATATTACGCTAATATTAGTTTACCTTATATCTTCTATTATCATCCCGGAATCGAAATTAATAATTAAGCACATCGGCACTAATATCCCATTGCCTTAAACAATACGGGACTATAATTTCTTTTCCACACATGGGATTAATATATATCTCTGTCCAGTTTTGGAACACACACTAAAACAGAAAACCCAATTTCTACTATTTATATCGAGTGTCCAATCCTCCGTTATTGTTTGATGTTCATACCTCAACACTCGTCTCTTGACGTATCCTGCACATCAAAAGGCGGTGAAATCACGTAGTGGTTAGTTGCTCATTTCTTTCCATTCTTACGCTGTTTCCCTGGGTTCCCCTTACGCTAATACTTCAAAGCGTCCGAACCCGTTGATCGCCTTCTCCGTTCATTTTCCCGTTCTCGAAGTCTCCCTGTTGTTCTTTCCGTTAACATCGCTGGTCAATGACTCCTCACAATATCCTATTTTTATACCAGTTGGTCACTGCTCTTTAATTCGTCCTCATCTCAGAATGAAGTACTCGACTGTTAACCCTTCTCCTACATTGTCATTAATCTTACTATTCGAGTTTATCAGGGAATCATTAAACTCACAGTATGTCCGTGACAGTAATTCCTTCTTCTTAATGACGACCATAATCTGCGTCTTCTAGCAATTTTATTCTAACCCTAATTGTTAACTGTGTACCACAACCGAATCTACTAATTGTTGCAGATCCTGCTCATTGCCTAAAATCAATATTGTATCATCTGCATATCTAATGTAATTTATGTTTCGTCCTCCGATAAGTTAAATACAATCTCGCTAAGCCACGTTTAACCGATACAGTGCCGAAGGATAGTATATCGCCAAATGTGACCTTCCGTTTGGACAGAAAGACGACATAACGCCGAACTAATGTCATCGTGTTATTTGTTTTGCTCGTGGTATCTTCCACAATTTTAATACGCAGTGAGTGGAAACGGAAATTATAATATTTGTTCATTTGGCTCTGTGGAAGGTTTTGTACATACAAACATTTAGTTTGGCACTGTATTAGTTAATGCTTTCCTGATTTGTTATCATTTAGAGGCACACGTCAATGTGCCTACAAAAAAAAATTTAAATATAAACTTGAGTTAATAAAAGAACTGAAAGTAAACTCCAAATAAAATGCAATTATGATATGTATTAGGAGAGAAAATTCTTTAGAATATTATCATTAAGGTATTGAAGAATTAAATTTACTTAAATATTTTGTTTACAAAAATAATATTTTTACCTGAAGCTTGCAGGATTACAAATCAATCAATCATGTGCCATGCCGGAAAGCGTGGGCGGTCATGATTCGCCATTTCACTCGATCACCAGAGTCGTGGATCAGCTCAGTGTTCCTGTCTCGTCCATGCCATGTGGCCAAGCCATCCAGGTATTTTCCTCTCGGTCTTCCTCTTGGTCTGATCCCTTCGATCTTGCCAGCTGTCACTAAGCTCTCCAGTCCATTTCTTCTCATAACATGTCCAAAAAATTTTGACTGTCTACGTCTAATTTCTCTAATCAATCTATGATTTTCATTTGTCTCTTGTAGTACTTGGTCATTGGTTTTTCTATCTGTCCATGGTATTCTTTGCATTTTCCTCAGAAACCACATTTCTGCAGCCATCAGATGTTTTTCTGCTTGACTGCACATTGTCCAAGTTTCACATCCATACAAAAGAACAGGCTCTATGTATCCCCTCAACACTCTTTTTCTCGTTTCAATTGACATCATTTTATTGGTCAGAATGTTTTTCATCTTGCTAAAGGCTACTTTCGCAATGGCGATTCTTGTTCTAATCTCTTCAAGGCATCTGCCATCAGATGTTTTGACTGTTCCGAGATAATTGAACCGATTCACTTATTGAAGAATATTCCCATTTACTTGTATATTACATTGTGGTACTTCGTTCTTCCTAGTGACGACCATAACCTGTGTCTTCCTACAATTTAATTCCAACCCCAGCTGCTCACTGTGGACAACCACAGCGTCTACTAATTGTTGCAGATCCTGTGCATTGTCTGCAATCAATACTGTATCATCTGCATATCTAATGTTATTTATGTTTCGTCCTTCAATGCTGATTCCATTTAGGTCTTCTACATTTCTGAAAATATTTTCACTGTATAGGGAAAAAAGATCTGGAGACATCACACATCCCTGCCTAACACCTCTCTTAATAGGTTGGTATTGTCCTGCGAATATGTATTTCTTAAATTTTCCAAAGCAATTATTTCTTATTACATGAAAAATAATTAAATTGATGTAAAAATGGCAAGTCCACTTAAATTACGCCCCTTTTGTTAAATAGTATTATTTCTAAATATCTATTTGTTGCTGCAAAGTTTGTAGCACAATGTTGTTTAATCTACACTTGCTGTTCCCGAATTAAGACCTGATTAATGTGGATCCCACACTAGCGCAGTGGCTATTACGCCTGGCTGCCGACTTGCTTGTCATGTGTTCCAATCCTCCATCGGATTGTTTTAACACTTTTGCAGAGCTTCCAGGTCACCTAGACTAAAACATGTATCAGGAAATGTACTTGGGAGCAAAGTCGGCAGGCAAATTATAGACCACATCACCCATCGATTGTTCATTTTTCTTCCACTTTTTCTTTTGTCTTTCATCTCCCAATTGATCATATTGTGGGAAAAATAAATGGTCCTTGAACACAGTTAAGACTCATAGCCCACATGGTGCTGGACCCATATTCTGTAGACTAATCAGTACTCGCTAGATGACGTGGTCAGCATCAGGTTGGCAATTGATCCAAGACCTCAAGGAACTCACGCCAAGATCTTTGGAATGTTGATTAGAATTTGTGCCTACAGTTTTCGAAGAATCTAACGAAATCTCTAGCCAATCTCACGTCAACAATCATTGGTGGCTTCTTACGACACTCATGGCTGATAAAAACGAAGCTGATACTTGCGCGTATGGTAATGAAACTAATACTTTTAATTAGTGTGGAACTCGTAATCATCATGCAACATGTCCTTTGCAGAAGGTTCCTCTCTACGAGGCCCGCCAAAAGCATCCTCAAAAGCCTATAACTGAAAGTATACAACACTGTGATGTCAAATAATTATATGGCAGCTTAATGCATTCTTCTAGAAGCAGATGAACAGAAAGTGGGGTACGGCTGGCTGGGAGATGCACTATTTGTGTTCGAATACGAATGTATACCCAGGAGAAATGTTTACTTGACACATTAAATATAAAGAGAATTGTATTTAGCTGCAATTATTTCATGTTTACTATGCTCTTGGAAGTCAGTTTATTGTGTGTTTGCTGTTTCCAGATAACATCTGACTCACAGATGGTTAACACGGATTCGCTAATCTATGTTTATGCTTTCTTAATTAAGTTCAAATTATAAGACACACATTTATCTGACTGTAGACAATTCTCAAAACAAAACAAAACACAAAAAACATAGAACACAAACGAACACTGAAATTAAATGATTTACTGCCCAAGTATATTATATTGTCAAACTGTGACCTCTCATATGGACAGAAGGACGATATATCGCCATACTATGATCATAATGTTATTTGTTTTGTTTCGTGGTATCGCAAACAATTTCAACGCTCAGTGAGCAGGAATTGATAATATAATACTTCTTCATTTGATTGTGTGCACTGTTTGGCTCACACACAGTAAAGACTCATATCGCACATGGGACTGGACACATATTCTATAGATTAATCGGCACTCGCTGGATGACGTGGTCAGCTTCAGGCCGGCAATTGATCATAGGCCTCAAGGAACTCACGCCAAGCTCTTTGTGAGGTTGACTAGATTTCGTTTCTACAGTTTTCAAAGACATGGAGCTATCAATCACACGAAAAAAAATCGTGAGTGGCCTCTTACGTCATTCATGGCAAGGGGATGATGATGATGATGATGATGTTGTTGATAATAATAATCTTTATCTGAGTGAGGCATGATTCTTGTTAATATCTTCTTCCTTTAAAACAAAACATTTTTAAAGGCCTCGTTTTTCCACTTTGTCCCTTTTAGCCATTTGAGGTCCACCAAGGCCTGTCTGCCAGTATTAGTGGACAGCGATTTGGTGATTCAGTTTGCAGTTTAGGTGACCGTCTCACCCTGGCCATATCAAGTGCAGATACATTTACACTTTTATTTAAGTAAGCTACATGGCCTTTACAAAAGGGGGTGGGAGGGGGTGGGGGTTCGCGGTTCTCCAGCGGCCACAGCCGCGCCATGAGTCCCACGTCCCTGTATGTCATTCGAATGACCGCCTCTGCTGGTGGCCCTGGCAAGATCATGTGCAGATAGTGCACTTTGATCTATTTTATTCTTGTTTTAGTATTATTTACATCAAAACAACAACTTTTTAGTGATCAATTTCCCTTAGTCCATATTCCAGCTGTGGTGTTTTTGTGGGTCTTCAGTCATCGCTATGAACGAACGAACGTACAAACAAAAAACTTCATTTTCAAAAGGTTTAGAATTGTGCACATTCTGCACTTCTTATCTCTTTTCTCGCCGCATACATTATTTCATTCATACATGAAGCTTAACTTAGACAACAACAGAACATTATACATTAAAACTCATGGAAAATGTGCAATAATGCATGACTCTCATCTCATCTCATCTCATCTCATCTCATCATGTTCCTCTTGTACCTTGCGGTGTCAAGATGAAGTATAAACAGTGAATGCCCGCTTATGGGCTTCGTGTATTGATATTCCCATGGTCTCTGTTATTCCCTGTGTCCATCGTTTACGTGGTCGGCCTCTTCCTCTGCTTCCATCTGGTCTGTACATCATTGCTTGTTGCGGTATACTGTTAGTTGGTAACCTACGTGCATGGCCAAACCATTTGACTTGCTGCCTTCTAATAAAATCTAGCGCAGCTATAACCCCCACTTTAGTTCTGATTTCTTCATTTCTGATCTTATCTCTTCTTGATACATTGAGTACTCTTCTCAGGAATCTTATTTCTGTTGTTGTGAATTTTCTTTTTTTTTCTTCTCTTTTTCTGTCATTGTCCAGGTTTGACATTGGTACCATAGAGTTGGTAAGAAGATTGTGCTGTAAAGTGGTTTTTTTTTAGCAATTATTGATACATGTATGTTTTTAGTATTGGTGCCATTTCTCCAGTGAGTTGATATGCCTTGTTGCATCTATTTTCGATCTGGTCTTTTGGTTTGCCATTTGATGATATTATACTTCCTAGGTGCTTGAAACTCTTTACTTGTTTCAAGGGATGGTCGTTACATGACTCACTACAACTAATTTTTGACATAACAATTATAATTACTCAAGGTAGGTGTAACGTACCATACTTATGGGTATGTTTATTAGACTAGTTGTCATTTGACATAATATTAATGTTTTTTTTCTTTTTTATGAGGGTATGCAGTCTATACAGAGATATAGTTCAAACAGGATGCAACAGTTATGACATATAGTTAGCCATGGAACTTGTTCTAAGAGTCTACCAGGCAGTCTTGTTGAGGGCCGACCTAGCTGGAGTGACTGTACCCGGGCGGTTTGTACCGGTCGTAACTGTACCCGGGCTGTTTGTACCTGCCATGATTGTACCCGGGCTGTTTGTAGAGTTCAGGGTGGAATGGTTCTCAGTTTTCAAGACCGCAATGATACGTAATAGTATTTTGTTATCTGCGTTCGCTTGTTTGGAACTCAAGCTTAGTCCGTAGATACTATTTCTAGTGGTGCTGAACTGAGTTTTGCGCATGGATTAGCTTTCTCTATTAACAGTGTGCCTCGCCATCAGGCGAACCCACTCCTAGTTCAGAGGTACTTGTATTTCAAGTCAAGGACGAGGATTTGTTGTGTGTGTGTGTGTGTGTGTGTGTGTGTGTGTGTGTGTTTCCCGCTATTTATTACCTTTCATTCACAGATCAAAGCTCACTATGTTCTTCATGTGCCGGAAACCCTGCTTTCTTCACTGGCATACCTTGTTTTGTGTTATATAATTGCGTTAAAATTGATTTCCGAACTATATCAATTCTACCTAACGCTATCAGCTGATTTTCCCATTTAAAGATATCTTCTTTATAATGTTGTGTGTCTTCGGTGGCCTTCTGCTTATTGCATTTCTCTTTTCAGTATCGCACATTTTCGGCCATTCTTCACTATCATTGGCACCTTGCCGTCTTGACAGAGGATAGTTTGTAAGGGATAAAGTTATTGCCTCTCCATAGCACAAAGCCTGGGCTAAAATATAAAGATCATGTGTTGCCCATGAAGCATGATCCCTCTCTCGGCCTACCTAGTTCACTCCAGAGGAAAGGTAACACCTCTACATCTGGAACAAGACAAGCTGCAGAAGCTGCCTGACCAGCAAAGCAATGCTCTAATTGTCCGCCTGTCGGAGCTTCGATCCTAGACCAGCCGCCAACCAAGGCTTAGGGCCTGGTCTGCCCTGCCATGACACTTTGTCTTTAAGTTGCATTTCCGCGCACCAGGGAAAGGCTTGTACCCTCCCAATTGCGCTCTTCCGCCCGAAGCCGTTGACACAATGTGGGGTGTCGGGTTTGGTAAGCGCCGCCCAACGTTCGGCGCTAACAGAAAGCAGGTAGTACCGTCTACTGTTATACGGTAGCTCAGTCATATCTGACTAAGTTGGTTAAAAACAGACGAAACCGGTTGCCTTGAATGCTCCTGAAACTGTTCAGAAATAAAATGCCAAAAGGAACCTAATGGTTTTTTTTAGGCAAGAACGATTGCTTTCGGAGAGATTTTAGTCGTCTAGCTGCCCTCTTTTCCTTCTTCGACTTTTCTGCTTAAACTTGTTCTGGTGTCATGATATCCAAATACGCTTTCTAGTCCTCCTTGTATCTATATAAAGGTTCTTTACGTTCCAAGGTCAAACGAGATTTCCCCTCTGGATAGAGGTCATGCCAAATCACTTAAGCCTTAAGCTGCTGACAATGTCTTGCCTCTTTTTATTTTGTTTTATCGTCTATTAGCTTGTGGATCTGTAGAGTGAGTGTGTCTTGCCCACTCCTGATAACCTCTATTGGAATCCCATCCTTACCTGGAGCCTTGCAAAATGCAAGTTCATTTATAGCACACTTAACTTCTGTTGTGGAGAGAAGTATGTCCAGGTGGTCAAGAGTTGGTAGAGCCTCTATGGATTTGAGGGCATCATCCGCTAGTTTGGTCTCACTTGAGTAAAGCTCCAAATAGTGCTCTACCCATCTGTCCATCTGCTGTTTCTCGTCATCTATACTTGGAAATAAAACTCACTTTGGGGGTACCGCTGCTGATAATCACTGTAGAGTACGTGGAAAGATATTCCTTGCGTGTCTGCTTGTGTCTTATATATAATCTCTCTAGCTTGTTTGATTTCTATAATGTGCAATACTTGTCGGTTAAAACCCTGTAACGTGTATAACTTGTCGCTGACAAAACTATGTCTTGTCGCCAAGCTGCCCAATGCATGAATGATACGTCATTCCGTTCAACTCCGAGCAACCACCTGTGACGTCAGCGTTTCTGGCGCAATCTCGAGATGGGCTGAGTGGTCTCGAGGTATGGTGTCCGCCTCGAGTGCTGGAGGTCCCGGGTTCAGGCCCCGGTGAGGACTGGGATTTATTTTAAAAAATCCACCTGGACTTCCAGTCATAAAATTTCCCCTGGTCTCTGGGTAGTGAGATCGGACGCCCGTGTGTATTGTTGCGCACGTAAATAATCCCTTGGCAGTTGGAAATCGAAAAAGAGTAGCCTAATGGCGCTGCCCGGGCAAAATTTCGAGTTAAAAATCTACCCAAAGTATTTCAGGATGCAACGGAGTTCGTGCATTGAGCTAAGTTTCTCCAGACTCAGGTTTGAGTTAGGAGGAAAACGGAGCACTTATGGGTTAAACCGTGTGCCGTGATGTTGATCTAACGACTAAACTAAACTAAACTCTTTCTGTAATATGACATTATTCCCCGCTGATATTGAAATGGGACGTTCACATAAGGAATGTCAGATCGGCCTAATGTCTGTGTCAAGTACAAAAAGATGTTTAGATACTTTTAGTGTCGCTTGCGATCAACTCATTCTTCAGCATACGCACTCGTGTGGATATTAGCATATAAATCAACATTTGCATAGATTGCATTCGCAAGAACACATTAAGCAATAAAGTAAGACATTATTTCAACAACCTCAAGACTCCTCCATGTCCATAATCTCCTTGGATGAAGATTATACCAGGTGTTTCCAATAATAATATCATGCTCTTTTGCCCACTGTACAAGTCTGCAACCTCTTTCATTCCGTTCCCCTCGTCCATTACTTGCCTTCTATGTATCCAGCCTGATGATTTCCAACTTTAGCATTCAAGTCACCCATTATAATATTTAATTCTGAACTCTTGCATTTCTTGAAGGCATTCTCTAAATTATTATAAAATTCATCGACGCTTTCATCACTGTCATGACGTGATTATTGGAAACACCTGATATAAATAGCACCCAAGGAGGTTATGGTCATCGAGGAGTCCTGATCATAAGATCAAAAATCAGATTGACTATATTCTCATCAATAGAAGATTTCGAAATGCCTTACAATTCGCAAAAAAACTATACCATGCGCAGACTGCTACAGCGACCATAGAATAATCTTAAGCAATATACATGTAAAATTAAAGAAAGTCAAATATACACCAAGAAGCATACAATTTGGTCTACGGGCACCGAAGAATGAGGAGATAAAAGATAAATTCAACGCAGAGGTAAAGAACAGATTGTTCGATATGGAAATATTATTTCAAGGTGTCAACGACCAATGGGAAATATTAAAGAAATCAGTCACCAAGCTGTAGAAACAACCATCCCAAAAATAAAGATAATAGGACGCAAGAAATGAAAGAAATAACAACAATAACACGGAAAAATATGAAGAGATTCACAGGAAAATTAGGAAGCTATGCAACGAGGCAAAAGAAACATGGCTTCAGGAACATTGCAAGGAAATCGACAACCAACAAAACAGCCGGAATACCAAATTAATGCACAGAAGAATCAATGACATCACTAGCAAAAGAACACACACATCAACGGGTTGCCTAAAAACCAAAGATGCAAAATCGTAATAGAAAAGGATCAGATTCTACATGCGTGGTCAGATTATGTGAAAGACCTGTAAGATGATACAAGAGAATAACAAACTGATCATCGGAATAATAATGAAGGAGCATCAATTTTGAAGATGGAAGTTCAAAATGCTCTTAAACATATGAGAACTGGCAAGACCCCGGGTACAGATAACATCACAAGAGAAATGATCAATGCCTTCGACGAATATGGAATAGACCAAGTCACCAGACTGCTGAATGCAATATATGATACTGGAGATATACCTCCTGAATTATGTAATTCTATATTTCTCGTAATCCCGAAGAAATCAGGAGCCTTGGCATGTGATCAACATTGAACAATGAGTATAATGAGCCACATCACAAAGTTTTGCTGAGAACTATCATGCAAAGAGATAGGAAGAAAAAACAACCCGAAGTAGGAGTAGAACAATGTGGGTTTGAAGAAGGCAAGGGTTCATTAAATGCTGTGTATATATTGAGAGCAGTAATTGAACGTTCTATAGAAGTAAACAAAGATCTATATCTTTGCTTTATTGACTACACAAAGGCTTTCGATAAAGTGAGACATGTCGGCATGATAAGGATGCTTGAAGATCTACAAATTGATGGAAAAGAACATAGACTTGTAAAAAAATATATATTGGAAACAACAAGCTGCCATCAGAATTGATAATGATGTAGCTCAATATCAGCCTGTTAAAAGAGGCGTGAGACAGGGATGTAATGTCTCCAAATCATTTTATTCCCAGTACAATGAAAATATTCACAGAAATATAGAAGATATGAAAGGAATCAACATTGGGGGAAGATACATTAAAAACATTAGATATGCAGATGGTGCCGGTCTCTCTGGCTGTGGGGTTACAACACTTTCTCTCTGTAATCCCGTTTATCACGCAGAGTCTCGCAGCGGAGCGAGAACTGAGGTGGTTCGACCCCCGCTCGTGACTTGCGGATACTGAGCCGGCCGCTCAGAAAGCAATGGCAAACTACTGAGCGTAATCTTGCCAAGAGATCAACAGACAGCTGAAAGATGCTGCTGTTGACAGCTAAGTCCTGTAAAAGGATACGCAAAACAATAAATATAACCAGACAAGCCATTTCCCTCTCTCTTCGATAGCACAACAGTGTTCGAGGGGGTATTCATGTCTGATATTAGGAGGGAGAGGGATGGAACTGCCCCCCCCCCCCCCACAGCCATGACAGGGAGCAGGAGGGCATATATGCCCGAAGATATAACAGATACGCCGATACCGACCCTTGTAGTTCAAGGAATCACACATGCTTGTAGATTAGTCTAGTGGGCGGGGGAAATTACTGATCAGCAACATGAAAGCTTATCTTGAGGTAAGTGTATTGGTATGGGATTGGGTAAATGTAATGTAACGCTGCCCATATTAATTATTGAGAAGTATCCCCCAACCAATGCCCAGGGCAGCAACCGAGACCCAGCGGTACAGATTTGGTAAACAAGTGTGATGTAGAGTTATCCTGCCCAGATGGCGGCACAGGGCATGCGCGGGCAGCCCTATTAATAGATTGACCCAGGATGGCCACTACCATACATTTGCAGACGACAAATGTACACACTGCTTGATGCGGTCATCTAGGCTGAACCCAGAGCCTATAGAATATGTAGGAGTAGCTAAAGGGCGCCAGTCTCTCTGGCCGAGGGGTTACAACACTTTCTCCGTAATCCCGTTTATCACGCAAAGTCTCGTAGCGGGCGAAATAACTGAGCCGGCCGTTCAGAAAGCAATGGCAAACTACAGAGCGTAATCTTGCCAAGAAATCAACAGACAGCTGAAAGATGCTGCAGTTGACAGCGATGTCCTGTAAAGGATATGCGAATTTAAAAAAAAAAAAGCTAAAGGGCATAAAGTATTTAATGGTTAGTGTAGTAATTAGCAGGTCAAGAAAGCAACTATACGCATCTATATTTACGAAAGAATAAATATTAGATACATTATAAAGGCCCCAATTACAACGAAATCGATATAATCGATGATTGGACGGGGTCATTCGTCTCAGCTGAATCGGAATCGGAAAGGAATTCGTAGCCAGTAGGGTTCGCTTACAGTAGGGTACACTAAATGTTTATGCAGCCAGAGATAGCAGTATGAAGGTGGCAGGTTTGCTGATTAGGGGGGGGGGGGGAGAAATGGTGCTTACTCACGACTGTCCACATGGATATACATCAGAAGTTGTCACTATATAGGAGAATGTATTGATAAACATTGTTCCTTGACTGTCCTATCTATAACGGGGTCATGATGACAGAGAAATGGTAATGATTGTTTAGTGTTGGGATTGATTATCATTACTGGGGAGAACAATTCCCTTGATATATTAAATGCTGTGTCTAGCTGTGACCAATGCAAACAGGATATGCTCGATGTTAAGAGACTCAGTGGGTGCTTAGGTTACACCTTGTTTTAAAATTGTTGCTGGTGTCATGTGTGGAATACAATTCTGGTATGTTCTTCTATCTGATTGTCACTTGTACAGAGGTGTTGGTGTTGTGAATGTCTAGAAAACAGAATTATGTCGAATAAATGTGCTTTGGAAGAAGGCGTATAATGGGGAAATTCCATGAATTGACAGCCAAGAAGATCAAGGGATGGTGTGCCCCTGATAGGCTGTACCTGACAAGAGCAATGCACCAATGTATTCGATTTCCCATGACAGGGGGAGGAACCCGTGTATAATGATGATGATTGCTAGGGTGCTGCTCATATAATGATGATGGTGATGTTTATACTCATTTATGATGTTGATAGTAGCACAGTGCTGATTAGAACACACATTATGAAATCGGTATTCTTGTGTGGATTTGATTTGGCAATTGGGAGAAATTATCTTGTTGTCGTCGTATCATTTTGCAGTACACAGTTGTATGTGTCTGTTGGAGATGAACCCACTTGGAGTCCATGTTAGGTTTTGTTACCCACTTGTTGCCATTGCAGGGATGTGTACTGGTGATGTCATGCATTGAACTGTAAATTCTCTGCCTGCGCCTGACTGCAACTAGTGCAAGAGGTGTTGTTTATGTATTGTGTGCACTTGTTCAAATGGTGTTGTCCTGTTAGGGCATGTTACACAGTGTGTGTCTGAATTGTGTTTGGATATGCTTATGTTGAGTATGAGACAATGTTGGTATGTCCGGTCCATCACAAGAATAATATAGAGGAAGGAGAATGGTCTGGCATCTGCTGTCCAGTTACAATGTGGGGTGCAGTGAATGGTGTGGACTCCGGGCAGTATTTGCTGATATTGTATTGTGGTGATGTTGTTGTGTGATATTGATGTCAGTCTGTGATACTCAAGGTAATGAGTTGTGTGGTGGCCTACTGGTGTTGATGTTATCCTGCTGAGACATCGAATATTATCTCATTATGTTTACCAGTGTGGTCATTGATCCATGTTTTTATTAATTATGTAATTTATTTATAATTAAATAGTGTTTGTGTGATGTGTTACAGGAAATGGCGGTCGGCCACGGTTGTTAAAGCAGGCCTGGGCCCTAGCTTTGGTCAATGTTAGCTATGGAGCCGCCCATGCCCCTGCCTATGCCTATGCTGTTAGGGTTGTAGTTCTCTTGTTGTGATGTGTCCCAGTCTAGTTTGGAGATATAATATCTGCTGTTGTGCCTGATGCATCCAGTGTATTTGATCCGGTGGCAGGGGTCTCAGTAAATGTGTGGCATATCCCACTGCGATCCTCAATATCGGACCGTGGTCATCCACACTGATACACAATGTACCTCAATGCCGCATTTGGTGCTCCCTATCTGTACCATTCATATCCATATTTGGGATTGTGTTCCTATTATTGTTTTCTACATTTATTTTATGGTGTTGTGTCTCAGTCAGCCTAGGGGTGTGATGTCCTGCCGTAATACTCAGTGCAATCTGTCTACTGAGCCTTGTTTCCGGGGTCTGTTTATGATTGGGGATCAACCCACCGCTGATCCCCGGTATAAACCATACTTCTTTATGAAGTGGCACACGATTGTGTGCCTGCCAAAAAATACAGATATTCTATATAGATTAGTAGTAAATGCCAAATATCTTTCAATAATAATTCTTACTAGGAGGGAAAATGCTTTAGGCTATTATCATATGATACAGATAAATTAATGTATATAAAGAGGTTTTTCTTAACATTTAAAATATTTGCCTGGTGTTTGCGTGATACCAAATGCAAATATAAGTTTATTAAACATTCCTATACAATTATGTTTTATAATATGAAAAACAATCGTAATTTATAATCAAGCAATAAGTCCCATTTCAATTATGTCTCTTACGTAGAAACACATTATTTCCCTTTATATCTTTTGTGTTGCTAAATTGTAACACAATTTTGTTTAAACTACACATGCTGTGTAAGGATTAAGACCTGGACACAAGACAACCGTGGAACACATGCTAGCGCAGTGGCTGGCACGCTTGGCTGTCGACTTGTTTGTCATGTGTTCTAATCACTCATCAGATTGTTTTAACAATTGAGCAGAGCTTCCAGGTCAACCTAGACTAAAATATGCACCAAGAACTGTTCTGGGGAACAAAGGCGATCGATAAATTATAGACCAAATCACCCATCTATTGTCCGTGTTTCTTTTTCTTTTATCTTTTATCTACTAATGTATCATGTTGCCTAAAACATAAATCACCCTCTAACACAGTGTTTCCCAACCTTTTTTGTGCTATGCCCCACCTAAGCCTTTCTAAAATTCTTATACCCCCTCCCCCACCCACAACATATGCATCACTTTTAATAGTCAAAAATTGAAATATTCACTAAAGAAACTTGAATTTTTTTTTTTGAAGTGCTCACGGTTCCCAGAGGTCCCGCGTCCATATGTGTCGAGTGAATTTTTTTTTTTTTCGGCGGTTACCCCAGACAAGATGGTTCCCCCGCCTCCCCCTTTTTTGTGTGGACCCTTAGTCTCACTGTGAGCTATTGCCCACAGTGGTCCACCAGGCCCATATCTAAGGTGAAGATATGTGATGGGTTTTTATTTGATCAAACCGGCCCCGACCAGACTAGGCACACTACTGGGGGGGGGGGGGGAGCAGCAAATGCACCCGATTCTAGCCAAAGGACCGATAGGTTTTAGGAAGAAATCACTAGGAAATTATTGAGCAAACACAGTAAGTAAAATTTTCAAAACATATAATGGAGAACTGAAATTCAAGTACAAAATAATTTTAATGAAAGATTTTTTCTATATTTATTTAAAATTAAATTTAGTGAGATCCTTGCGCTTGATGCTTGCTCCAAAGAGATGTTTTTAGTTAACTTCAGTGTCGAGTCTCCCCGTTTTGTTATATCCAGCCGATTTCTTCCATTTTCGAATTGCCCCCCTTTACAATCGAATTGCCCCCCTTAACAATCGAATTGCCCCCTTAACAATCGGATTGCCCCCCTTTGGGTCGTGGGCCCCACGTTGGGAAACACTGTTCTAACACATTAAAGACTCATGTCACCACATGGTGCTGGACCCATATTCTGTGGACTAATCGGCACTCGCTGGATGACGTGGTCAGTGTCCAGCTCATAGACTTCAAGGAACTCACACCAAGCCCCTTTAGAGGTTGATTAGACTCTGTTTCTAAAGTTGTCAAAGCCAACCTCACGCCAACAATCAGTAGTGGCCTCTTACGACATGCATGGCATAGTGCTAATGATGATGCTGATAATAATAACACTGGTCAACACATTTTCAAAAGTTATTTTAGCAGAATTTTAATACACCATTTCTTATTGATTTAGACATGCTGGTTTCAAATATAATCTAAATTCACCAAATTGCTGGTTTTATTAATTTTTTTAATATTTGTACTTTAATGACGAATTTACATTACAGTAATAGAAATACTGCATGCTTGTTTAAATCTCTGGGGTGAACAGTTAGTCTTTCTTCTTTAGCATTATACTATTTGTGGTTACACTTAATTGATATTTCAACATAACATGATAGAAAAAAATAAAAACGTCATTTGAAGTTCTCATACAATGTTTTGGCTCAAAGACCCCTCTGCCATACACCGCAAGGTACTATATTGGCAGTAAATGACAGTTTTTTATACAATGTTTTAAACAGGCACATTTGAATAAATTCTCCAATTATTCAGTCGTTGTTCCAGCTGCCTTTGCTTCCTTCTTTTGGTCAATTGATAAGGTGTCTCTTGTCACAGTCCAAGAGTAAACATCAAGCATTGAAGGCCTCCAATTGCCTTGACGCCTTGTCTCCACAGCAGCAATGAACTGGTGAAATCGTTCACCAATCTCATTACCGACAGCTCCAAATTTTGACTTAACGAAATTAAGATGAGAATCCAGAAATGAATTTTTCAAAGACATGTTGCAGCCAAGTCTCTTATTTTTCAGAATGAGATTTTCTACAAGTTTATTGTTATTATCTGATATGTTGTTTTCGTAAAAATTGTCCACCACTAACTTAAATACATGCTGCTTTTGACTTCCCATTTAACACGCAAAGAAACTCGTCATCATGAAGCAGCTTTCGAATTTGCGGACCAACAAACACCCGCTCTCTTATTTCTGTTTCACTCAGTCTAGGGACATTTTCTGATGAGGTATTTGAAAACCTCATCTGTCTTCTCCAATGCCTTGACAACGTTTTTCATGAGCCCCAGCGTAATGTGTAAAGGTGGCAACACGATCTTGCTGGTGACGACAAGTGTTGATTTCTTAACGTTCTTACTACCATGCTGCAATGAGTGTCTGATTGGCCAATGTCTTCTGATGTAATGGTCAATTCGTGCACGGCTATCCCACTCACAGAGAAAGCAACGGTACTTAGTGTATCCACCCTGTAGTCTAAGCAAACGTGTGACCGCTTTTAAGTCACCGCAAAGTGACCGATGATGATGATTGCAGTTTATACACTTCAAAAGCTGCGTTCATTTCTCTGAGACGACGGATGGCACTTTGAACTAGTGCAGCAGCAGTGGTCGATTAAACCCAGGTATCTCCTGCAACAGTTTTGGAACAACTGCCGCATTTCCAAATGAGACAGCCTTTCTCTTCGTGGATTTCTTTCCACAGTATGGACATGTGCAGGTACTGTGTTGTGTAACTTCCCTTTTCTTCACAGTCTGTCTATGTAAGGTGCCGTATCTGGTACGATACTTTTCGACACCACCCACCTAATTGGTTCTCGTCTTTGGTTTCTAATTTTATTTCCAGTTAAAAGGTACACACTTATGTGCTTGCAAAAGATTAAATAGTGAAGACGTCAGAACATAATTTAAATTAAACGCCAAATAGCATGTGTGTATTATATTTACTTGGAGATCAGATGCTTTAGAATATTATCCAAGAGGTATTGAAGAATGAAAGTGACATACAGAGGTTGTTCTTTACGAAAATGAAACTGTGCATGAAGCCTGTAGGATTTCAAATGTGAATACGTGTTTCTTAAAGTTTCCCAAGCAAAATATATTGTATTACATTAAAACTAATAAATGCTGCATTTAAAGCGATATTTCCCATTTCACTTATGCCCCTTATAAGAAATAATATAATCTCCTATTATATCTGTATTGTTGCTAAATTTGTCACACAATTTTGTCTAATCTACACTTACTGTGACGGATTAAGGCATGGGTACATGAGAAATGTAGAGTCCGCGATAGCACAGTGGCTAGTCCGTTTCCCTGCCGAAACGATAGTCATGTGTTCCAACCCTCCCCCCACCCCCACCCCCACCCCAATCGGATTGTTTTAACAAAATGTATCAAGCCGTGTTTACTTTTGTCATCTGCAAATGTATGTTAGTTAGTTAGTTAGTCAGTCAGTCAGTCAGTCAGTCAGTCAGTCAGTCAGTCAGTCAGCTAGTCAGTTAGTCAGTCAGTCAGTCAGTTAGTCAGTTAGTTAGTTAATTAGTTATTTAGTTAATTAGTTAATTACTTAGTTAGTTAGTTAGTTAGTTAGTTAGTTAGTTAGTTAGTTAGTTAGTTAGTTAGTAGGCTTTTGATAGAGTAAAAAAATGTCAACTTGGTAGATATGCTTGCAGATCTACACATTGATGGGAAAGACATTAGACTTATAAACAAACATATATTGGAAGCTGCCGTACGGATTAATAAGTGCGACAATGTCAGCCTATTAAGAGAGACGTGAGACAGGGATGTGTAATGGCTCCAGATCTTTTTTCCCTGTACAGTAAAAATATGTTCAGAAATGTAGAAGATATAAATAGAATTATCATTGGGGGACGAAACATCAATAACAATAGATATGCAGTTGATACAGTATTGATTGCGGACAATGAGCAGGAGCTGCAGCAGTAGATACAGTTGTTACACACAGTGAACAACTGGGGTTAGAATTACATTGTAAACATACACAGATTATGGTCGTCACTAGAGCAGTCAAGCTGAAAATAAAAACATCTGATGGCTGGGGAAACGTGGTTTAGGAGGAGAATGCAAAGAATACCATGGACAGACAGAAAAACCAATGGCAAAGGTACTACAGGAAACAGATGAAAATCGTAAATTGATTAGAGAAATTAGACGTATACAGTCAACATTTTTTGGGCATGTTATGAGAAGAAATGAATTGGAGAACTTGGTGACAACTGGCAAGATCGAAGGGAACAAACCATGGGGAAGACCGAGAAGTAAATACCTGGATGGCTTGGCCACATGGCATGGTCGAGACAGGAATACTGAGCTGATCCACGACTCTGGTGATCAAGTGAAATAGGTAGTCATGACCACCCACGCTTTCCGGCATGCACATGATGTATGGATGGCCTCTGTAAATTATCTGATTTTACTAACTTTACACATTGCACCCACTTCCATACGAATCTGGATACGCCTTGTGTCGTCACCCTAATTGACGTGCATTACTGTAAAACAAGTTTGTTAGCGTTAATTCACTATATTTTTGCCAAACACATCAAAGAAAAGTCGCCGCTTTCTATGATTAAATTGCTTTAGTCCTATCAAAGATCCATTCATTCGGTGGGGGTAAATAGAAGACTGTAGAAACACTGTCATAACAATGCAACAAGCAATTTAAAAAAAAAAAATAGACCTTGGCAATCATTTGTAAACGGGTTATAATTCACTAAACCATGCCTCACTCTTGCTTAATTTAGTTCGAGTTAAGAGGTACACGTTTGTGTGCCTGCAAAAAAATACATAGTTAAAAGTATTGATAATACAATAGACAATAAATGCCAAATAACATACATGAATAATATTGAATATGAGAGAAAATGCCTTAGAATAATATCCACAAGGTATGGAAGAATTAATATGACATACAGAGGCTTTTTTTTTAAAATGTAATATGTGTGCATGGAGCTTGATTGATTGCAAATGCAAATAAGTGTTTATTAAAGTTTTCCACACAGTTATGTTTTATTACATGACAAATAATCAATATTTATATTAAAGCGATAAGTCCCATTTCAATTATGTCCCTTACTTTAAAAAAGTAGTATTTCCCATTATATTTTTTTGTGTAGCTCCAATTTATAACACAATGTTGTTTAAACTACACATGCTGTTTAGTCGTTTAGTCGTTTAGTAGTTGGATCAACATCACTGCACACGGTTTAACCCATAAGTGCTCCGTTTTCTTCCTAACTCAAACCTGAGTCTGGAGAAACTCAGCTCAATGCACGACTTCCGTTGCATCGGCGAGGATCCTGAAATACTTTGGGTAGATTTTTAACTCGAAATTTTGCCCGGGCAGCGCAGTTAGGCTACTCTTATTAGTTTGAATAACGAAGACACAAACAATAGATTGCACGATTTATTGCCTGGCATATTTCGCTGCATCTCGTCAGGTACATACTGCAGAAATCACACAACTTACGTGAATTAATTAGATAAATCCTTCAAACTGAAATATACACATGTTCACACAGTAATGTCGATTGTCTACCAAACTGACTAACATATCTTTCTGCTTACACAAGGACGGCTTCCGAAGGTTGATTAGTATAGCTTCAGCAAACTTTAACAATCGACTACTTTGTGTGTTGAACAACACACGGAAGGCACTGTCTCTTTCAACCACGTGAGCACTCTCGAGCACATGTCTCCCGACCGATGAAGCCAGACTTTTCTGGACTTTTCTGAAGCCAGACTGTGTGTGTGTGTGTGTGTGTGTGTGTGTGTGTGTGTGTGTGCGTGTGGGTGTGTGTGGGTGTGTGTGTGTGTGTGTGTTTCTTTTTTTACATTTGTAAATAGACAATAAACATTCGTGTACAATGGCGTGGTGTAATTACCTGAATATTCTCTGTTGATAATGCTGTTTCCTCTCCATCCATCCATCATGTGCCATGCTGGTAAGCGTGGACGCTCATGTGTTGCCATCTCACTCGATCACCAGAGTCGTGGATCAGATCCGTGTTCCTGTCTCGACCATGCTATGTGGCTAAGCCAACCAGGTATTTGCTTCTAGGGCTTCCTCTTGGTCTGTTTCCTTCGATCTTACCAGTTGTCACCAAATTCTCCAATCCATTTCTTCTCATAACATGCCCAAAAAGTTTTGACTGTCTGCGTCTAATGTCTCTAATCAGTTTACGATCTTCGTTTGTTTCTTGAATGACCTGTTTATTGGTCTTTCTGGCTGTTCATGGTATTCTTTGTATTTTCCTCAGAAACCACATTTCTACGCCATCAGATGGTTTTCAGCCTGACTGCTCATTGTCCAAGCTTCACATCCATATAAAAGTACAGGTTCTATGTAGCGCCTCAACACCCTTTTTCTCGTTTCCATTGACATCTTTTTATTGGTCAGTGTGTTTTTCATTTTGCTAAAGGCTACCTTAGACATGGCGATTCTTGTTCTAATCTCTTCAAGGCATCTCCCATCAGATGTTATTACTGTTCCGAGATAATTGTACCTATTCACTTGTTGAAGAATATTCCCATTTACTTGTATATTACATTGTGGTATTGTCTGGCCATAACTAGCCACCTGCTCGTGGAAGCGAGGTCTCGGTGGATTGACGCTGAGCCGCCAGCGTCTGCAGCCTACCTTGTGCCAGACGTATTGGTTACCCATTCCTCTGGAATACACAAGACTAGGCCGAGAGAGGGGACATGTCGTTTGGGCGCCACATGATTCTCTGAAGCTCTGCCCAGACATTGTGATGGAATATTGGCCACATTCCACTCACATACTTTGGTCTGTCAAGACTGAAGGGTGTCAACGACAACGACGACATTGTGGTATTTGATTCTTCCTAGTGACGACCATAACCTGTGTCTTTTTACAATTTAATTCTAACCCTCGTTGTTCACTGTGTGTAACAATCGCATCTACTAAATGTTGCAGGTCCTGTTCATTGTCTGCAATCAAGACTGTATCATCAGCATATCTAATGTTATTGATGCATCGTCCCCCAATGTTGATTCCTTCCATATCTTCAATATTTCTGAAAATACTTTCACTGTACAGGGAAAACAGATTTGGAGACACTACACATCCCTATCTCACACATCTCTTAATAGGCTGAAATTGGCCTACTTCATTATCAACTCTTATGGCAGCTTGTTGTTTCCAATATATGGTTTTTACAAGTCTAAGGTCTTTTCCATCAATTTGTAGATCTTCAAGCATCCTTATCATGTCGACATGTCTCACTTTATCGAAAGTCTTTGTGTAGACAATAAAGCAAAGGTGTAGATCTTTGTTTACTTCTATAGCTCGTTCAATTACGGTTTGCAGTAAATACACAGCATTTACAGTATAACTGCTTTGACTTCTGCAGGTATGAAATATGGTTCTTTGCTGTCCCTTGCTTATAGGCACAAAAGTGAGGTTTTCTATGTTAGATGTGGGGTTAAATAGTTCTTGAAAGTATTCTGTCCACCTTGCTAGTCTTTGTTGTGGATTAAATATCGGTATACCTCTTTTGCTGTTTATGATGGTGGTTAGGTTATAGCATGCATCTCTGTTTCTCATTGTGTTGACACGGTTATAAAAGTATCTTGGGCAGTCTTTGCTAAGGGTCGCCGTATATTCTCCAGGAATCATCCTTAGATGCTCTAATTGTTCGTTTGGCATTACGTCGTGCTATTCTATAAGTAACATAGTCTTGTTCAGATTTAGCTGTGATCCACTTTTTGAACGCTACCTTCTTTTTGAATATGCTATCTTTAACTTCGTTGTTCCACCAGGCTGTTCTTAGTCTTTTGTCCTGCCTTACTTTCTTTGGTCCACATTTATTTTCAAGTGTGTTTAGCATGGCAGCCTTGAAACATGTCCATTCCTTATCTACACTTGAGTGGTCATCAGGGATGTTCTTATGTAGGTTTTTGATTTCTTGATTGAATTCATCTTTAACCGTATTTTCCTGTAGCCTCCTATAACTGATGACATGTTACCTTTTTGTTTCTTATTTTCCTGTATGTTGAAATCTGTTTTTATTATGATTGGTTTGTGATCAGTATCAACATCTGTATTTGGGAGTGCTCTTAAATCTTATAGTAGTCTTCTGTCTGATTTCCTAATTAGAATAAAGTCAATTTGAGATGCTTGGTCTATGTACCATGTAATGCAAACAATAATGAGCAAGAATGCGAGGACTTCTACGAAGACATACATGACGTGCTAAATAAAATAGATAAGCAGGACAACATCATAGTTATGGGAGACTTCAATGCAAGACTAGGACATAACAGAGTGGGCATAGAAAAACATCTGGGAGCATTTGGAGATCAGCAAAATGAAAGGAATGATAACGGACGTAGACTATTAGAGCTTTGCAGCAAGCACGACCTCTATATAACAAACACATTCTATAACCATAAAGATTCACAAGTATACACATGGTATAAATGGAACGATCTAGATACTAAACGCCAAATTGATTTTATATTAACAAGAAATAACAGAAAGAGAAATATATTAGATGCAAGGGCAGTGCCCAATTTCAGTATAAACACAGATCATAAAGCTGTCGTTGCCACAATAAGAACAATCAGAAGAAGAAAACAAAGAGCAGGAAAATACATGCCATGCGAATCAGTAAACTTAAAAAACCTTAAAGACGAGGCAGTAAGGGAAAAT
This sequence comes from Cepaea hortensis, assembly GCA_963921405.1. Taxonomy (NCBI): domain Eukaryota; kingdom Metazoa; phylum Mollusca; class Gastropoda; order Stylommatophora; family Helicidae; genus Cepaea; species Cepaea hortensis. Next base: position 31,065,103 of record OY992895.1, read on the forward strand.
TATGAGAAAGAACTAACTGAACTCTTTGAAAAATTACCTACAGAGAGGAAAACAGTGGAAGAAGAATGGGAGATGTCAAGCATTGTAAATACTGCAAAAATAGCATGTGGAACCACGAAAAAAACGCAAAACACGGATAAAGAAAATAACAAGTTGGTGGAACGCAGAAGTAAAAAAAGCGGTAAAAGACAAAAAGGAAAAATATAAAAAGTGGTTGAAGAGCAAACAGGAATGTGATCACATAGAATATAGAATAGCGAGAAGACATGTGAATAGAATAGTAAAGAGGGAAAAAGAAAAAGACTGGGAAGATTATGGAGAAACCCTAAATAAAAACTACAAGGAGGCAACTAGAAACTTCTACAAAAAGATAGGTGCAATTCGAGCCAGAGGAGAACCCTTTGATCCAACTGAAATAATTAACAGCGAAAATGGAGAACCAATAAGTGAACAAAACCAAATCCTAATAAGATGGAAGCAGTATTTCGAACAACTTCTCAACATCCCATCAGATGTCACAGGAATTCAAGAGGAAGACGAAGAACTAGAGCCAGCCATACTAAAAGAAGAAATTTTGAACAAATCACCAGGACAGAATGAACTACCAAATAAACTAATTAAAGCCGCAAGAGAAGTAGGAACAGCTTGGCTACATAGACTATTCAATCATGTTTGGGTAGAACAACAGACACCACGAGATTGGGGAAATGCCATAATTATCCCAATTTGGAATAACAAAGGCAGTAAAAGAGACTGCACACAATACAGAGGCATTTCACTGTTGAGTCATACTGGGAAAATATTTTGCGAAATTCTTGAAAAAAGATTACGAACTCGAACTACTTTAGAACCCCAGCTAAGCGAAACACAACTTGGATTTAGGAAAAACAAAGGATGCACAGATGCAATTTTTGCTCTTTGACAACTTATAGAAAAATCAATCGAATTCAATGAAACACTCTACTTAGCCTTTGTCGACCAAGAAAAGGCTTTCGATAGAGTAGATAGAAACAAGTTGTGGCACATCCTTAAACAATATGGAGTGAGTACACATCTAACAAACCTATGTAGAAGTTTATACATCAACAGTGAATGCATAATGAGAGCAACTGGAGGACACTCAGAACCCTTCACCATAAGATCTGGAGTACGACAAGGTTGTGTCCTGTCCCCTCTCTTGTTCATAACAAATATAGACAACATATGTAAAGAAACCAGCCAAGCAGAGATAGCAAGAATACCAAATGACGAGAACACAGAAGAAGAACCATCTGCAAATCTAACCATTAGAGAACTCCTGTTTGCGGACGACCAAGCACTAATAGCAAAATCAAAAGCTGAATTACAAGAACACATGAATAGTCTAAACGAAATGTGTAGGGAACATAAGATGAAAATTAGCACAAGCAAAACAGAGGTAATGACTATAACTAAAGAAGAACAAACAACAACAATTCACCTAAACGAACATCCCTTGAAACAAGTAAAGAGTTTCAAGTACCTGGGAAGTATAATATCATCAAATGGCAGATTAGAAGACGAGATCGAAAATAGGTGCAATAAGGTAAATCAACTCATTGGACAAATGGCACCAATACTAAAGTACACACATGTATCAGTAACTACTAAGAAAGCACTTTACAACACAATCTTCCTACCAATTCTATGGTACCAATGCCAAACCTGGACAATGACAGAAAAAGTGAAAAGAAAAATCACAGAATCAGAAATTAGGCTCCTGAGAAGAATACTCAACGTATCAAGAAGAGATAAGATCAGAAATGAAGAAATCAGGACTAAAGTGGGGGTTAAAGCAGCACTAGATTTTATTAGAAAGCAGCAAGTCAAATGGTTTCGCCATGCAAGTAGGTTACCAGTCAACAGCATACCACAACAAGCAATGATGTACAGACCAGATGGAAACAGAGGAAGAGGCCGACCACGTAAACGTTGGACGGAGGGAATAGCAGAGTCCATGGGAATATCGATATATGAAGCCCACAATCGGGCACTCTCACGAAGTTTATACTTCACCTCGACACCGCAAGGTACAAGAGGAACATGATGAGATTAGATGAGATGGTCTATGTCATTCCATTTATACCAGGTTTTGGTGCGGCTACGACGATGTTGAAAAAAACTATTTGCTATTATTAGTCCATGTTCGGAGCATATGTTGAGTAGATGTTGACCATTGCTGTTACATTCAGTCTCTGTGTCGCTGAATGGCCCCATGCAATCATCCCACGGTGTTCTTCGTGTGCCTATTCGTCCGTTAAAATCACCCATCACAATTAGTTCATCTGTCACCTTGACATTATTTAATGTGTCTGCAAATTTATCAAAATACTCGTCTTTCTCTTCGTCGCTGTCAGTGTCGTTACATGGGGTGTGTGTTTGTGTGTGTGTGTGTATATATATATATACTCATAATCTGAAGCGAGGTCAGCTATTCCACACACAACGTTCCTTTCTCCACCTTACTAAGCAAACTCCTTGAGTCCGTAATGAATACAATTTTTGTTGTAGTGGTCTTCTCTAACGAAAGGCATGCCGCTCTTACTGCTTCCATCTCCATTCTCATGCTGGAGGTAGTAGTCTCATATGCCAGAATCTCATTTTCAAGAATCGTTCACGAGCCTTCGCAATGAAACCCAACCACTACGTGTGTTTGTCACCCCTAAACCATCGGTGTAGATCACTATGTCACTTTCATGATACCTCTGTTCTGTTACTGCATCTCAAACTATGTGCAGCCCACCGCCCATTCTCTTCACTCACGACCCAGTGTTATTATTACACTGTGCCAGTCCGACATATCTTCCGGAACTTTAACACACTCTTTTCCACGACTGATGGTCTGTAGATCACACAACTGACTTATTTATATTTCTGCCGGTGCCACCCAGAACATACCTAGCCTTATGACCTTTATCCTATGACCCTTGACCATACCCATGGCTTCATGCATGGAGTTATCCCTATCTGCAGCAACTCACAGGTACCATTTTGCTTGAAGGATCCTATTCCTATCCGCCAGGATATTCCTCACGCATATAATTGGTGTGTCCCTTGTGCATCCAGGATCACTCGCATGGCCGCATTCTGTAAGCGCTCCAACCTTTCGAGTTGGCTCTTTGATATTGTCAGCAGCCCCATCCCATACTCAAAGACAGAAATTATTAACTGCTGAAAGAGCATATAAATCATCCTCTGCTCTACCCCGCTTGCTGCCATTGCCCTCAGTGCATTAAGTCCCTTACTAGCCTGTCAAAGGTGATACCCAAGTACTTTAATTTACGCTCTCTACTAAAGGAAATGGCATGAAATGAACTCGCGCCAAACACACTGTTATGTTTGATTTGATTTTTCCTCTACAGTTTTCTCAGAGATGAAACAGCAAATCTCACGCCTACAATCTTTAGTGGTCTTATTGCGACAATCATGGCTAGGGGCTGATGACGATGATTATGAGATGATGATGATGATGATGATGAATATGATGATGATAATGATGATGATGATGATGATGATGATGATGATGATGATGATGATATTTATACGTGCGGTGTCATGAATCTAATTAGTGTTGAAAGCAAAATCATAAAGCAGGATGCCTTTTAAGAAGGTCCCTCTCTCCACGACACGCCGAAAACATTACTCGAAAGCCTACAACTGAAAGTATACCACACTGTGGATTTAAATATTTATATGGCAGCGGGATCATCAGTAATGCATACTTCCAGAAGTGAATCAAGAATGTTGGGTCGAGTCGAGGACAGAAAGGGAGGTATGACTGGCTCATAGACACACTATTTGTAGTCGAACCCGAATGTATACCAAGGTAACGAGTTTAGTTCATACACTAATAATACAGCGAATTGTAATTAGTTTAGTTAGTAGCATATCCTTTACAGGACTTCGCAGTCAACCCCAGTATTATTTTTTTGGCTATTTGTGATGTATTTGGCAAGTTTACGTTAAGTAGTCTGCCATTGCTTTCTGAATAACCAGCACTCATACCAATTTATGAAAATACCAACGCAAGGAAGTCTGATGCCAAATTGCCTGCAGATGTAAAAAGAATGCGGTATGCGGGACTATGAATTGCGCCTGTAACTCCTTCGCTACAGAGCCGGTCTTCGTCTGTCTCTCTATATGATTTAATACGATCTCACTAACTCATGTCTTATACTTTCCCAATTTAGTTCAAATTAAAAGGCACACATTTATGTGCCTGCAAAAAATTCCATTATTTCCATTCTATGAAAGCACGTTGGGACAAATTACTGGATACCAAAAATATACAATATTTATGAGGAGATAAACTTCTTTACAACATTATCCAAGATATATTGAAGGAATAAAGTGACATATGGATGTTCTTTTACAATAAAATCTTTGCCAAAAGGTGCAGTATAAGATATACAAATGCATGTTTCTTGAAGTTTCCTAAGTTATTATGTTTTATTACGTGAAAAATTATAATGTTGATATTAAAGCGATATGTCCCTTTTAAATTATGTCCCTTATATGAAGTAGTATTATCTCCCATTATATGGTTTTTTCAAATGTTTGTACATCCTTTACAGGACATCGCTGTCAAGATCAAAATTTTTCAGCTGATTGTTGATTTGTTGGAAAGATTACGCTCAGTAGTTTGCCATTGCTTTATGAGCGACCTGCTCACATACCCCTAAGTTACCGACGTGGTTAGAACCGCTACTAATTCTCGCCGTCGTCAAGTTACTCACAAGAGTATTCGGGATTACGGAGAAAGTCGCTAACCTCTAGGTCAGGGAGACGGCTATTATATGTTTATTGTTGCTAAATGTGTAATATATTTTTGTCTGATCTACACATGACGATCTCCGTGGTTAAAGGCTTAAGGGCGAGGCTCGTAATCCCGTATACCCTTGTTCGAATCACAGCTGAGCACGATTTGTTACAATGAGGTGATAAAAGATAGACATAGGTTTAGTGCGGATAGCAGTGTAAAACTATTGGTTCTCCTATGATATAGAGTTCGTTTTGAGACGGTTGTCACGTTGAGGTGATATGAAGTAGACATTCTTTTAATTCGAATGAGATAATTCGAAACGGACATTCTTAAGAGGTGTTGTTAGTAGAAATCTAAAATAGATTTTACGAGTTAAATGGTTTAGGAGTAAATGTTTCTGTAAAGTGTTTCTAACTGGTTTAGAACATTTCTGAAAGTATAGTTCTAGATTTTGGTTTTCATGAACTTTCTAGTTGTAGTGTTCGTTAGAATTTTGAGACAGGGGCTTGAGAAATTACTGTTTTTTTTTTTTTTAAAGACTTTAATGGAAAAACAAGTCTAAAGACAACACGGAGAGAGGGGGGGGGGGATCTATAACACAGTGACTATTATTGGAGTTATATCGAAAGACTGAGAACTACATAGTAGAGCTCGGACTTAAAATTAAAATAATAAATAGATGAAATCAATTATAGTATGCGATAGAAAATGATAGAGAGAAGAGCACTAAATAGCACTAGATTCACGTAGAAGCAAGTTGAGTAGTATCCAGGGATGACGAGACATTTTTAGGGACGGAAAGACGTAGGATAGCAACAATAACAAAGAGAGGAGAAGCCGTCTTGAAGTCAAGCAGACAAGCTGTGTTTTAAATAAACTCAGAAAAATGATTAAATCTAGAATGAAGACAGAATAAGAGAAATAAGGATGACGTTTCTAGTACAAAGAGGAAGACGGATATAAAAACGGATTGTCTAGTGAGCAGAATACAAACAAATATGTATATACAAGACCAGACAGAGAAACAAAAGTTGTTGATTTTGTATTTGAAACCATGTGCCATGAAGGATTCATCCATGACATGTCAGAAACAATCACCGCTGTGATGAAATAAATCAAAACGAAACCTGATACAATGGAAGTGTTTATTGATATATACATTCGAAGTGTTGTAATGTTTCATCATGGTGGCTACTTTAACACTGCACTAAGACAAGATCAACACAAGATTCTTCTGCCACAGGTCGTTTGTGCAGTCCTTAATGGTAGTTGGCAACACTGTCACATTATGCTTATCTAATTTAGTTCAAATTATAAGGCACACATTTATGTGCCCGTCAAAAAAATAGAAATGCTAATGTAACAGAATGTCAAAATGAATTATAACATAACATAAACATATATATTTATTTATGAGGAAGCAAAAATCTTCAGAATATTATCCAAGCGGTAAAGAAGGACTAAAGATGTTGTTCTTGAAAGATACAATCTGTGCCCAGAAGTAGTAGAATTACAAATACGAATGCAAGTTTCTTAAAGTTTCCCATGTTATCATGCCTTATTACATGAGCAATTATAAATGTTGATATTAAAGCAATGTGTCCCATGTTAGTTATGTCCCTTATAAAAATAGTATCATTTTCTATTATATCTTTATTGTTGCTAAATGCGTAACACGTTTTTGTCTAATCTACACTTGCTGAGTCGGATTAAGACATGGGCATACAACAACTGTGGACTCACGGCAGGGCAGTAGGTAGAAAGTTTTCTTGCTCACTAGATACCCATGTCGTCGAATCTCCCTTATTGTTTTTTATTTCAACTATTTCAACGAAATGCCAGGTCAACCGGGTTTAAATTATGAACCAGGAAATGTTCTGGGGAGCATAGGCGTTCTTCGTCTTCTCCTTCTCCTCCTCCTCCTCCTCCTCCTCCTCCTCCTCCTCCTCCTCCTTCTTCTTCTTCTTCTTCTTCTTCTTCTTCTTCTTCTTCTTCTTCTTCTTCTTCTTCTTCTTCCTCTTCTTCTTCTTCTTCTTCTTCTTCTTCTTCTTCTTCTTCTTCTTCTTCTTCTTCTTCTTCTTCTTCTTCTTCTTCTTCTTCTTCTTCTTCTTCTTCTTCTTCTTCTTCTTCTTCTTCTTCTTCTTCTTCTTCTTCTTCTTCTTCTTCTTCTTCTTCTTCTTCTTCTTCTTCTTCTTCTTCTTCTTCTTCTTCTTCTTCTTCTTCTTCTTCTTCTTCTTCTTCTTCTTCTTCTTCTTCTTCTTCTTCTTCTTCTTCTTCTTCTTCTTCTTCTTCTTCCTCTTCTTCTTCCTCTTCTTCTTCTTCTTCTTCTTCTTCTTCTTCTTCTTCTTCTTCTTCTTCTTCTTCTTCTTCTTCTTCTTCTTCTTCTTCTTCTTCTTCTTCTTCTTCTTCTTCTTCTTCTTCTTCTTCTTCTTCTTCTTCTTCTTCTTCTTCTTCTTCTTCTTCTTCTTATCCTTCTTCTGACATTCATCTCCTAATGGTTCAAATTAAGTTAAACAATGACCCTTTAACACAGTTATGTCACAGTGCACATGGTGCTGGACCCATATTCCGTAGACTATTCGGCACCCGCTGGATGACGTGGTCAGCTTCAGGCTGACAATTGATGACAGGCCTCAAGGAACACACGTCAAATAATTTGTTAGGTTGATTAGATTTTGTTCCTAAAGTTTACGAACAGATGGAATAGACAATCTCATGCCAGCAGTCGTCAGTTTCCTCTTACGACATTCATGGCAAGGGGATGATGATGATGTTGATAGTAATAATATTTATTTGGGTAGTGACAGAACTAAATAATTTAAACAGTGTGGAAAGCATTATATCCTTCAGCAAAGCTCTTTGCAGAAGGTCCCTTCCTTATCTGTCCGAGGAAAACCTCCTCAAAAGCCTTCAAATTAAAGTGCACAACATGGTCGTGCCAAATATTGATATGGCAGTGGGCTAATAAGTAATGCATTCTTCTAGAAGTGAAATAAGAATGTTAGGTAGGCAGACGGACAGAAAGTGAGGTAACACTGGCAGATAGTAACACTATTTGTATTCGAAACCGAGTGTATGGCAAGGTGACAAGCTTAATTGATATGCTAATATTATATAGATTGTATTTACTTCCAAATATTTCTTAGCTGATTATGAGTTGGAGCTAAGACCAGTCAATCGTTTACCCTAGATCGTTAAATACTAACTCACTAAACAACGTCTATTGCTATCCTAATTTAGTTTAGGTTAAAAGGCACACGTTTATGTGCCTGCCATAAACATAGAATATATCAATTATAACCGAAGTGTAATTAAATGTCAAATAACAAAGATGTATGATATTTATTAGGATATGAAATGCTTTAGAATATTATCCGTAACGTATTGTAGAATTAAAGTGATGTAAAGAGGTAGAATGTATAAAAAGAAAAAAAAATGTGTGACTGGAGCTTGCAGGATTAAAAATACAAATGTGTGTTTCCTAAAGTTTCCCCAGCAATTATGTTTTATTACATGAAGAATATTAAGCATTATATTAAAGCGGTGTATCCCATTTCAATTATTTCCCTTGTGTTTGATAGTATTATGTCCCATTATAACTTTACTGTTGCTAAATTTGTTGCACAATATTATTTAGACTACACATGCAATTCCCGGATTAAAATCTGGAAACATAACAACTGTGGAGCTGACGCTAGCACTGTATCTAGTACGCTTAGCTGCCGACTTGTTTGTCATGTGTTCCAATCCCTTATTAAATTGTTTTAACACTTTTGCAGAGCTTCCTGGTCAACAGAGACTAAAAGATGTATCAACAATTTTTCTGTGGAGCAAAGACTTATAGATTTAAAACAATAAAAAAAATTATAGACCACATAACTCAACGACTGTCCATCTTTATTCTTCTTCTTCTGTCATTCATCTCCTAATGGAACATATTAAGTATAGGAAATAAAAATTACCCTTTAACACAGTTGAGACTCATAGCGCACATGGTGCAGAACCAATAGTTTGTAGACTAATCGGTACTCGGTGGATGACGTGGTCAGAATCAGGCCGGCAATTGATTATAGGCCTCAACAGACTCACATCAAACCCTTTGTTAGGTTGATTAGATTTTGTTTCTAAAGTTAAACGAAGAGATGGAATAGCTAATCTCACACCGCAATAACTAATTTCCTTTTACGACAATCATGGCAAGAAAATTGTGATGATGTTGATAATAGTAATCTGCATGAGGGTGGTCATGAAACTAATGAATTTAACCAGTATGGAAAGCATAATATCCTGCAGCAATGCAGTTTGCAGAAGGTCCCTCCCCTATCTGTCCAAGGAAAACATCTTCAAAAGCCTACAAGTTAAAGTGCACAACATGGTGGAGTCAAATATTGATGTGGCGGTGGGCTATTCTTCTAGAAGTGAATCAAGAATGTTAGTTAGACAGATGGACAGAAGGTGTGGTATGAATGGCAGATAGTAACACTATTTGTATTCGAATCTATTTTATGGCGAGGTGACAAATTTAATAGATATGCTTAATAATATAAAGTTCGTATTTAGTTCCAAATATTAATGTGTTTACTATGAGTTTCAGCTAAGAATGAACAATCGGTTACCCTAGATCAGTGGTTCTCAACCGATGGGGAGTTCCCAACCCCCCAACCCTCAAGGGGGAATTTTAGGGGGTTTTTGTGTGTGTGTGGGGGGGGGGGGGGGTCAGGGTCTTGCATGAAGCAAGAGCTCAGGCTCGTATATGCTGACAAGTGTGATAATAAATGCTGTCACAGAATAATTCAACGTGACACACAGCTACAACAATTCACACACTTTATTCTCGCAGCGCACTCTTCGCAATCAATGCATGCATCGCGCAATCACAATTCGCGATGCCATGATACAATCAATACATGCAATCAATAAATACATAAATATACATCAATGCAATACACTTACACTTCTACCACACAGGCGCACAGTCCCTTACTCTCGTACAGGCTAGCTATTGATTTACGCTCAAACACTCGATTCATTACAAGCATCATTCAAACCGTCCGTCCGCTAAACCGTTCCCAAGCCGTCTCCTTGAACGGTCAGACATCTCGCCAGTCGGAGTTGTGTCCCTCGGCGTGAATTTCATGCTTCACGCCTGTACCAACTGACCCACAACTTGGTTAGCGTCGCTCAGAGTTGAGCATGGCTGTACTTGTCTGGCGCCGGTGAAGACGACGCGTTGTAACTATGGGGGAGAATCTGACAGGGGGGGGGGGGGATGAAGACCATTTCAAGATCGCTTTAATACAAGAACCGATTACTTGATATTGTTCTTCCTTTCATACTTTACAGTTATGAACGTCTCATCCTTCTAAAATTCATTTTATAAAGTAAGTAGAACCACAAATAATGTTTTATGTGGATGTCTAGACTTGTTTTAGTATAAGCTATTAAATTTACCTTCCATTTTTACATATACTGTGTAAGGGGGGGGGGGATTTTTAGATAGGAAATATGAAGGGGGGGGGGGGGAGATGACGTTCTGAAAATACGGTGAAGGGGGGCACAGGCCAAATTTTTTTTTATATATATAAAAGGGGGGGGGGGAATGACGTTCTGAAATTATGGTGAAGGGGGGGGGGGGCACGGCCCAAAAAAGGTTGAGAACCACTGCCCTAGATGGTTAAATACTAACTCACTTAGCCGTGTCTATTGATTTCCTAATTAGTTCCATTTAAAAGGTACACGTTTATGTGCCTGCCAAACAATAGATAAAGAATGAAGCCAAGAAAATGAACTGTAATACTGTAACAGAGTACAGAACCAACAAAGACTGGGTTTTTATTCAAAGACTGTTTATTTCTTCATGATGACAAGATGGCTTCTTCCCCGTTCAAAGGCGTGATGTAAACTGCCCCCAGACAACCCACTACGTCACGATTGAGCATCTCTCACCGCTTTCAGTCCCAATGCTCAATCGTGCTGTAGCTGTTTTCCACTAGATCCTAATAATACCCCAGTACTCCACTACTGTTACACCTCCCTATGTTTATTAAAGAATTTTCCTTATAAAGGAAAACTCTTTACTCCTAATCCCCTTACTCTATTCCCTCTTTTTCTTTATCTCTCACAGTTCCTCTAATCCTTCCCTATACTAACTCAAGTTTGAGTAAATAATATATCTTTTAACCCTTCTCCCGGTTATATTGTCAGCTAGTAACCCACTATATACTTCTTCTTCGATTCTCCTTTGTATAATACAAACCTAAACACTCCTTTTCCCCTTTCTTTAGTTCTTACAGTTCCTTAATCTCCCTAAACCACTTGATATTAAGCAAGCCAACCTATTTCCCCAAACTATATAGCCATCCACTATATATTTCTGGTCCTTTCTTGGCTCCTCCAGTTCCTGTATCAAATATACATATCATAAGAACAGCTCGTAAAATCGTTATCGTAACTTTTGACCTTATAAAATTTCTCACTCTTCCAGAACACAGGACGTACAAAAACAATGTAGTTAGAAAAAGTAAAGAAGCGGTGCGCACCGAGTGAGAAGTATAAAGAATGAATACTCATCATGACCACATGTACATACAGCAATGAATATTTAAGACAGTCACCTTTACCTCCCTTGCTAATAAAAAAAAATTTTTGTAAAATAAATTTCTTAAAATACACCTTATGAAATAGATCTTTGTTCACTATAAAACATCTTGGCATATTCCACATTTACATTGCCAACCACCATTTTATTCATATTTCGTTAACTCACCTTTAACCATGAGCCCATGTTCATATTTTATGAATCCTTTTAATATAATTAACGCTGGTTTTTAACAGCACCTATACCTTACCCCCGTACATCCCATACTTATATACTGTCATTTTCAGTCTTCCCCCTACCTTATATCGGTGGACAAAGTAGTTTTTATTAACTCTTTTCTGAACGAAAAACCTTAAGCAAAACCTCATATATTTGAAAATTAAACTTACTTAACTAACTTTATAACCATGTAACTTAATATACCAAACCATTCATGTAATCGAAATAAAATCAACACAATACGTCATACCCCCAAATTAATCTAAAGAAAAAAAAACATTTTAAAATGACATTACATGCATTTTATCAAATCAGAGTAAAACATTCTATTACTACCTATCACTATTGGACACTTTTACGGACCAATAGTTTTTTTACTCCAAATACTAGGAACACAATCATCCTATTCTAAATCAATTAATCAAACAACAACAATCATTTTACAGGACCAACTCAAGAAAAAAAAACTTATTATATATAAGGCACTGAAACTTAGGCTCAATAAAACAACCAAATAATAGCCATCATTTTCCAGTACCAACTCAAGCATAAAAAACATATTATATATGACTCATTAAAACACAGTTTTCAAAACAATTAAAACTCTCTTAAAATTACTACGTATAGTGACCCACCAACATTGGCGTCTCACACTAAGTAACGTAACGCATATCTATTTATATAAGTCATTCCAGTATTTCTATGACCGAGAAAACCAAACACTTCACTGTTTATCTGTATAACTGTTAACTACAGACTAATTTCTTAACTTATAACACTGACCGTACTATTTATTCTCTCCCCTCACCACTTTCTATCATTTTTTATCTTAACTCCTAACACAACATAACATTCGGAATATCCTCTTAAGTAAGCACTGTAAACTACATATTGACTCCTTTTATCTATTTGTAATGTGGCGACTAATCCAATATCAACTCAATGTAGTAGCCATCATCTACTAATCAATTTACTTGTGATCTGGCCTGCCAATTATTTCCCTTGGACCAATCATCACTATAACTTATTAATCCTTATCGTTAACCACGGCATTTCTAATACTAATAAAAACTTGTCTACTTTTCTATAGAGTACATTCACCTATTGTACCAATACCCAATTTGTCCAATTTACGAAAAGTCAAGAAGTAGAAACATAATTTCAACCAACAATTCTATTACAGATATACATATATAAATATGCTTAACTATTCCTCAAGACTACTTTTTAAAAAAAAAATGTCCATAGAACCTTTTTCCATTTCCACCGTTTCGTATACTGGTTCAAGCATCATTTTCACTTCTAAATCCTGAAACTTATAACTTGCCATCTGCAGTATTCTCTATTTATCTATCTCCTACGTTTCCACTTCTTCAACAACTCCAAGTTTCTTTGAATAAGTGCTAACTCTACATCAATATCCTCTTCTTCGTACAACTTATTAGTTTCTTCCATACTACTACTTGATTCTGACTTTTCATCCATTTCTTCTTCTTCTTCTGTATGTCTGTCGTTAGCAGCCGCTAATCTCTTCTGTTCAACATCCCATCTAATTCGTCTATCCTCATTTCTTAAGGACCTTTCTAGTAGAGGCATATCTTCACCGCTTGTTGAATAATCCCTAATTCTCCTCTGTCTTTTCACTTCTTTATCTCTTTGTTTATCCATTCTTCTTTTCGTTGCTTGTCTAGTATTCTTAAATGGAGCACCTATTTCCGCTTCCATATTATCATACTGAGTTTCATTCACATTTTCTTCTTCCATTGTTTTCGGAATCGTCTGTTCTTGAGTATCTTCGTAACTTGGAGTTGCTAGCAACTGATTTTGTGCTGGTTCTTTTCTAAAACTTGGGGTTACTGTAGCTCCTCTGACAACGTGTTCATCCAAATATCCGGTGTCTGAATCATAATTATTATTATCATTCTCATTTCTCTTCTCCTCCTCATCTCTTCTTAAGTGCTCCACATGTGCCCTTGCCACATGTCCTGTGACCTGGTTCTTGATAGTATACGTTACATTACCCAGTTTTTCCAAAACGTAATAACCTGGGATCCAACGAGCATCAAACTTAGAGTTTCTTCTATGCTTCTTGTAATAAACTCTATCACCTACTTTAAACTCCTGTAATTTTGTATTTACATTTTTGTACTTTTTCTGTCTTTCCCTAGCTTTAAATATATTATTCTTTAATCTTACGTGTGCTTTATGCATTTCCTGTATTATGGTCTCTTGAAATTCTTCTCCCATATATTTCCGTCTCGGTTTTAACAGATTATCTATAGGTAGTATTGGTTCTCTCCCGTGTATTAAATAAAATGGTGAAAATCCCGTGCTCTCATTTTGATTTGTACGAATAGCGCTAAGGGCAGGTCCTAAGAATAGATCCCAATCTTTTTCATGTTCATCAATAATCTTTGCTATAACGTCGTATAACGTCCGATGTTGACGTTCGTTTCTAGCATTTGAAGAAGGTCTATAATATGAGGTCTTTATATGTTTTATATTCAAATCTTTTAATAACTTTTCGAATTTTTTATTTACAAACTCTCTACCATTATCCGTAAGTATACTTTGTGGGCAGCTAAATCTTGGTACGAACTCCTGTAAAAAAATATTAATGACTGTATCTGCGCTGTTATCTGGAATTGCATAAATTTCCGGCCAAAGACTGTAGACGTCTACTATATGAATTAAATACACGTTTCCTGACAATGTTCTAGGGTGTGGGCCTGATATATCTAAACTAATCTTTTGCATTGGGAACTGAGCAATATCTGTATCTTGTAAGGGACACTTTATTGTTTTCGTGTTCCTTAATCTGCATTTTTCACACGTATCTACATATTTGCATGCAGATTTAAACAAGTTTGGCCAATAATATTTGCTTGTAAGTGCTTTCACCAACTTGTCCCGACCGAGATGTCCATTTTCATTGTGATACGCTTTTAAAACTTCATTTTCTAAATGTTTTGGAATATATTTCCTTAGCTGTTCGTTCCTTTCACACATATAGTATAACTGTCCATCCTCTTGTAAAACCAAATAATTCTTTTTATATTTGTTATCTTCCGTTTCTCTTAATTTTTCTTTTATTTGTATGACTTTTGGATCCAACTCTTGTTCTTCTTTCATATTAAATTGTGCTAACTGTAGGTCTTCTTCTCTATGTTCAGACTCTTGATCCGTTGGTACACTCTCAATTTCTTCCCTATTTATTATGGCAGAATCTAAAATATTTACTTGCCAGTTTCGGTCGTCTATCTCTGGTTCAGCTTCATCTTCTGTGTCTCCTGATGACTGTGGGTACGGAATTCTAGATAATAAATCAGCGCATGTGTTAATCCTACCTGGAATGTACTCAATTTTCGTGTTGTATCCCTGTAGATTCAATGCCCACGTCTGTATTTTCCTGTTCTGCACTGGAGCTTCTAAAAAAGACTTTAAAGGCATATGGTCAGTTCTAATAACAAAATTTGCGTTATGTAAGTAGTAATTTAGTTTCTGAAGAGCATAATGAATGGCATATGCCTCTTTCTCAATAATAGTCCATTTCCGTTGTGATTTGCTAAGTTTATGAGACAAGAAGTAGATTGGCCTTTCATTTTTAACCCCTGGTATTCCAGACTCTTTTCCTTCATATGGTTGAACCAAACATGCTCCTACTGCATTGTCCGAAGCATCTGTGTACAGTATTAACTGTTTGTTTAAGTCTGGATGCGTCAATAGTGGTATCAGTGTTAAGCTGTTTTTTAAATACTCGAACGCTTTTTGACACTCATCATCCCACTTAAATCTAGCGTATTTGCCTGTTAAATTTGTAATAGGCTCTGCTATCTTTGAAAACGCTGGGACAAACCGCCTATAATATGCACAGGTTCCTATAAACGCACGCACTTTCTTAACGTTAGTTGGAGGAGGTAATTCTTTAATAATCTTTATCTTGTCCTGGTCTGGTTTTATACCTTCTCTATTTATAATATACCCCAAATATTTTGTTTCTGTCTTTAAAAACTGGCATTTACTAAGCTTCAATTTAACATCATGCTTTCTTAACCTGTCAAACACTAGTCTAATATGTTTTAAATGATCAATCACATCTCCTTTCGTATAAATCAGTATATCGTCTATATAGGCTAATGCAAATTTTTGCATACCTTCTAATACTTCATTTATTAAGAGCATGTAGTGAGAGGGTGCAGTTTTGACTCCAAAAGGCATTCGTAAGAATTCGTAAGAGCCCATATGGGTACAGAAAGCACTCTTCTTCTGCGCGTCCTTCGACATCGGAATACACCAGAATCCTGACCTTGCGTCCAGCGTCGTGAAATATGTAGAGCCATTAAGCAGCCCCAAAATATCATCAATTACTGGCAGTGGGTACGCTACATTCTTGGTGATTTTGTTCAACGCCCTATAATCGCAACAAAAGCGACTCGAACCATCAGGTTTGGCCACGATGACGACCGGAGATGACCACTCTGACTTCGACCTTGTTATTATTCCTGCTTTCAACATCTCTTCTATTGCCTTTTCCACGATTTCTCTATTTCTTAATGGAGTTCTATATGGTTTTAAACTAATTGGTGGATGGTCTCCCGTGTCTATTTCCATTGTAACTGTTTGTGTTTTTCCCAATTCTAAATCATTAACTGCAAACACATCCTGATTTTGCTTTATAAGTTGTTCTAATACTTCCTTATTTTCTGGCGGAGCTTTTAACTGTGACAACAATTCTTGTTCCCTTGTTATTTTGTCTAGTGAATGTATTTGGGCTTTATTTCTTCTGGATGGATGGATCAATTCATCAATTCTGACGTTCCCTCTTCTTCCGCGTCCGCGTCTGTTATTAACTCTTTCACTAGAAGTTTCTGAATAACTTGTTCCCGACATTTCTGCTCTATCCGTTGCCAATATGTCACTAATGTTATGATCTAGTTTGGCTATCACACATCCTCTGTATAATTTGATTTCTCTACCTGTGTTGTTGATAACCATCACTGGAAAGGTTAAGTGTTTATCCAACGCCATTATTCCATCCGGAACTTCCAAACCAGGCTCATCAATTACTTCCTCTTGCAACTCAGTGATTCTGACTGTGTCTCCTGCCACATAATATGGGTTTCTCTTCAGCTTTGCTTGTATCAAATTAACCGACTGTGGTTTTAACGTCGTGGACATTTTAACTCTAACTAGTGCTGATATATGCATGTCTTCCTCCATATCTACATAGACGTCCTTGAATTTTAATTTATGTAAATCATAGAAAAGTCTTACTCCATTTTTTATTAAAAAATCTCTTCCTATCAACATGTTTCTATTTAAATCTTTCACCACATGAAAAAGATGTCTTATGTTGATTCCTCCTAACTTAAAATTTATCATTGTTTGTCCAATTACTTGTAAATTTTGTCCAGTAACAGAGTGTAAATTATTATGACTCTTAAATACTCTACAATTTCTTACTATTTTGTATAGAAAACTTTCTTTTACTACACTAACCTGAGCTCCCGAATCAATTAATGTACGAACTCTATACTTTCCTATTTCTATTATACAAGAGCTATAATCTGTTTTATTTTCTATAAATTGCTTGACTTCATCTAGTTGAAAATATTCTCTGTTCGTCCTACTATACCTGTTATTAACATACTCTTTAAACCTTGGGACCTTATTATTTCCCTTCCTACCATAGGTCCTTTCTAATAGGTAGGGCGCCGGTTTTCCTGCGTTCTTGTATCTGTAAACCTCCTGTGTCTATCTTTAACATTCCTACTCAACCTGTTATTGTCATGTCTACCCTGTGTATTTGACTGGACACGCCTGTTATTACAAAAACGAGAAACATGTCCGCGTTGACCACAAACCCAACAGACAATATTTGTGTTATTTGTGTTTCCCACTGTCTCACTTGTAGGGTATCTCATATTTCTTCTATCATCACAATCACTTCTATTTCTACCTTGTAACGTCTGTATACCTCCTCTCCTATTCCATCCGAATCTTGTTTGTCCTATTTCCATAGGCTCCTCGATCCTGTCTTCTCGACTCATTCCTATTTCATGTCCTGTTCTCAATCTGAATCTACGTCTCAAATTTTCTTCTTGTACCGCGATATCTACCGCTTGTGATAACCTCTCAGGGTTTTCCCTCATCAGCTTAAATTTCAAACCATCGGATTTTATGCCATCTACAAAAATGCCGACTAACATCCTCTCCACCTCCTCCCCTTGAACATTCTGTCCCAAGAATGCCTCTTCAGCCAGGTTAATCAACCTATCGCTGAACAACTGTACCGTCTCTCCATTATTTTGTTTAGACTGTCTCAATACTGAAAACGCATGTTGTGGATCCGTTATTTCTGCATACTTGTGTGCCAGGTCGGTTTTGAACTGCTCCCATGTTTCATCTACTCTAGCCTCTAACTTTCTTCTAATATGCTGTGAGACCGGTTCTGTGGCTGCCTGATATGCAAGTCTCATTTTCTCTTCATCTGTTGCAGATACTAAATACGCATATTTTTCTATGGAAGTAATCCATTTCTTAAACTCCCTGGCCTGTCCACTAAACTTAACGATCTCAGTTGTCATTCCCTGTTGTTTTATGACCGTATGAAGTCTATCTACCGCTGTTCCCACTCCCGACAAAACTTGTGCTACTGAATCCTGTTCCGTCATGTTACAATATCTATACTTATAGAAGCAAAGAACAATCAATTCTTATTAATATCTAAATTAATTAACTAAAGAATTCAATCATTTTCTATCCAATATCAAATATGTTACCCTTTTCTTGTTTCGAAAATGAAGTTCCTGGCGTCTATATCTCTGTCTACTGAGCCTGAGAAAGTTGGTACTCGAGTACTTGAATTAAGATCAACAAAATGGGTTCTGTAAGGACCAAAATATGCTCGACTGTAGTCCACAGGCCTCGATAGGGCTTCACAAGGCTCGATATTGCTCCACAAAGCTCGATAGGGCTTCACAAGGCTCGATATGGCTCCACAAAGCTCGATAGGGCCTCACAAGGCTCGATATGGCTCCACAAAGCTCGATAGGGCTTCACAAGATTCGATATGGCTCCACAAAGCTCGATAGGGCTTCACAAGGCTCGATATGGCTCCACAAAGCTCGATAGGGCTTCACAAGATTCGATATGGCTCCACAAAGCTCGATAGGGCTTCACAAGGCTCGATATGGCTCCACAAAGCTCGATAGGGCTTCACAAGGCTCGATATGGCTCCACAAAGCTCGATAGGGCTTCACAAGGCTCGATATGGCTCCACAAAGCTCGATAGGGCTTCACAAGGCTCGATATGGCTCCACAAAGCTCGATAGGGCCTTACAAGATTGTGAAGAGCGGTCAACCGTACCAGCCACCCAGGGACGGGCTCTTGAAACACAGTAAAGTTCTGAGATGAGCTGACAAGAGCTCGATTTTAAATGACTAGTTTATTGGGCCACAGCGACCAAAACCATCACTGGACGACGGTGATCAAGAAAATCAGTATTTCAGCCGAACTTGATAAGGAGCTTCGGTCCAGGCCAATTATAGCCGTAAGTCTCATAGACGGCCATTTTCTTAGAATTTGAGAGCAGAAAAATTTACTCAGTCCGTCAACAAGCAAGTAACCTTCAGACCAGCCAGGTTACAACAACGGCTGCAATGACGGCAGTCCAAACTCACAGGAGGATATCGACCACAGTTCGGTCACTTCAGAGCACAATAATAAACGGTTCCCGACTTTGACAAAAACCTCCAACAGACAGTAGCTCCATCCGAAAACTGATTTCCATAGGTATGGCAGTTCCAAACAACTGTTCGAAAAAAAACGTTTGTTCTAAGTTGCAGGCCTCAAAAGGTAGTCTGGTCTGGATCTTTTGATTGTTTCTTCCACAGGATTCTAAATTCCCTCTTCTTCTTGTTGCCGCAAGCGGAGAAAGGTGTTTGTCAAAAATTCTCCATCGTTTTCTGCGGTTTATTAGTACTTCGCATTGCGTCCGCGACGGCAAAATCCAGAATCCTGGTTAAGCGGCTCCAAAATCAGTCCTGTAACAGAGTACAGAACCAACAAAGACTGGGTTTTTATTCAAAGACTGTTTATTTCTTCATGATGACTTCTTCCCCGTTCAAAGGCGTGATGTAAACTGCCCCCAGACAACCCACTACGTCACGATTGAGCATCTCTCACCGCTTTCAGTCCCAATGCTCAATCGTGCTGTAGCTGTTTTCCACTAGATCCTAATAATACCCCAGTACTCCACTACTGTTACAATACATTTCAAATAACTTGCATATATGATATTTATTAGAAGGGAAAATACTTTATAATATTTTCCATAGGTATTAAATAATTAATGTAACTTAAAGATTTTGTTGTGAAACATAATATTACCTGAGCTTACAGGATTGCGACTGTAAATTCATGTTTCTTATTTCCAAACAATTATGATTTATTACATGAAAAGTATTAATTATTGATATTAAAGTGGTAAGTTCTTTGACAATTATGTCCCTTAAGTGAAATAGTATTTTGTTTTTCTGTTACTGTAAAACCTCGGTTTTCGTCGATAATCCGCCCGAAAACAATAGGCGAAATCCTAAACCGACGAAAACCTAGCAATTATTTCCATATGAATCAATGCACATCCAATTAATTCCTTCTAGACACTTCAAAATGCATACCAAAAACACATTTTATAGAGAATAAATATAGTGTTTAATACTATTTTTCGGCACCAGACTTGTCCGACTCGAGCCTTCGCCGTACCTAGTAACAGTCTGTATGCCAGTGCGCCTCTTGAATGTTTTAAATCATACTCTTCTGGCCTTAAAATCACTAAGTAGACTAGCACTCCTCCCAGACACTTTCTTAATGAGATCGGCATACAACAGTTTACCTTTTTCACATATTATTGCGTCCGAAACAGAATCGACACCTAACTGTTTTTGATTTATCCAAATTAATAATTACTATTGCACATCTTCAGTTGTTTGTGATCTCTGTTTCGTTAGCACATTCTCGCCTTTCGCTACATATGCCTCTTTTATTACTTCCTTTTTTCGCCACAATGGAACTTATCGTAGATGGCGACTTCTGGTGCATGTGGCTCTCATTTTTTTCAACAACGATTTCCTTCTATTATGTTGCTGGGATTCTTCTTCGAAGGGCTGCTGGCTCTGGAAACTTTCTTTGGTACCATGATGGAGCTAAAAGGAAAGGGTTAACTTTTAGTAAGTGATTCTCAAACAAAGAGAAACAACGCCGAACTGAGAAGAAGAATGCGTGGGTCCCTTTGTTTTCACAAAATTAGCAGCGAGGTCCCGTGGGCACGCCGACGAAATCCTAGGCAACCGACGTAAACTGAGACACATTTTTAGCGGAAAAAAAATCAACGCAAACCGAAGGCAAGTAAAACCGAGGTTTTACTGCATGATTTTACTCTTGCTGAATATGTAACACAATGTCGTTTAATCTATCCTGGTGTTTAATCTTCACGTGCTGTTCCCGGATTAAGACACGGACACATGATAACCGTGGAACCCAAGCTAGCGCAGTGGATAGTACATTTCGTTGCCGACCTGTTTGTCATGTGTTCCAATCCCCCGTCGTATTGTTTTAACAATTTAGCAGGGCTTACAGGTAAACTTAGACTAAAACATGTACCCGGAAATTGTCTGTGGATCAAAGACGACCAGCGAATTATAGAGCACATTACCCATAGATTGTCTATTCCACTTCTTCTTTCTTTCATCTTCCAATGGATGGGGACGGAGCGCTTATGGGAATGTCCCGAATGCTGTGATGTCGGTTCCTAAATCAATCAATCAATCAATCAATCAATCAATCATCATCCAATGGATTATACTGAGTAGAATTAAATGGCCCTTTAACCCAGTTACGGCTCATAGCGCACATGGTGTTTTACCCATATCTTGTAGATTAATCGGCACTCGGTGGATGACGTGGTCAGTGTCAGGCCAGCAATTAACCACAGGCCACAAGGAACTCAAGCCAAGCCCTTTGTGAGGTTGATTAGACAGTATTTCTAAAGTTTTCAAAGAGTTGAAATAGCCAATCTTACGCCAGAAATCATTAGTAGCCCCCCAACGACATCCATGACGAAGTACTGACGATGATGTTGATAATAATAACACTAGACAACACATTTTTAAACGTTATTTGCATCTGAATTTAAATACACCATTTCTTATTGATTTTGACATTCCGCTTTCAAATATCATAACGACATTCACCAATTGGCGTTGTTTTTTTTTTTGCCGTTCCTGTAATGATGATTTTACATTACAGTAATACAAATAATGTATGCTTGTTTAATTATCTGGGGTGAACAGTTAGTCTTTCTACGTTAACATTATAAAAATGTTGGTTACATTCTCAATCAATTGATATTTTAACATAAAATTCTCACCTCTCTTATTTTAGCTTCACTCAGTCTCGGAAATTATCTGGTGAGGTATTTGAAAACCTCATATCTTTACAGCCGGCTTCCTGGCGTAGAGGTTAGCGACTTTTCTCCGTAATCTCGTATACTCTCGTAAGTAACGTGACGACGGTGAGAATCAGCAGTGGTTCGAATCGCGTCGGCAACTTACGGGGTATGTGAGCCGGTTGCTCAGAAAGCAATAGCAAAGTACTGAGCGTAATCTTGCCAAGAAATCAACATACAGATGAAAGATGCTGATGTTGACAGCGAAGTCCTGTAAAGGATATGCAAAATACATATGTTTACTCCGTTGCCTTGACGACAAAGTCTTTCATGAGACAGATTAATTTGCAAAGGTGGCAACAAATTCTTGCTGGTGAGGCAGTGCTGGGTTCTCATCGTTGTTACTGCCAGGCTGCAATGACTGCCTCATTGGCCAATGTCTTCTGATGTAATGGTCAATTGGTGCATGGCTATCCCACTCACAGAGAAAGCAGTGTTTATTTATATGTGGTATATAATTTACAGGTCAGAGATGAAGTGCATATTATCAAACGTAACGTATTACATCTTTACACGGAAAAAACTCAGCGTTCGATAGTGAATTTTTCTCTTGCTGCACGAGAATGATCTTATCACAAGAACGTCGCGTAGTGGAATGGGAGTGGGAGTCAATCTCAGCCAATAATCTTCAATGGTGTATTACGATATCAATGGCACAGATTTGATGATGATGATGATAATTATAATGATAATGATGATGATATTTCCACGTTTGATGATAAATCTAATGAATTTAACTAATCTCACACCAACAATCATTAGTGGCCTCTTACGACATTCATGGCAAGGAATAATAAAAATCATGATGTTGATACATACGTGGGTGGTGAGGAAACATCCTCAAAAGTCTACACTGAAGGTGCACATCACGATCATCAAATATTGTTATGGAAGCTGATAAATAATGCATTCTTCTCGAAGTGAATTAAGATTGTTAGATATGCAGGGGGACAGAATGTCAGGCATGACTGCCAGATACTAACACTCTTTGTATTCGAAGCCGATTGTATACCAAGGTGACAAGTCTACTTGATACACTAATAATAAATAGGATCGTATTCAGTTTCAAATATTTCTTTTCTTTACTATGAGCTTGAACTACGACCAGGCAATCGGCTACTATAGATGGTTAAATATTAACTGACTAAACCATGTCTATAGCTTTCCTAGTTTAGTTCCAGTTATAAGACACACGTGAATGTGCCTGCAAAAAAAAAATACGATTTCTAGCAAGAAAACCATATGTAATTAAATGCCAAATAACATAAATGCATGATATTTATTAGGAGAGAAAATGCTTTAGAATATTATCCATAAGGAAATGACGAATTAAAGTGACTTAAAAAGGTTGTTTCAACAAAAAAAAAATATAAACCTGGCGCGTGCATGTATGTAAATATGAATGCGTGTTTCTAAAATGTTTCCGTAGCAATTATGTTTTATTACATGAAAAATAATTATTATTGATATTAAAAAGATAAGTCCCATGTCAGTTATGCCCCTTATGTTGAATAGTGTTATTTCCCATTATATCTTTAATTGTTGCTAACTTTGTAACAACACGTTGTTTAATCTACACTTGCTGTGATCGGATTACGACATGGACACACGATTACTGTGGACGTATAGGGGTCGCTTGGCTGTCGACTTGTTTTTCATGTGTTCCAATCCCTTATCGGGTTATTTTAGCAACTTAGCAGAGCTTTCAGGTCAACATAGACTAAAACATGTATCAGGAAGTGTTCTCCTGAGCACAGGTGGGGGGGGGGGGGGTGGCAAATTATAGACCATATCAACCATTGATTGCCGATTTTCTTCTTTTTAATTTTTTGTCTTTCATCTTCTACTACATTTTATTGTGGAAAAAATGAATGACCTTTAACACAGTTAATGCTCATATCGCACATGGTGCTGGACCCATATTCTGTGGACTAATCGGCACTCGGTGGATGACGTGGTCATCTTCAGGGCCGGCAATTGATCATAGGTCTCAAGGAACTCACGCCAAGCTCTTTGTGAGGTTGATTAGACTTTGTGTACAAAGTTTTCAAAGAGATGAAATAGCAAAACTCACACGATCAATCATTATTGGCTTCTTCCGACATACATGGCAAGTGTGTGATGATTATATTGATAATAATAATCTTTATCATGTGTGAAAACACATAATCATCACGCAGCAA
Organism: Cepaea hortensis; assembly: GCA_963921405.1. Taxonomy (NCBI): domain Eukaryota; kingdom Metazoa; phylum Mollusca; class Gastropoda; order Stylommatophora; family Helicidae; genus Cepaea; species Cepaea hortensis. Next base: position 31,089,391 of record OY992895.1, read on the forward strand.
TATCCTTCGCAGAAAGCACTCCCCTCTTTGGCAGAGGAAAACTTCCTCAAAAGCCTGCAACTGACAGTATACAGCAAGGTGGAGTAACATAATGATGTGGCAAATTTCTAATACGTAACTCATTCTTCTAGAAGTGAATCAAGAATGTTAGTGAGGCATGAAGACAGAAGGTGAGGTATGACTGGTAGATAGTAAAAACTATTTGCATTCGCTCTCAAATGTATACCAAGGTGAAAAGTTTGATTGGGACATTAATAATAAAGAGAATCGTATTTACCTCCAATAATGTCTTTGTTTACTCTGAGCTTGAGCTAAGACCAGACAATCATTTCCCTAGATAATTAAATATTATCTCATGAAAGCCATGCATTATTCTTTCCTAATATAGTTCCAGTTAAAAGACACATATGTATGTGTCAGGTTTTCTACATTTATTGATTTCTCTTAAGTTCTGTGACTGCCAGACCAGGTGGCAATGACTGTCTCAGCATCTCGGCTTTTTCTCTGTCCCGGATCACCAGTGTGCACAAGTGTATGCTGCAAAGCACCCTGAACATGACTTTGTCCTTATTCTTCTTGATCTTAACAAATTTGTCATCTTTACTTCTGGCTGGGAGCAGAAAATCTTTAATCTCTTGAATATGTTTAGGCGTGATTCCTGTTAACATCTTCCTTCCTTTTGTTTAAAAAAAAAAAAAAAAAGAACTGTTAAGGGCCTCTTAGTCCCACTGTGTGCCTTTCCGCCCTTTATGATCCACCAAGGTCCATCTTCCAGTGTTTTTTTTTTCTTTTTACAATTCGACTATCCTTTACAGGACATCGCTGTCAACAACAACATCTTTCAGCTGTCTGTTGATTTCTTGGCAAGATTACGCTCAGTAGTTTGCCATTGCTTTTTGAGCGGCCTGCTCAGTTATCCCGCAAGTCACTAGTGGGGGTAGAACCGCTTCCAGTTCTCGCCCGCTACGAGACTCTGCGTGATAAACGGGATTACGGAGAAAGTGGTGTAACCCATCAGCCAGAGAGACCGGCTCTTCCAGTGTTAGTGGACAGTAATTAGAGTTATAGCCAGATCAAGTGCAGATAAATATACACTTTTATTTTTTGGCCAAAAAACCATTAAAAAGAAAAAGGCTCGCAGTTCACCCAGGGACCTGAGCCGCCACATAAGATCCAACGCCCCAGCGTCATTCGGATGGCCGTCTCTGCTGGTGGCCATGGCAAGATCAAATGCAGATACTACACTTTGATATTTTTTTTGTTTTACATAACAACACCAGATGTTCAGTGAACGCTTTCCCTTGGCCCACTTCTAGAGGTGATGTTTTGTGTGGGTCTTCAGACTTCTTTATGACGTCTAGTTAGCAACGGAGCTTGTTCTGATAGTTCACTATTGAGTCTTGTAGAGGGCCGACGTATCTGACCTAAATGTACCCCGTCTGTTTGTAGAGTTCAGGGTAGAATAGCTGCCAGTGTTCAAGACCGCAATGATCAGTAATGGTATGCAGGCGATGGCTGTCACTACCACTCCATGTTGATGCTTACAAAAACTGACTCCTGTTGTTTTAATGGATTTTATATTTGTTAATGCCTCTTAGTCCCAGTAAGTGCTTTTCAGCTCATTGTGGTCCACAAAGGTCTGTCTGCCACAATTAGTGGACAGTGACTTGGTGATTAGAGCTTGCTGTTTGGATGACCGACACTTCCCCCATGCCAGATCAAGTGCAGATGTTTTTCTCTTGCGTTCGCTCGAGTTGAACTCAAGCGTAGTCCATACACACTATTTCTATTAGTACTGGACTGAATTGGGCTAACTCACTCCGAGTTCAGAGTTCTTGTAATCTACGTTCCCAAGTCAAGGACGAGAAATTAAATCTACACTTTGATCTTTGCAGGGAATTGATGCAACTAAATTCCCAAATAATATACGTGCAAGATATGTATTAGAAGATAAAATGCTTAACAATATTATCGAAGAGAAGAATTAAAGTTACATACAAAGGTTGTTCTTAAACAATATAATCTGTATCGAAGCTTGTCGGATTGTAAATGCGAATGCGTGTTTCTTAAAGTTTCCCAAGTAATTATGTTTTATTACATAAAAAAAAAATAATAAAAGTTGATATTAAATCGGTATGTCCCATTCCAGTTATGCCAATTATATGAACTAGTATTATTTCCCATTATATCAATATTGTTGCTAAATATGTAAATTTGTAACACACTTTAGTATAATGTACACAAGCTGATGAGGATTAAGACATTGGCACATGATAACTGCGGACTGCACTGTAGTTAGTGGCTTTAATCATTAGTGGCCTCTTTCTACATTGATGGCAACGTGCTGACGATGATGTTGATAATAATAACACTGATCAACAAATTTAGATTTTGCCTCTAGAATTTTCTAAGAGATGAAGTAACCAATCTCACGCCAACAGTTTTTAGTGGTCTTTTACGACAATCATGGCAAGGTATTGATGATGATATGATGATGTGATGATGATGATGATGATGATGATGATGATGATGATATTTATAGGGGCGGTGTAATGAATCTAACTATTGTGGAAAGCATGAACATCATGCATCATGCTCTTTAAGAAAGACCCTCTCTCCACGACACCCCCCCCCCCCCCCCACCCAACCCCACCCCACTCCCCGAAAATATCCTCGAAAGCCTATAACTGAAAGTATACAACACGGTGGAGTTAAATATGATATGGCAGCGGGCTAATAAGTAATGCATTCTTCTAGAAGTGAATCAAGGATGGTGGGTAGAGTCGAGGACAGAAAGTGAGGTATGAATGGCCCATAGCACATTATTTATATTCCAACCCGTATGTATACCAAATTTATAAACTAATAATGAAGAAAATTGTAATAATCTCCAAATATGTATTTGTGTAATATGAGCTTGAGCTAAGATCCATATATCACAGCGCTAGAAGTAGTTGCAGTTTTTCCAAGGCGCATATTATATATTTTTTACTTTGTGGGTCGCACTTCTGTGCCAATGCATTTCTGTCTGGCGATGCCGTAATCTTATCACTGAATCCCTCTCTATTATTATATTAGGTTATGCTTAAGCTCTTCCACTCTGTACAGTCCATAATAACTAACTGTTAGAACACAACTCAAAACTTCCTTTAATAACACAACACTGGGTACTGTTTTAACTATTATATTGTCTCTAAATATTGTGCAATTCACATTAACATGTATACATACATTTGCCAATCTTATACAATACTTAGAGTCTTCACAATTTCTAGAATTCTAACTAGTATGGTAGTGGCACAGTTTGTGGCCATCGCTACTTGAAACGGCAACCAGGTCCGTACTTGACCGTGACTCAAGTCCAACTGATCTTGAAGGTGATTCTTCGTTCTTTCTCGGAGCGTCCCGAGACCTTTTCATGCTTTTGTGACCAATGCTCGTGGCGGGACACTTTGCTCGGTCTCATCGTACAAACCGAACATTTTTCCTGAACAATGCCATGATCTAAAACACTACAAATCCGGTCATGGCACCATAAAGTAAGTTCACTGGTTGCTCTTTCCAGACAATCTGTTTCTCTAGATGCTTTACTACTTTAATTCCAATTAAACGGAGCACAAGTATGAGCCTGCAAAAAAAAAAAAAATACAACAACACCCGGCATAATAACTAAATACATGAATATACTATATTAATGAGTTAATGAGGAGTCAAAATTATTTAGAATATTATCCAAGAGAAATCGAAGAACTAAAGTGACATATACGCGTTGTTCTTAAAAGATAAAATCTGTGCCCGAAAGTTGCAGCCTTGCAAATACCACTACATGTTTCTAAACATTTTCCATGTAACAATGTTTTATAACAAAAACAATTATAAACGTTAATATTAAAGCGAAATGTCAATTTCAGTTATGTATCTTGCATGTAGTAGTATTATCTCCCATGAAATCTTTATTGCTGCTAAATGTAACATATATTATTGTCTAATCTACACATACTGTTCCAGATTAAGACATGGGCATACGATGACCGTGGACTCATCGCAGGGCAGTGGGTAGACGTTTTCCTGCCCACTAGAGCCAACCCAAAAGTCCCACGTCCCTGTGTATCATTCGGATGACCACTTCTTCTTGTGGCCCTGGCACAATCAAGTGCAAATACTTTACATTGAAATGTTTTGTTTTTGTTTTTGTTTTACTTACGTCAAAACAGCAGGTTTTCAGTTAGCACTTTCTAGCTGTGGTGTTTTGTGTTTGTCTTCAGACTTCGCTATGAACGGGCGAAGGAACGAACGAGGGTTTTCAGAGAGATAAGAATTATGCACGCAGGCGAGTCTGATATTCTGCCCTTCTTATACCTTTCCACTCATACATTATGTCATGCATACATCACTGATGAAGCTAATCATAGACAACAACAGAATAATATACACTAAAACGCATGGAAATTGTGCAAAAATACATGACTCACTTCAAGTAACTTTTGACATGGCAATTATAATTACCTAGGGTAGATGTAACGTAGCATACATAGGGGAATGTTTATTGTACTGATTATCGTTTGACATTATTATTATTATTAATTTTGTTTCGTGTTCTTTGCATTTAGTCTGTACTGAGATAGTGTTCAAACAGGCTGCATCTGCTATGACATACAGTTAGCTACGGAACTTGCTCTGAGTGTCCACCAGGCCGTCTTGTTGAGAACCGTCGCTGCTGGCTTAACTGTACCAGGGCTGTTTGTACCTGGCGTGACTGTACACGGGCTGTTTGTACTTGGCGTGACTGTACCAGGGATATTTTTACCTGGCGTGACTGTACCCGGACTGTTTGTACCTGGCGTAACAGCACCCGGGCTATTTATACCTGACGTGACTTTACCTGGGCGGTTTGTAGGGTTCAGGGTAGAATGGCTCCCATTTTTTAAGAACGCCATGATCAGTAATAGTATGCAGGCAATGGCTGTCACAGCTACAATGGTTAGTTCAGATTGAGCTCCTTGCTGACGCTGACTAAATCTGACTCCTGTTGTTTTAATTGATCTTATATATATATAAGAGAACGTTTGTTTGTGTGTCCTTTAGGCGTTCCCGAACGGTTTATCCGATTGAGATGAAATTTTGTTCAGATGTTGTTCCGACTCCCGCGGATCCAACTGAGATAGTTGCTTAGTTGAAAATCAACAATTTTTCCTCAAGCACGAAAGAAAAAGGCATTACGAGCTTCAGAAACAGAAGAGCAACGGGAAGCAAAACTGGAAACAAGGGATATAACCCAATCATCATAATACATAAGCACTTCCGATTTCCCGAAGTAAATGTGGTTAGAAATGAAAAATTATTTCGTTATAAATGCTATATCATAAACGTATTATGATAGTTACTGTAATAGCAAAGATCTAGATGTGCTAAATGGAGTAAATCTGCAACGGCGGGTAGAGGTAATACATTTAATTACAAATTCAAGTTTTGATTTCAGTCAATGAAATAGCTGCGAGGGCCTAGGGGCCGAACGCATACTCTGTGCGCTTAGAGAAATGGATGGCGGTGTAAACCGCGTCGCTCGATTCAGAGATTAATTATGTGTTAAAAATGTGTTCTGTGCGTGTTTCCTAATATCAATCTATTCAAATAAGGATGAACCTACGACAGGTCCAGCAAACCGGTAGGGAATTTATTTGTTCAAGAACTATTGCTCGAGAATTATGGAGAAAATTGAGAGAAAAACGCAACTCTATCAGCGTTCACGCCGAAAACGACGCACCGACGCGGAACGACACACCGACGCCGAACAACAACAAACACTAACGACAAAAACTGCTAAACTTCGAAATACTTTAAATAGAAAGGAGATTTTTGCTGCTTGGAATGTTACTGGTCTTGAATATAAGGAACCAGCTCTTGTAGAGATCATGAAAAAATAAAATATTCTATTATTAGGACTCGCAGACACTAGGAAAAAGGGGCAGAACACGAAACGAACACATGAAGGTTACGTTATTATATCGAGTGGTGTCGACCAGCGAGCTACAGCTAAACATGGAGTGGGTTTTTTGTTACATCCAGACAAAGCGAAAGCCATTATCAACACTAAATTCATATCGGAAAGATTAATACTAGTACAGATCAAAGAAGTAAATAACACAACAACTTTTATACAAACATACGCCCCATGTAACGACACTTACAGCGACGAAGACAAAGACGAATATTTTGATAAACTTGCAGACACGTTAAATAATGTCAAGGAGACAGATGAACTAGTTGTGATGGGTGATTTTAACGGACGAATAGGCACACGAAGAACACCGTGGGAGGATTGCATGGGGCCATTCAGCGACAAAGCGACTGATTGTAACAGCAATGGTCATCATCTACTCAACATATGCTCGGAACATGGACTAATAATAGCAAATAGTTTTTTTCAACATCGTCGTAGCCACACCAAAACCTGGTATAAATGGAATGACATAGACCAAGCATTTCAAATTGACTTTATTCTAATTAGGAAATCAGACATAAGGCTACTATTAGATTTAAGAGCACTCCCAAATACAGATGTTGATACTGATCACAAACCAGTCATAATCAAAAAGATTTCACCACACAGGAAAATAAGAAACAAAAAGGTAACAACACATGTCATCAATTATAGGAGGCTGCAGGAAAATACAGTTAAAGACGAATTCAGTCAAGAAATCCAAAACCTACATAAGAACATCCCTGATGACCACTCAAGCGTAGATAAGGAATGGACATGTTTCAAGGCTGCCATGCTCGACGCACTGGAAAATAGGTGTGGAACAAAGAAAGTAGGGCAGGACAAAAGATTAAGAACAGCCTGGTGGAACAACGAAGTTAAAGATAGCATATTCAAAAAGAAGGCAGCATTCAAAAAGTGGATCACAACTAAATCTGAACAGGACTATATTACTTATAGAATAGCACGACGTAATGCCAAACGAACAATTAGAGCATCTAAAGATGAATCCTGGAGAACATATGGTGAACAGATGGCGACCCTTAGCAAAGACTGCCCAAGAGAACTTTATAAACGTGTCACCTCAATGAGAAACAGAGATGCATGCTACAACCCAACCACCATCATAAACAGCAAAAGGGGTATACCGATATTTAATCCACAACAAAGACTAGCAAGATGGGCAGAATACTTTCAAGAACTGCTTAACCCCACAGATAACATAGAAAACCTCACTTTTGTGCCTAAAAGCCAGGGACAGCAAGAACCAAATTTCATACCTGCAGAAGTCAAAGCAGTTATACAGAAAAGTCCTAAAAACAAATCACCAGGTCCAGATGGAATAACCACAGAAGCTATTCAGGCCTGTGGGGAAACAGGAGTTAAATGGCTAACAAGAATTTTTAATATAGCATGGGAAGAAAGAAAAGTCCCAGATGATTGGCAACAGGCAATAATAGTACCAATATGGAAAAAGAAAGGCAATACGAGAGAGTGCGAAACATACAGAGGTATATCACTCCTGAACCATGTAGGGAAAATGTATGCAAAACTACTGGAACAAAGAGCTAGACCAATATTTGAACAACAGTTAAGCAAAGCACAATTCGGTTTTCGGAAAGTTAAAAGTTGCACTGATGCATTATTTACACTTAGACAAATTTGTGAAAAAACTATCGAATATAGTGACCAGCAGAATATTGTGTTTGTAGATCAGGAAAAGGCTTTCTATAGAGTAGACAGATACAAATTATGGACCATCCTCGAAGACTATGGGATACAAGGGCAACTGCTAGAAAACATCATAGCCATGTACCACTCAAGCCAAAGTGCAGTAAGAACACAAGAAGGTATATCAGATATGTTCACAGTCAATACAGGAGTGAGACAGGGTTGTGTGCTCTCTCCCCTGCTATTCAATATCTACATGGACAGAATTTCCAAAGAAGCAAGTCTCGACAGAACAGATTCCAAAAATTTAGAACTCTTTACTCCAGATGAAACAACTGACCCACAGGGAATAAATGAACTTCTATTTGCAGACGATCAGTGCCTGTTTTACAGCGATGATAGCAGACTACAAAATCATATTACTAATCTGAGTTCAACCTGCAGCAGATACAATATGAGCATAAACACAGCCAAAACCGAAGTAATGCAAGTTAGCAGATCGCCAGGCCCACTAAGTATACAGATAAATAACACAACTCTGAAACAAGTTAAAGAATTCAAATACCTTGGAAGTATGATCACAGAATATGGCAGATTGGACAGAGAAATTGAAATCAGATGTCAAAAAGCTAGTGCACTTACATATCAACTATCACCCTTACTGAAACATCCAAACATACCCATGTTCGCAAAACGACAAATAATAAACAGCATATTCACACCAACCCTATGCTACAAATCTCAAACCTGGACTTTATCCAAATTACACCTTCGCAAAATCAACACATGTGAAATGAGATGCTTGAGGAGAGCTGCCAACTTAACAATCCGAGACCGAGTAAGAAATGCTACTATCAGACATACTGTGGGATCAACACCTTGTGCCACATTTATTGAAAGACAGAAGATCAAGTGGTTTGGCCATGTTGTTAGAATGCAACATCAGCAGCTACCATCACTGGCCTTACATCAAAGATCATCTGCGACGAGACCACGAGGACGTCCAAGAAGAAAATGGATTGACGACATCAGAGACATTGTACAACCACACGGAATGACATTATCCAGTGCCGCCCACCGGGCGCTGGAACGCAAATTATTCCTCCCCACGACGCTTTACGGCAGAAGTGGAAGATGATGATGATGATGATGATGATGATGATGATGATGATGATGATGAATGACTACTTTTATGAATTAAATGAGACGCTCTCCACCAGGGCCTAGGCGACGCCGGGCCGGGTCGTCAGCTAAATGTTCATAAAGTCCTCTTAGTCCCAGTATGTTTCTTTCGACCCACTGTGGTCCACCAAGGAAGGAGTGTTAGTGGACAGTGATGTGGTGATTCGCGTTAGCAGTGTGTGGATGGCCGCCTCTGCACCTTTGCCAGATCAAGTGCGGATGTTGTGTTTGTGTTGTTCCGCTCGCTGGCTTAAAACCCAAGCGTAGACTATACTTATAGTAGAATTTGATTAAAATTTGAGTGTGGATTAACTTTCCATATCCTAGTGCCCATCGCCATTAGGCGAACCCACTCATAGTTCAGAGGTACTTCTATTTTACGTCCCCAAGTCAAGGACGACGAGATTTTGTTTGTTTGTTTGTTTGTTTTGTTTTTGAATGTTTCCCGATGTTTGTTACCTTTCATTCATAGATCAAAGCTCTATATCTTCTTCATGCGCAAAAAACCTTACTTTCCTTTCCTTCACTGGCATACCTTGTTTTGCGTTATATAACTGCATTAACAATGATTTCAAAACTACAGCAATTCTACCTAACGTTATCATCTCATTTTCCCATTTGAACATATCTTCTTTGTAATGTTGCGGGTCTTCGATGGCCTTCTGCTTGTTGCACTTTTGTTTTCAGTATCGCACATTTTCTACCAATCTTCACTAAGGTGTTTAAAAACAGACGAAACCGGTTGCCTTGAATGCTCCTGAAACTGTTCAGAAATAAAATAGCCAAAAGGAACATAATTGTTTTTTAGTCATGCCCAATCGCTTTCGGAGAGATTTTAGTTTTCTAACTGCCTTCTTTTCCTTCTTCAACTTTTCTGCTTAAACTTGTTCTTGTGGGAGTCTTGTGGAAGTGTTGACTCGTGCGACGAAGGCTGTGGGTTCGATTCCGGGTTTACGAGTTAAATGTTTCGGAGACTCCTGTGGGTCGTCGCTACAAGCTACGGAGTTCGTGCTTTGTGCGAAGCTTTCAGTGCTACGGAAAGAGACCGAGCCATATGGGATAAAACCCGGTGCAATTAAGTCGACTTTTAAGCGACGTGTTCTTGTGTCATTATATCCAAATATGTTTTCTTGTCTTCCTTGTATCTATATAAACGTTCTTTACGTTGCAAAGTCAAACGAGATTTCCCCTCTGGATAGAGTTCATGCCACATCACTTAAGATTGCCTGACAATGCCTTGCCTCTTTCTATTATTGTTGTGTTTTTTTTCCTTTAAAAAAAAATAAATATATATATATATATATATATATTGTCAGTCACCTTCTGTACAAAAGTCACAAAATGATTTGCTGACATATTTAGCTTGAAAGGAAACCTGTACAGTCTTCTTGCTACTTCTGTCAAATATGCACTCGAGCTTATTGGCATACTCAGTCTGGTGAATCCAGACTTTTAAATCTACACTGTGGTCTTCTCAGGGAATTGATAAATATAAATGCCAATTAACATAACTGTATGATGTTTATTAGCAGACAAAATGCCTTAAAATTTTATCCATGGAGAGAAGTAAATTGACATTCAGAGGTGGTTCTTAACAAACTATAATCTGTGCTCGGAGATTACATGATAGCGTGTTTTTCACAGTTTCCCAAGCAATTATGTTTTATTACCTAAAAAATAATAAAGGTTGACATTAAATCGGCATGTCCCGTTCCAGTCACGTCACTTAAGAGAAATAATATTATTTCACACAATACCATTATTGTTCTAAATTTGTAACACACTTTCGTCGAATCTACATATGATGTGATGAATTAAGCCATACCTACATGATAACTATAGACTACACGTAGCGCAGTAAATAGGTTGCTTCTCCGCCAACCATGTGGTCATGTGATCGAATGCCCCAACGGATTATTTTAACAATTTGCCAGTACTTTCATGTAAACATAGACTAAAATATGTACGCTTAAATGGTCTGGTAAACAAACGCAGACGCAAATTATAGATCACATCACCCATCGATTGTCCAATTTTCTTCTTTCTTTCTTTCTTTCTTTCATCTCATAATGGATCATATTTGGTTAAAAAGCCAAAATGAACTTTTAACACATTTAAGACACAGCGCACATGGTGCTGGACCCATATTCTGTGGACTAATCGGCACTCCGTGGATGACGTGGTCAGCTTCAGGCCGGCAATTGATCATAGACCTCAAGGAACTCACGCAAATCTCTTTGTGAGGTTGATTAGACTTTGTTTCTAAAGTTTTCGAAGAGGTGGGAAAAAAGTCTCACGCCATCAATCATTATTAGCCTTTTTCTACATTGATGGCAAAGTGCTGATGAAGATGTTATAATAATAACATTAGTCAAAATATTTTCAAAAGTTATTTGTATCAGAATTTGAATACACAATTTATTATTGATTTTGCCATCATCATTATCATCATCTAGTGCCCTGCCAGCTGGTGTAGGCGTCCATGGCTCGCCAGAGATCTCGATCTTTGGTGTTCTGGATCAACTCTGCTACTGATATTCTTCCATGTCACAGTCTCAATCCATCCAGTATCATTTCTCTTGGTCTGTCTCAGTCTCTCTTCCCAGTGATATTTTATGTTGCTACGATGTTCTCCAATACCTCTCTCATCAGATGACTAAAGAAATTTGTTTGTCTCTTTATTATTGTTGCATATAATGTCCTAGTTTCATTAGCCACCACTTTCAGGCAATCGCTGTTAGTTACACAAGCAGCCCAAGGAATTCACATCATTCGTCTCAGGAAACACATCACTGTTGCTTCTAAGTTCTTCCTAATTTATTCATTTATATTCTAAGATTAACTGCCATATAGCACATCTGGTCATGAAGTCTTGGGAAGATAATGTGATGGTTTCCCCGTGACTTCTACATCCACATCGTGGACTTTTACCTCTGCTTTTAACAGCCATTTCCGACTGTTAGGACAAATGAGTGCCCTGCTCTGCTCAGCTGCAGAGTTGTCCACTAATTCCTGTGGATACTCGGTCCCCAGAGCTAAGTTAGCCACACTCGGTGTGTTTCCCATCCCCTATCACAGGGAGGTGCAGTTGGGATTTTCCCTTCCTAATGTTATAGTCTACGATGTCCAAAACTCTCCAGTACTTTTAGAGTACTTTGACATGCAGATTTCAAATATTATTATGAAATTCACCAATTGGCTCTTTATTTTCATTCTTTTAAAAAAAAATATGTTTGTCAACCTTAATTATCAATTTATTTTACAGTAATATATATAATGTATGCTTTCTGGGAGTGAACAGTTAGTATTTCAACGTTGGCATTATAAACATTGTGGTTACATACTTAATTAATTGATATATCAACACAAAATGTTAGAAAAAATTAAATCATTATTTAAAGTTCACATATAATGTTTTAAAAAGGCACATTAGAACCCATTCCGTCATTATTCAGTCGCAGTTAGAGCTCTCTTGGCTTGCTTCTTGTAGTCAGTGAATCGATTAAGTGTCCTCTTGTCACAATCCAACAGTAATCAGCAAACATTGAAGGGCTCCAATTGCCTTGATACCTTGTCTCCATGCTAGTAACGTCCTGGTGAAATCGTTCACGATGCACTCACTGACAGGTCCACACTTTGACGTAAAGAAATCCGCATGAGAATCCAGAAAATGAATTCTCAAAGACATGCTGCAGCCAAGACTTATACTTCAGTAGGAGACTTTCTACAGTTTCATTGTAACTATTAGATATGTTGTTTCCAGGAAAATTGTTTATCGTTAGCTTAAATGCTAGCCATGCTGCTTTTTTCTTCCCATGCAACACGCAAAGAACCTCGTCGTCGTGAAGGAGTTTACGAATTTGTGGACCAACAAACACTCCGTCTCTTATTTTAGCTTCACTGAGTCTTGGAAACTTTCTGATGAGGTATTTGAAAATCTCATTTGTTTTATCCATTGCTTTGACAAGTTTTTTCATGAGACCAAGGTTAATAGGCAAAGGTGGCAAAAATCTTGCTGGTGACAACACTTGCTGGGTTCTCAACGTTCTTACTGTCATTCTGCAATGACGGCCTGACTAGCCAATGTCTTCTGATGTAATGGTCAATTCGTGCACGGCTGTCATAATCCCCCATTGTTGTGCCGCGGCGTCGTTACGCGCGCCAGGCAAACCCCAGTTACCTATCCACAGGTTCGCTGGTGAGTTAGAGTAACCGCCAGCGGTCAAGCAAGTACAAGCGTGACGCACGCAGTTCCCGCTGGACTCGATCCCACAGGGCAAGTGCTCAGAGCGAGAAACGGCAGACGAGGCTTGGGTATTCGGACTGGACAGACGTGGTTTGAGAGAGGCTTGTATTATTGCTGTGCCTGAATGTCGATTGCTAGTATCTCTTGTGAGAGGATGGAAGACTGCGTGGCTGTGGTTTGAGTCTGTGAGTGTATTGATTCATCGACTGTGTGTATTCTTGTATTCACATTGTGCGGGCAACATGCCGAATTAGATTGTGTTGCATGTGAAGTGTAAATAAAACGTCTAACTTAGTGTTACCGTGTGTCAAGTCAAATCATTCTGTGACTGTGTATGTCACGCATATGTTAGGTCAAGCGAGCCAGATTCATCCTTAAATGTGAGAACCTGACATGCGTGGACGTGGGTAGCTCGTCCTTGTTGATATATTTGAACCAAACGTACGTGGGTAGCTCGTCCTTGTTGATATATTTGAACCAAGCGTACGTGGGTAGCTCGTGCTTGTTAATTTATTTGAGCCAAATGTATGAACATCATAGCTTTCGTCTAGCCTTAAGTTAAATTATAAGTGAGCGTAGATTGTTCGTCCGTGTTGGATTAGTTAAACTAAGTGTGTGATCGTATGTAACTTGTCCACATAAAATTATGAATATGATGTCTATGTCCTTACTAAAGTTGATCATTTGATTTGTTTGTAAGCGAGGTATCATCATAGTTATTGAACGTTTAAACATGGCTAACTTGTCTTCGTGAAACTAGTTGTGTAGCGTTAGGAAGCAGAAAGTTCAGGAAAGAAAGATACTTGTGGAAATTGTTGAACAGACAACCTTTCGACCAACAATAACACTCGACGGAATACAAACCTAAATCAAAACTTAGCGACAAGCATACACCTCACAAAAACACAGATTCTAAAATTTTTTCCTCCAAAAGTAAACAGGTTTTTGTGTGTCACCTGAAACTGTTACCCGTAGAGGTCATTTGTCCGAACAAAAACGACTCTACAGTCTCTGGTCCTGTTTTCACCATTCTCCAGTGTCTCCAGAGCACTTAAGTATTACCGTTTTCATATACTTTTGTATGCAAGTTTAGGCACGCGCTGTAAATTCAGAACTATTGTATAAATTGTTCAAATTACTAACACTTTATAACAGAATTGCGTGTGTGAGAATTCATTTTCATTGAAACATTCCAGCATGTCAACTTTAAATGATTTCATTGAGATGGGTTTAAAGTTAAAGTTATCTGGTGATGAGTTAACCAAATGGAGTGAAACAAAATATTCAGAACATATCCTAGCACAGGAAAAAGCTAGGGACCGCGATGAAAGAGCGGCTGAAAGAGCTGCCAAGCAAGCAGAATTGGAGTTGGCTGCAAAAACTAAACAAGCAGAAATAGATGCTGAATTGAAGAAAGCGGAAATCTCAGCTCAAGGAAACGAGAAGAGCTCGAACTACAGCTGAAAATCAAACAGCTTGAAGCCGAAACAGCTGTAGACAAAGAGTCTCGCAAATCAGAAAGACTGGAAAAAGAAACCCTTTACAAGAAATACCAAGGGATCGTCAGAAACTATACCTCGGGAGACTGCATAGCAGCCTTTACCCAGAACTTTGAAACATTAATGGACCATTACCAGATCCCAGAAACTGAATGGAACATAATATACATGAAAGGTTTATCAGGGGAGCCTCTCAAAGTCATAGAGACCATCCCTAAAGATCTCAGAAAAGAATATCAGTACATAAAGTCAAAAATTATGTCACATTTCCTGTTAGATGAAGCAGGCTACAGAGAACAATTTAGTAAGATATCTCCAAAACCTACACAAACGTTCTCTGACTACATTTCTGTAGTACATGATATTTTCAGCAAATGGCTGCCTGCGGCCAAGATTAATGAGAACTTTAATAAACTAAAAGATCTCATCCTTAGAGATAAAATCATCTCATCTGTTCCGCCTCCATTCTCCAAGTTTCTGCTAGAGTGTCAGTGTGAAAGTGTAGAACAGATAAAAAAAACGAGGTTCTGGCTATTTTACAGCCAACAAGCAGAGTTTTTCCAGTGGGTTGACTGACATAAGTTTTGTAGCAGATGCTACATATGACAAACCAAGATCAGAGCCCTACAATAGGCAAAAATCATTTAAGCCTAATACTGAGAAATACCAGCAATGTAGATTTTGCCAACGAGCACACAATCAGACAGAAATGTGTGATAAGAACCCAGAATATCTAAAATACTTGCAAAACTACGTGAATAAGCAAGACAAAGAGCGAAGAAGCTATAAACGCCTAACCAAATGCTTCCTCTGTAAGGCGTATGGCCACTGGCGCCATTCCTGTTTAGGCAAACAGATGACCAAGAAGGCTAATGCAGCCATGTTCGATAGCTCTTCCTCAGATGATGAACAAGTCGAAGACCAGATCTAGATTGTTAACACAGTTTTATTGGCCAAAATTCTGCAATGACACAAAACAATATTGCAGATCCTGTGACATCTGCCAAAAACTAGTGAAAAAGGGTAAACACCCACAGACTGAATTACAGGTTACAGATTTAGCCAGTAGACCCTTTGAGAAGATCTCGGTTGACATTGTAGGTCCTCTAAATCACGTTACATCTAGAGGAAATAAATACATAATTACAACAATTGATCTTTGTAGTCGATGGCCAGAAGCGATTCCCCTCAAGAACATAACTGCCAAGGAAGTGATGGAAGTTTTCTTCCATATATTCTCAAGAGTAGGGTTCCCTGACACTATCCTATCCGACGTGAAGGTCAATTTATAGCGGCAGCAACGCAAGCTTTCACCAAAATGTTAGGTGTTAAGCAATGCTTTAACAGCCCATATCATCCTCACTCCACTGGGATTATAGAGAAGATTAACGGGGACTTAAAGCACATGCTGTCTAAAGTCACACAAGAACATCCTGAAGACTCGGATACCTATTTGCCTGCCATATTATTTGCTTATCGCGAAGTTCCTCATGCCAGCACCGGTTTCTCACCATTTGAGCTTGTGTATGGTGCCAAACCACGCGGCCAATTATGTATATACAACTCCATGTTAACTGAAACTACACCTGTACATAAACCCATATCATCATACGAACATGTAACATCATTGCGTGAAAGAATAATGAGATCATGTATCATAGCCAAGGAAGCACTTGAGCAATCTGGTGCTATCTATAGACAATACGCAAACAGAGGAAACAGGACGATAACGCTGACACCTGGACAGGACGTTCTTCTTATTCTACCGAGTGACCGACATCTACTGACAGACTCATGGCAAGGGCCATTCAAAGTACTAAGACAGATTTCGACGGTTGACTATGAAATTGCAGTCAAAGATAAACACAAAATATTCCACGTCAACATGCTAACACCATACTATAACAGAGACGAAGACCAAGACGAGACAACAGCCAGCACCACAATAGTTGACCATGAAGACGACGAGGAGACCGACGAAATACCAACATCAGCACGAGACACGACAAATTGTTTACAAGACATTAAAATCAACCCTCAGCTAACACAAGCAGAGACCGACAGTTGCAGACAATTAATACAAAACCACACCACCATCTTTTCTAACCAACCAGGACCGACAGACTTAGTACACCACCACATTACCTTGACATCCAACACACCAATACAATGCAGACCATACTCCATTCCCATACATTACAAAGAACAACTACATCAAGAAATTATAGACTTAGAAAAGAACCACATCATCAGACGATCACAATCACATTTGTGTTCTCCAATAGTCATAGTGCGCAAAAAGGACAACACAATAAGACTCTGTGTAGATTACAGAAGATTAAATAAGATCACACAGTTCGATTTAGAACCGATGACCAACTGTGAAGAACTACTGACAGAACTGACAGACTCTAGGTACTTTACGAAACTGGACATGACAAAAGGTTACTGGCAGATACCGGTAGACGAACAAAGTAGACATCTGACAGCCTTTGCTACACCTTGGGGACTGTACGAATGGTGCAAATTACCATTTGGGCTTGTTAATGCACCCGCAACATTCGTACGCATGACTAGATTACTTTTGACAGACACAACGAATATCATCTCGTACATGGACGACATTTGTGTACACACAAAGACAATGACAGACCATATAACGACACTGCAGCAGACATTTGAACGTATCAGACAGCACGGACTGACAGTTAAACCTGCTAAAGTTGACATAGCCTACCAAGAAATCTCCTTTTGGGGCTATAAAATCTCTAATGGCTTTGTCACGACTAACGACAACGTCGTGTCAAAAATTCTAAAACTATCACTTCCGACTACAAAGAAACAAGTCAGAAGTGTGTTAGGACTGCTAAACTACTACAGACAGTTCATACCAGAGTTTGCTGAACTGACTGAAAGTTTTACTAACATACTAAAAAAAGAACACCCAAATAAAATTGTGAACAGCGAATGCCTAAAACTTGCATTCTTTAAAGTATTATCCTATTTTTCCGAGAATAATTCAAAGAATCCCATTCTCAAATTGCCAAATTTGCATATTCCTTTCAGATTGCGCACAGATGCGAGCTCCATGGCGATCGCGGCGGTACTTTTACAGGAAAGTGACGGCATTTTGCATCCTGTATATTACCTAAGCCGAAAACTCAAACCGAGTGAACGAAGTTGGTCCAAACCTCAGAAAGAGGCACTCGCGCTTGTATTTGCCATCACAAAATTGTCCAGATTCCTCCTTGGGAGGCATTTTATAGTGAAAACCGACAACAGCCCACTGACGATTATTGCATCAGGTGCGCCGACTAACCACATGATAGCTCCATGGTCTCTTTTGCTCCAAGATTACAGCTTTGAAGTTAAACATATCCCCGGCAAGCTGAATACACTAGTCGATCTTTTGTCCCGTTGTCCCGATGATACCCAGTAGCCACTTATTGTCTGAGTGCAGTGTATCAAAACACTCAGACCATCACAGCCAGTAGTGAAGTTTTTTTCAGAGAAGCTGGGAATTATGTGTTAGGGACCAGATCCCAGTGTAAATAGTACTAGTATCTTATAAATATTGTGATAATTGTGTTGTATAAGTGCGTAGTATGTGGTAGAAAGTGAACAGTATTAATTGTAAATATTACGAACAAAGAACAGTGCCACGTGTGTTCATAACTTACCTCAAGTGAACAATTTAAGTTATCCGTGGTACCTGTAAACGGGACTTATCCAGTGACATTTTAATCCGAATGAAACGAACGAGTGAGTGAAACAAACTGTGACAGTTAAACCATTGTAGAACATCGTAATCCAGAAGTTTTCAACGAAACATCGAACACACCAGCTTGTTATAACAACTTGACATTCCGAGTATTGTTACATCCGTACGGAACAAGTGTGTAAAGAACTTTTGTTTACATCAGCTGTGCATGTGTACTTCCGGAAAATTATAAATCTATACAAATGTGTAGCAGACTATGAACAAAAACCCAAAAAGTAATGACGCATGTACAATATTTGTGAAACACGCATTTAAAATACGCGAATTGTGTATTATAATTTTTGTAGTAGTGTAATCTGAGAATCATATCTTGATCAACTTGTTCACAGTAGCGAATATTTATTTCGCTATTGTAAAGAAGTATCAAGCCATGACGCTGAGAAATATATGAATAAATGAAATTTATTGTATTTAATATATGTTTAGATTATTTCCCTTGTATTTATTTGTTGTCACATATTACACCAAAGGGCAGTAAATAGAAATAGGTGGTAATGTGTAAGGTATAAAAATAGCCTTTGTGTTGCCAAGTTGTCAACACTCCAAGATGACATCAGCTGGGCATGGAGAAGATTGCCGAAGTTGTAGATCAACATGAGGGGTCCCTGCCAAATTTGGGGAGGACTCTAAGGGTTGAAATCGTCTCATTTTGGGACGATTTGCAGTTTAACCTGACGTTTTAGGACGTATTTGAATTTTTTTATTTTGGTTGCGAGGTAGTTGCATGGAATGCTGGTGCTACCGGTCTGACTGTGTCAAAATTGCAACAGACGTGATTATCCATCGAGAGGAGTGTACTTGGGAGGTGTTACTTTTTGACACCACAGGAGTTAATATATATATATATATATATATATATATATATATATATATATATATATATATATATATATATATATATATATATATATATATATATATATATATATATATATATACAAGTCCCACAGGATTTAAAAGATTCAAGCATCATAACACTGTACAAGAACAAGGGCGATCGGAGCGACTGCAACAACTATAGGGGCATCTCACTTCTGTGTATTGTTGGAAAAGTATTTGCCAGAATTGTTCTGCGCAGACTTCAAGTCCTAGGAGATCAAGTCTACCCCGAATCACAGTGTGGCTTTCGACAGAACCGGTCTACCACTGATATGATATTCTCATTGCGACAAATGCAAGAAAAATGCCGTGAACAGAATCAACCACTGTTTATTGCCTTCATCGACCTCACAAAGGCATTTTATTTGGTCAGTCGTGAGGGTCTGTTCAAGGCACTAAAGAAGATTGACTGCCCACCAACTCTTCTGTCCATTGTGGAATCGTTCCACACAGGCATGAAGGGTATAATCAAGTTTGATGGTGCAACTTCTGAAGAATTTGAAATCAAGAGTGGAGTTAAGCAAGGTTGTGTACTAGCTCCCACCCTCTTTGGAATATACTTTTCACTTCTACTGAAATATGCATTTCGTGATCAGGATGGTGGTATATACATTCACTCACGCTCAGATGGCGGCCTCTACAATGCTCAGAGGTTGAAGGCTAAGACCAAAGTTAGGAGGGTACTGATCAGAGAGTTGCTTTTTGCAGATGATGCTGCAGTTACGACCCACTCTGAGGAAGAATTGCAATGTCTACTATCTGCATTCTCAATTGCTTGTTCTGAATTTGGTTTAACAATTAGCAAAAAGAAGACACAGATTATGTCACAAGGTGCACATGAGGTACCATCAATCTTTATTGACGACGCCGAACTAGAGATAGTAGACCATTTTACATATCTAGGATCAGTGGTAAATAGCAAATTATCCCTAGATCAGGAAATCAACATCCGGATTGGTAAGGCAGCAACAACAATGAACAGGTTAAGAAAAAGAGTCTGGGAGAACAGGAAGCTTTCTGCCAAAACAAAAGTCCTTGTCTATCAAGCCTGTGTCCTTAGTACTCTTCTCTATGGCAGTGAAACCTGGACAACTTACTCACACCAAGAGAACAATTTAAACAGCTTTCATATGCGGTGTCTGCGAAGAATTCTTGGTATTAAGTGGCAAGACAAAATCACAAATACTGAAGTATTGGAAAGATCAGGTTGTGTGACAGTTTATTCCATGCTCAGTCTTCGTAGACTTAGATGGATAGGACATCTTAGGAGGATGGATGATGGTAGAATACCAAAGGATATCTTTTTTGGTGAATTACAGATGGGTAAGAGATCTCAGGGTCGGCCTCTACTACGATACAAAGATGTGTGTAAGCGGGACATGATTGATACAGGCATTGATAATGCACATTGGGAGCAAGTCGCCGCTGAACGTGTTGCATGGAGGGCAAATATCAAAAATGCAATAAAGTCAAAGGAGAAAATTATTGCAGAAAAGTCACACACCAAGCGTTTGAGACGTAAGATGGTGCATGATGGTGGAAATGACCATGTGTTCACATGCATCCACTGTGAACGGACATTTACAGCGCAAATTGGCCTTATCAGTCACACTCGCTACCGCCATAGGTAAATGTTATTATGCCTTTTTAAAGCACAAACTATCGTCTGTCAAGACGGCAAGGTGCCAATGGGGTATATATATATATATATATATATATATATATATATATATATATATATATATATATATATATATATATATATATATATATATCATGCAATACCTATGTATTTCAATTAAAACTGTGCCATTGCATCAACGACAACTAATGGGAAGATTCTGACTGGGTTAAAATATTAACCCTAATTTTACAAAGAGCTCACAAGAAAGATGATATCTTTCATGAAGGTGAGGTGGGGAGAGTGTCATAATCCCCCATTGTTGTGCCGCGGCGTTGTTACGCGCGCCAGGCAAACCCCAGTTACCTATCCACAGGTTCGCTGGTGAGTTAGAGTAACCGTCAGCGGCCAAGCAAGTACAAGCGTGACGCACGCAATTCCCGCTGGACTCGATCCCACAGGGCAAGTGCTCAGAGCGAGAAACGGCAGACGAGGCTTGGGTATTCGGACTGGACAGACGTGGTTTGAGAGAGGCTTGTATTATTGCTGTGCCTGAATGTCGATTGCTAGTATCTCTTGTGAGAGGATGGAATACTGCGCGGCTGTGGTTTGATTCTGTGAGTGTATTGATTCATCGACTGTGTGTATTCTTGTATTCACATTGTGCGGGCAACATGCCGAATTAGATTGTCTTGCATGTGAAGTGTAAATAAAACGTTGAACTTAGTGTTACCGTGTGTCAAGTCAAATCATTCTGTGACTGTGTATGTCTCGTATATTTTAGGTCAAGAGAGCCAGATTCATCCTTAAATGTGAGAACCTGACACGGTTATCCCACTCACAGAGAAAGCAACAGTACTCGGGGTATCCACTCTGTAGTCCAAGCAAAATAGTGACCACTTTTAAGTCACCGTAAAGTTACAAATGATGATGGTCGTGGTTTATACACTTCAAATGCTGCTCAATGTTTTCATAAGTTTCTTTCATATGAACTGCGTTACCAACTGGAGTTGACGGTAACACATTACAATTAGTTAACACATCAGCTTTAAGCATGGTCTTGGATGAATCAATGCAAACTCACTACTCTGCTGGTGTGGATTTTGGAGGTTGCCATTCAACCAACAATGTTGAGTCACGCAGAATGGTCATCCTCTTTGAAAAACATATGTACAAAGCTGTTTATGGGGGGGGGGGGGGGGGCTTCTATACACAGATATTCTAACATCTTCTGCCAGGAAATTCCACTATTGCAATCTGTACCCAAAAGGCTCGCCGTTGTTCCTCGGTAAATTCAGATCTCTTACAAGATAATTCAGTTCTATTTGAGTTAGTAAGTATGGTTTAGTGGGTATGGTTTGCTCAAAACCTGGGTCGCTTGAGATTGATGGATCAAGACAACCAATAACGTCTTCCTCGTCAGTGGAAGCAGCTGAAAGTGATTCTGGCAATTTAGGAACTGGCAGGTCATCGCTATGTAATACCGGTCGTATTGCGGAGGGGATGTATACAATCGCCCATAACAGTTGTGTCATATAAATTGACCGTAATTAAATAAACTAGTAGCATATATCTTGAAAACTAGAACCAATCAACATTTCAATGTCATTTTCGTTTTCAGCACACCAGCATTGGTTAAGATCAGATATATTCATATCTGGTACATTTTGGCTGCTGATTAGTGTAATCTTTATCTGGGTGGTCATGAAACTAATGAATTTCACCAATGAGGAAAATATAATTATCACGCAGCATTATTCTTTGCAGAAGGTTCCTACCCTATCTGCCCTAGGAAAACATACTCAAAAGCCAACAACTGACAGTATTCAACATGGTCAAGTCAAATATTGATATGTCAGGGGACTAATAAGTAATACATACTTCTAAAAGTGAATCAAGAATGGTGGGTAGAGTCGAGGACAGAAACTGATGTAAGTCTGGATAATAGAATATTTGTATTCGAACTCGAATGTATACCAAGATAAACAGTTTAATTGATATACTCATAATAAAGAGAATTGTATTTAACTCCAAATATTGTTTTCGTTTACTATAAGCTTGAGCTAAGTCCAGACAATCGGCTTCCCTAGATGATTAAATACTAACTCACAAAACCATGTCTTATTCTTTCCTAATTTACTCCCAGTTAAGAACTACATACTTTTGTGCTTGTAATAACACAACACATAATCAGGAAATTAAAATCTCTTTCATTTCTCTGAGACGACGGATGGCACTTCGTACGTGTGCATCAGCAGTGGTCGAGTAAACCCAGGCACCTTCGAGAACAGTTTTAGAACAACTGCTGCATTTTCAAATGAGACAGCCTTTCTTTTCATTGATTTCTTTCCACAGGAGGGACATGTCTAGGGACTGTGTTGTGTAACTTCCATCTTCTTCTCACTTTCTAAGTTATATAAGGAGAGAAGATTACGTATTCATTAATTCAGGAGGAGATCATCACGAGAGATGAGTAGGAATTTTAGTAAACCGAGATTTAGAGAAAAATATTAGTGGATTCTGGACTCATAAAGATAAGATGACACTTCTCAAAATTAAGGCAAGATCGTTCAACATAGTAATTCTTCAGACATATGCTCCAACAACTGATTATAGTGATGAACAGCTTGAAGAATACTATGAAGACCTACAGTAAACACTGACAGTTGTAAAATCATCAGAGGTCCTAATTGTCATGGGAGACATGAACGCAAAAGTTGGAAACAATAAATATAAGCATATAGTAGGGCAATATAGTATGGGAAACAGAAACGACAGAGGAGACCGGCTGATACAGTTCTGTGAAGAAAACAATTTTACTGTTTGCAACACATTTTTCCAACATAACCCAACAACTAACGCTATGAAACGTATGAAGAAAGTAAAAACAGCTGGGCCAGATGAAATCACAATAGAAGAATTAGAAGTATTGGGAGAATTTGGAGTAGATATTTTAACCAAAATGTTGAATGATATTTACAGCAGTGGATATTTACCCAGTGATATTCTGAAAGCTGTATTTATAGCTATACCAAAAAGACCAGGAGCAATTGATTGTGAAGATTTTCGTACAATTAACCTTATAAACCATATCACTAAGCTTCTACTCAGAATCATAATGAGAAGAGCCAAAAAGAAAATAAAAATGGAAATTAGTGAAGAACAGTATGGATTTGTGGAAGGATAGGGCACAAACAATGCAATTTATACATTACGGACACTAATAGAAAGGGCTATAGAGAAACAGAGAGACATATATTTGTGCTTCATAGATTATACTAAGGCATTTGATAAAGTAAAACATGACGAACTGATTAAAATGTTGGAAGCTATCAACACTGATGGAAAAGATTTAAGAATAATAAAGAATATTTACTGGAACCAAGTAGCAGCAATTAAAATGGGAAATAAAGAGGGTAGTTACGAACAGATAAAGCTAGGAGTACGACAAGGGTGTGTCTTGTCACCAGATCTTTTCTCCCTGTATAGCGAAGTAATAATGAGAGAGATCAAAGAGATGCCAGGAATACTAGTTGGAGGTTATAATATAAATAATATACGCTATGCAGATGACATAGTATTGGTGGCGGATAATTCAACAGACCTACAACAATTATTAGACGTTGTAGTAACAGAGAGTGCAAGGAAAGGACTCTCCTTGAATATCAAGAAAACAGTAACAATGGTAATATCAAAGAAAATGGTGACACTAAAATGTGACATAGAAATAGAAGGGAAAATCCTTAACCAAGTTGATAATTTTAGATACCTATCTAGACCAACAAGCAGCAGTTAGAATAGATGGCGAGACATCAGATTGGTTTGACATCAAGCAAGGAGTCCGTCAGGGCTGCGTGCTGTCACCCTATTTGTTTAACCTGTATGCCGAAAATATAATGAGAAATGTAAGAGATGATATAAACAGGGAGCCATATGATGCCCTAAATATCGGCGGTCATGACATACCAGAGATTCGATATGCTGATGATACAGTATTACTATCCACAACACAGAATGGCATAGAAAACCTAATAGCCTCAACACAATTGAATAGTGAAAATCACAACTTATATCTTAACATAGCAAAAACTAAGATAATGCATACAGATAAAACTACTATGGAGAAAGAAATATACATTAATGGGAGAAAATTGGAGGTGGTGGAAAATTTTGAATATCTTGGGTCATTGATTACGAATAATGGTGACACAATGAAAGAAATAAAACGGCGACTATCCATTGCTCTTCAAAGACTAAAACAGATGAATAAATTATGGTGTGGGACAGACAGAACTACAAAAATTAGATTTTTAAGAGCATGCATCTTTCCCATTGCAACATACGCCTGTGAGACATGGACACTTACTAAACAAGCTGAACAGCGCATACATGCCTTTGAATATAAATGTTATAGACGAGTTCTAAGAATATCTTGGGTAAAGAAAAGAACAAATGCATCCATACTTCAAGAGTTGTATATTGAGGAGGGATGGCTATTAAAGACGATAAAACAAAGAAAATTGAAGTATTTTGGTCACTTGAAACGTCACGACAGTTTGGAGAGAACAATAATGGAAGGGTATATGCCTGGGAAGAGAGGAAGAGGAAGGCCAAAGAGAAGATGGGTGCAGGATGTGGCGGATGATCTCCAGATGGGTGTATCAGACGCGGGACATCTTGCTTGTGATCGAGAAGTTTTCCGGAGGGTTGTTATGGGAGCGAGGTTCTGTAAAGGACATGCTACTGAATGAATGAATGAATGAGGCTCATTTATAACATCAGATTAAGATGTACAACAGAGATTAGGAGCAGAATAGGGCAGGCAAAAGCCGCATTTCAGAAAATGAAGAGTATCTTATGCAATAAGTCACTATCACTGAATGTAAGAAAGAGAGTGCTGAAATGCTATGTAGAACCAATTTTGTTGTATGGCAGTGAATCTTGGAATGTAAATGAACAAATTAAGAAGAAATTAGAAGCAACAGAGATGTGGTTCCTGAGACGAATGTTGCGAATTCCTTGGACTGCCAGAGTAACTAACGACGACTGCCTGAAACAGGCTAACGAAACTAGAACATTATATACAACAATAAGACGGAGACAAACAGCTTTCCTCGGTCATGTGATGAGAAGAGAGGCATCGGAGAACATCGTAACAACTGGAAAGATCGAGGGGAAGAGAGGCAGAGGTAGACCAAGAGAAGTGATGCTGGATGGATTGAGACGGTGGCATGGAGGAATATCAGCAGCAGAGTTGATCCAGAAAACCAAAGACCGAGATCTATGGAGAGCCATGAATGCCTACGCCAGCCGGCACGGCACTTGATGATGATGATGAACCCTAGGAAACTGTATACATGGAGAAGACCTGGAGATAGAACAAGAAGCTAAACTGACTACATTATGATTAGAAATAGATTTAAAAACAATGTTAAAAATGCCAAAACATACCCTGGTGCTGATATCAACTCTGACCATAATCCTGTAGTATTAAAATTACGAATAAAACTTAAACACCCAGGAATTAGGAAATCGAAGACACCTCAAGTATATAAATCGGCATTGAAACAACCGGCGGAAATAAGTCAACTATACTTAGTTGAAGTCAAAGATAGATATAATGGGCTAATCATTGACAGTATGGAACAATATCGACGTGAAAATCTAGAGGATAAAATTAATACAAAATGGGAAATTGTGAAAACCAGTATTCAGATTGAAGATACCACCTTGCCAGTGAAGATTAATAAGAAAAAAAAAACAGTTATGGATAACCGATGAAATCGTGAGTAAAATTTCTCAAAGAAAGAAAGCACAGAACACTCCAGAGTATATAGTAATAGATAGAGGAATACGTCACATGTGCAGAGTTGCCAAAGAAGAGTGGCTGTATAAAGATTGCAAAGAAATAGAGGATCTGGAAATAAACCAAAACTCGGAAGAATTACATGAACATAAAAAAGGATTTACAAAGAAGAAAAATAATATGAAAGGAAACGGTTGTATCAGAGGAAAAAATGGAAAAATCATAATTAATAACACTGACATAATAAAAAGATGGGCAGATTACACAGAAGAATTATTCTGGGACACCAGGGTCAATAGACCAACATTATATAATACTCAAGATGGACCAAAAAATATGAACGGCTGAAGTAGAAAGGGGTATTAAAAAGATGAAAGAAGGAAGATAACAACAGAGATGATAAAATCCTTATCCAGCTTTGGCATGGAAACTATCACAGAATTATGTAATGATATATATAATACTGGATACAACCCCAAGGATGTGAAAACATCCATTTTCATCACACAACCGAAGAAGCCAAGAGTCGTTGAGTGTGAGGATTACAGAACTATTAGCTTAATGAGCCACATAACTAAGATACTACTCAAGGTCTTACCAGAAAGAATTCAACATAAAATAGATGAGGAAGTAGCTGAAGAACAATTTGGGTTCCGCAAAAACAGAGGCACAAGAGAAGCAATCATCTGTTTGAGGATGTTAATTAAGAAATATACAGAAGTTTAAAAAAAAATATATGTTTGTTTTATAGACTACAAGAAATCTTTTGATAGAGTACACCATGAACGACTAATTACGTGCCTTCAAGATATAGGAATAGACGGAAAGGACATCAGACTTATTATTAACTTGTATTGGGAACAAGTGGCGTCTATTAGGTGCGGAAATAACTATTCATCGCCTATAGAGATAAAAAGAGGAGTACAGCAGAGATGTGTACTGTACCCAAGCCTCTTCAACCTATACACAGAAAGAATTTTTAAACAAGTTGAAAGGCCTGGACTCAGCATCAATGGAAGAATCATAAGCAATCTTAGATATGCTGACGATACCGTGTTACTAGCAGAAAGTGAGCAAGAGTTGCAAGACCTAGTGGAAGAAGTAAACAGGCACAGTGCAGAATCTGGCTTAGATAATAACATCCAAATAACAAAAACTATGATAATTAGCAGTGAAAAGGAAAGGTCATCAATGAACATCACAGTAACGGACAGATACTAGAACAAGTAACAAGTTTCTCTTATCTTGGACATACAATAACAGATGATGGCAGAGGTGAAATGGAAATAAAAAAAGAGAATAGGAATGGCCAAAAATGCTTTCAACAGCATGAAATCAGTATTAACATCTAGAGAGATTAATAATGCATTAAAAATGAGAATTGTCAAATGCTACGTATATTGAAAGCTACTGTATGGCGCGGAAGCCTGGACATTGAACAAGTTAGTTAGTTAGTTAGTTAGTCGACAGATCATCCTCGTTGCACATCGAACCATTCAGTCCATAAGTGCTCGGATCCCCTCCTCAGAAAATCCCGCAGCGTGTAGCGGCTAACGACGCCAGTTCTGTGTTGGTTTATCAATCTTCTTTGGCTTCCTGCGTAGTGTTCTTGTTTGGCCACCCCTCTTTTAATTTGCTGCTCTCGCAGTCTGGCCATTGTTGTAGATTCACAGTCATCACTTGGTTCACGCAAAAGTCTCACTTCTCGTAGAGCATTCAGGATGTCAGCCTGGTCCATAGCGCGTCCGCCCTCCATAGTAGCCTCACCTGCGAGCTTGTCAGCCCGCTCATTTCCTTGTACTCCCGCATGCCCTGGCACAAAGATGAAACTAATCTTTGCCAGCCGAGACCGCTTCAGAGGCAGCAACCATTCTCTTCGGATCGACCCCTCCTCTATCCTCTTGATCATGTTCATTGAGTCGCTAAGGAAACAAGCCCTAGTGAATGTCTGTGTCTCGAGCCATATTATTGCTTTACTTACTGCCATGACTTCCATGGTCAGGCTACTTGTGGTTTCAGTGAAAGCACCAGAGTCCTCCTTCACAATTCTCCCTCCGGCCCGCGCTGTAAAGGCCCATGAGCTTCTCACATGTCGGACGACCGACCCATCTGTGTAGATGACCGCGTCACCGTCTAGCGAATTCTCGAAAATCAACGCTTGTACTTCAGCCTCAACAGCAGCCGGATTTTCTTGTCTGCATTTTCTATCTAGTTGGATGCAAACTGAAAAGGATGTGCAGAAGTCTGTTGGCACTTGCACCCACTCCTCGCCAGGTTCTAAGTCCTCAAGTGAACACACCAGTTGAAGAATGTCTTCGGCTTGACCCATCCACGACCGTCCTCTTTTTAACCTGCTGCCCTTCACCTTCCTAATTTCACTACGCAGTGGATGTTGTGTGTTTGCGTTAATTCTGAGGTAGGCGCGTGCCCTGCAACCTTGTAATCTCTCTTCAATGGTTGGAAAATCAAGAAGGTAGCGCATCGCCCTGCATGCTGTATCTCTTGTACATCCAAGAATAATGCGCATAGCTTCATTCTGTATCCTTTCCATCCTTTCTATCTGCTTATGGCTGAGAGTCAGGATTGCCATTGCATACTCCAAAACAGACATGACCAGCCCCTCGTACAGAAGACATAGATGGCGCTGCTCACAGTTTGCTGCCGCCATCACCCGCATCGCTGCCAAACCCCGCTTGGCCTTAATTATCACCTGGTCTATGTGCACATTATAAGCAAGGCTTCGATCAAACCGTTTCCCCAGGTAATTCATTGCCTGCGTTCTTTCCACTATCTCTGAACACAGCATTACAGTTGGTGTTGGAGTGTTGACAATATGATTATTCAACGAGAACCAAGTCACTGTTGCCTTTGTTGGGTTGACCATTGCCCCAGCTTCATCACACCAAGTACTTATGCGATTGAGTTCGGTTTGTAGTTCCACAGCAACCTCCTCTCTATCCTTACCCTGACGATACAATAAAACATCATCGGCATATGACAATGTCCTGCCAGGTCCAGTGATCTGCTCACTGGTGATTCTCACTGTGTAGGCGTTGAACAGTACCGGAGATAATGGTGATCCCTGTGGTAGGCCAGGATATATTGTTGTTGGTTCCGAAGTCCAACTGCCACATCTAAAAACTACTTTCCGTTGGAAGAGGGCTGCAGCGATCCAACTAAGGAGGAATGGACTTACGTTTAGTTCGAGAAGCTGAAACATTAAAAAATCCAGTGGTACTCTGTTGTATGCGTCCTCAAGATCAATCGCTGCAGCAACGGTTTCAGTGCCTGAGTGGAAACCTTCATAGACATCCTGGGCAAAGACTGCTGCATTGGTCCAGGTTTCTCTTTTTGGACGGTACCCACCCAGTATAGGTGGGAAAACACCTTGCCTCTCTATTTGGCTTGATATTTTCCTGGCAATTACCTTCTCCAGCAGCTTGCCTATTGTATTCTGCATGGTTATAATTCGATATCCCTGAATTGTTTTGTTGTCTTTGTCAGGCTTCGGCAAGGGAATCAGATAGCTGTGTAACCATTCCTCCTTGATGCTAGCACTCCCTATACTGTTGTTGTACATGTCTGCTAGTTTCTCTAGCTCATTGTCGGTACACCTATTTATGTCGTCGTATCTTATGCTTTATGTCTTATTTGACTACTTATATGAATTAAATGACATGCTCCAAACCAGGGACTGGGTGAAGCCGGGCCGGGACAGACAGACAGACAGATAGACAGACAAACAGTCGGGAACGGGAGAGCTTATATGACTACTTATATGAATTAAATTAGATGCTCCCCACCAGGGACTGGGTGAAGCCGGGCCGGGTCAGCCAGACAGACAGACAGACAGACAAACAAGCAGACAGACAGACTGATAGATAGATAGATCCCCTCCAGGGCATGGGCGAAGACGGGCCGGGTCAGCTAGTAGTAAATATAATGAGGCCAGGTTTAGAAATGAAAGATGTCTAAGTATAGAAGCTTTCTTTAGTTTTGTTTTCCCTTTCTAACTGAGAGAAGCAAAGATGCGCTGCACGAAGACGTACAATATCATGGTGGTAGCAGAATTAGTCTTCTTCTTCTTCTTCTTCTTCTTTCGTTCGCCTGAACCATGTTTATAACTGCAATGTTGTCTCTTGTATGAATCTAACAGTCTTTTTTAGTTCATTCAACGGTCCATAGAATTAGTGAAATACGTCAGGGTGGCAACCAAAACATTGAAAAAGGCAGTTTTAGGTTTGGACAGCAGGCAGAACACACGTATCTTAAGGTTAGTCATCAGTTTAAGTTGGAGATCATCAAGAATGCATGTATGTTAGGAGAAGTCATTTGTCTATTTATAAGAAATACATCAGGGAACCTGCGTATTTATCTTTGAGAAAATTTAAGAAAGCAAATTAAAAGAAAAAATTAATAATTTAAAAAAAAAACGTCTAAATTGTATAAAGTGAACGTCAAGGTATTTTTTTATTACAGAATGAAACTATGGGCTTGTGTTTTTATTAATTACTAATGAAACTAATGATCAAGCACCCTGAATAACAAACATGGATTTTTCCAGAAAACAAATATAATGTGTGTTGAATTATTTTCAACTATCACAATTCAACTTTGTTGAGGGAAATTGTAACACAACTTGAAGACATCGATATGATGTGGATACTACCACTGTATGAATCACGAAATCATATTTGGAGGTTTCTCTTACACTCGCTGTTTAGCACTGTCATACATACCATTGTATGAAAATACTAAAATAAGGCATACTGCTGCCACATCGCCCGCAGCTGTGTTTCAAACACGGTAGGCGGGATTAAGAATTGCGCCTGTAACTCCATCGCCACAGTGCCGACCTTCGCCTGTCTCTAGATAGTTTAATACTATCCCAGTAAATCATGTCTTTCCTAATTTAGTTTCAATTATAAGGCACACATTTATGTGCCTGTTAAAAATATTGATGTAGTTACCCTTTCATAATTAATGGAAAATATAGACTATATAATGCACATATATGATACTTATGAGGAGATACATGCCTTAGAATATTATCCTAGGAATAACAAAGGACTAAAGTGACATATAGATGTATTTTGTGAAAGATAAAGTATGTGCCAGGCAGTATTGCAAATACAAATGCATGATTCATAAAGTTTCACAAGTAATTATGTTTTATTACATGAACAATTATACGTGTTGAAATTAATGCAGTATGTGACATTTCAATTATATCCCTTATAGGAAATAGTATTATCTCCCATATCTTTTTTATTGCTAAATATGTAACACATTTTGTCTAATCTACACATGCTGTGTCGGATTAAGACATGGACACATGATAACCGTGGTGCCCACGCTAGATACGGGGCTAGCAAGCTTCGCTGCAGACTTGTTTGTCACGTGTTCCAATCCCCTATCGGTCTGTTTTAATAATTTAGCAAGGTTATTCTTTCAAGTTAACCAAGACTAAAACATGCACCATGAATTGTTCTAGGGAGCAAAGGGGAAGGAAAATTATAGACCAAATCACTCATCGATTGTCCACTTGTTTTTTTGTTTTTTTCTTCGTCTTTCTTTCATCTTCTAATGAATCATATTGTGGAAACAATTAATGACCATTTAACACAGTTAATACTTATAGAGCAAATGGTGCTTAACACATATATTTTAGACAATTCGGGCTATTGTTTCTATAGTTTTCCAAAAGATGCAATAGCCAATCTCACGCCAACAATCACTAGTTTCCTCTTACGACATTCATGACAAGGGGATGATGATGCTGTTGATAATAATAATATTTATATGGGTAGTGATGAAACTAATGAATTTAACCTGTGTTGAAAACATAATAACCTGCAGCAATGACCTTTGCCGAAGGTTCATCCCCTATCTGTCCCAGGAAAACATCATCAAAAGTCTACAACTTAAAGTTGGCAACACGGTCGCGTCGAATATTGATATGCCAGCGGGCAAATAATTAATGCATTCTTCTAGAAGTGAATCAAGAATGGTAGTTAGGCAGATGGACAGAAAGTGTGGTGGGGTTGGCAGGTAGTAACACTATTTGTATTCTAATCCGATTGTATGCCGAGGTGATACGTTTAATTGATATGCTAATAATATAAAGACCGTATTTAGTTCAAAATAGATATTTGTTTACTATGAGTCTGAGCTAAGATCAGATGATTGGTTACCCTAGATAAGAGGTTCTCAAACCACGGCCCACGGGCCACTTGTGGCCCGCCAGCTGTCAGAAAGTGGCACGCGAAGCCTAGTTATTTAATATAATATATTTTAATAGTTTCAAAAATGCACTCGGAGAGCCCCGTCAGCTTGCGATAATTTACTGTGCTCTTGGTTGTTGTGCTCAGATATCGAATGAGCCTGTTCAGTTCAATATAACCTTCAGCACGAAGTAAATGATTTGAAATGCAATTCTGCACTGAGATATACATTTCTGGAGCTGCCTGCTTCACCTTTAGCTGATCATATGATATCATTCTGACGACTATTGCCTGGCGAACAATTTAGCCACTTGCGTTCATTCGCCCAAGATACATTTGTCGTTTTGGTTCGACTTACAGATGCCAGAAGTAATTTTCCGCAATGACCGTAATAAAAAACAAGCAACGTTCCACACTCACCGACAGTAACCCAGAATGTTTATCCCATAAAGCGGTGCATAGTTGGGTAGAAAAAGTTACTAGGGTGAGTCAATAAGTAAGTCACACAGTTCTGTGGGATGGTAGGTCAATGAAAACAAAGCACGCAGTTCTATGCAGCCTGTTTGGAAGGACTGATAAAACGATGGGATGAGTGCATCAATGTTGGTGGAAATTATGTTGAGAAATAAAGGGAGAATATATGTATAAAACTAAACTGGTTTCAAGTTGTTTTCATGTGTAGTTATTTTTCTACAGCCATTTGTGACTTACCTATTAACTTACCCTCGTATTAGCTTGAGCTAAGACCAGACACTCGTTTCCCTAGATAATTAAATATTAACTCATGAAAGCCGTGCATTATTCTTTCCTAATATAGTTCCAGTTAAAAGAAAACATATGATGTGCCAGGTTTTCTACATTTATTGATTTCTCTTACGTTTTGTGACTGCCAGACCAGGTGGCAATGACTGTCTCAGCATCTCGGCTTTTTCTCTATCCCGATCACCAGTGTGCACAAGTGTATGCTACAAAGCACCTTGAACATGACTTTGTCCTTGTTCTTCTTGATCTTGACAAATTTGTCATCTTTACTTCTGGCTGGGAGCAGAAAGTCTATGATCTCTTGAATCTGTTTAGGAATGATTCCTGTTAATATCTTTCGGCCCATTATGGTCCACCAAAATCCATCTTCCAGTGTTGGTAGACAGTAATTAGAGTTTGCAGTTTGGATAACCGCCTCTGCACCCTAGCCGGATCAAGTGCAGATAAATCTATACTTTTATTTAAAAAAACATTTAAAAAACAAACCAAATACAAATAAGGGCTCGCGATTGGCCCAGGGGCCTGAGCCGCGTCCCACGCTTCCCACGTCCCGCGGCCAACGTCCCTGTGTCATTCGGATGAACGCCTATGCTGGTAGCCATGGCAAGACCAAATGCAGATACTACATTTTGATATTGTTTACAAAACAAGACCAGATTTTTAGTGAGCGCTTTCCGTTGGCCCACTTCTTGCCGTGGTGTTTTGTGTGGGTCTTGTGTTTATGGCGTCTAGTTAGCAGCGGAGCTTGTTTTGAGAGTTCACCATTGAGTCTTATAGAGGGTCGACGTATCAGGCCTAAATGTACCCCGTCTGTTTGTAGAGTTCGGGTAGAATAGCTGTCAGTGTTCAAGACAGCAATGATCAGTAATGGTATGCTGGCGATGACTGTGACAGTCACAATAGTTGACATGAAGTCCATGCTGATACTTACTAAAACTGACTCCTGTTGTTTTAATTGATCTTATTTTTTTTTTTAAAGTCCACTTAGTCTCACGATGTGCCTTTGGGCTCATTGTGGTCCACAAAAGCATGTGTAGAAGTATTAGTGTCAGTGAATTGGTGATTAGAGTTTACAATTTGGATGACCGACTCTACACCCTTGCCAGATCAAGACGGCAGTGCCATTTTGCATGCTCATGAAATTGGTTGCTGGTGGCTGAGATTTGTTGAAATTCCCGGAATCCGAGTCCTCACGTGCAATTCTGGATATTTGCCGCATTGGCTTCTCGTTTCCAATTCCCCAGCAAGTCTGCCCGTTGTTAAGCTAATCGCTCTGTGACGTTTCTTGTGTTTCTAACGCGTCTCCTAGCTTTATATACCATTTTGCGTTGAGGATTTCTCTCTACTCCATATGACGTAATTCATGTTCGTCGAGGATTTCTCTCTACTCCATATGACGTAATTCATGTTCGCACCGACTATATGGCAATATCATACGTGTATGATATTTATTAGGAGATAACATGCTTAAGAATATTATCGAAGAGAAGAATTAAAGTAATATACAAATATTGTTCTTTTCGTCTAATCTACACGGTCTGTGATGAATGAGGACACAGGCACGTGATAATTGTGAATTTCACGGTAACGCAGTGGATAGGATGCATCTCCACCAACCATGCAGTCATGTGATCAAAGTCCCTATCTTTTTATTTTAACGATCTGCCAGGGATTCCAGGTCAACCTAGACTAAAACATGTACCGGGAAATTTTCTGCGGAGCAAAGGCATCCGGCAAATTAAAGATCACATTTCCCATAGATTGTCCATTCTTCTTCTTCTGTCTGAAGACACACACAAAACACTTAATGGATCATACTGAGTAAAATTAATTGGCTCTTTAACATAATTCAGACTCATAGCGCACATGGTGCTTTACACATATTTTATAGACTAATCGACATTTTCTGGATGACGTGGTTAGTTTCAGGCCAGCAATTAATCATAGGCCTCAAGGAATTCAATTCAAGCCGTTTGTGAGGTTGATTAGACTGTATTTCTAAAGTTTTCGAAGAGTTGGAATAGCCAATCTTACGCCAGAAATCATTAGTGGCCTCCAACGACATCCATCAGAAAGTGCTGATGAGATGATGATGTTGATAATAATAACACTAGTCAACAAATTTGTAAACGGTATTTGCATCTGAATTTAAATAAACAATTTTTTATTGATTTTTACATGCTGCTTTCAAATATCATAACGGAATTCACCAATTGGCTCTGCTTTTATTTTCGTTATTGTGATGATGATTTTACATTACAGTAATACACATAATGTATGCTTGTTTAATTCTCCTGGGTGAACAGTTGTCTTTCTACTTCAACATTATAAAAATTATGGTTTCTGCCATGAGCCTTATAGCAGTACACTAGTAGGTACACTCACCAGAAGGCGAAATGATATCAAAACACACAAACGATCGGACAAATGAGAATACACAGGCGACGCAGTGCCAGGCCAGTGGGCGGAGCTAGCGCGGTCACATGACTGCGCACCGGCTGACAAGACGGCCGAAATGTTTTGACATTCTGGGTCGAGACGTTGGAGAAGAAACATCAAACCAGCAAAGCTCAGAAGTGAAATTACACCAGATAATGGCTTTGTTTAAGGCAGAGAGTATTCCATCCATGGAATAAAGCTGGTAGGAAGAATAATTACGACGCCTAGGCCTAGTTATGAATCCAAGAACACCGGCAAACAGCAGATCATCACTCAAGGCTTGTTGGCAACAAATATGGCCAGAATACCGGCCCAACGCACTCCTAGATAAAAGACTTAATGTCGCAGACCACGTTTGTGAGTAGACTCATTAGTTAAGAGATAGAGTGAGATATAGGAGGATAGTCAACATGCACAACCCAGGTACTTTCCTGACGATTAGATTAACCATGCATAATATTAATAAACAGTGCGTGTGCTGGTCATACACAGGACGCCATAACTGCAAGCAGCCGACGGTGTATGACAGCCACGCTTGAGTTCTGTTCAGCAATAAATTGAATGTGTTAACTAAGGACGCAAAAGACTTCTGTGGTTTGTGTGCATAGAGCATACTTAAATTGACAAGTGAATTGTGCGAGCCAGTCAAGAAGTAACTTGGCAGTTACAAACTGAATCAACTGATATTTTAACATAAAATACTCGCCTCTCTTATTTTAGCTTCACTCATTCTCGGAAATTTTCTGATGAGGTAATTTTAAGCCTCATGTGTTTTCTCCGATGCCTTAACAAAGACTTTCATGAGGCCCAGATTAATGGGTAAAGGTAGCAACAAATTCTTGCTGGTGACGACAAGTGCTGGGTTCTCAATGTTGTTACTTCCGCGTCCACTGGTGGCGAATCGTGGAACGGCCTCTAGATATAGAGGTTAGCTGCGAATATCGAATAAGCAGCCGCGGACCAACTGACGGTGGGCACAGAGGGCGAGGCGGGATCTCAGGGTGGGATCTGTGTTCCTTAGAAAATACCTCATATGCTCGGAGACGTGCCTGTCAAGCGAGTCGGGGCGTTCTAACCCCTCCCCCGAGAAGGTGGAACCCGTTAGCTTCGGACAGCAGTCCATCTAGGAAACGGAAAACTCCAAATATAAACCCCAATTTCAAGGTGGACCAGCGTGCTGAGGAACTGGTTGGCCATGGGTTAACTGGTCGTGAACGTTGGACGTCTGGCGGGCGTGCGGGGCAGCACCAGGCGTATGGACTCCTGCGGAACATCCCCTGCCTCTTCCCTAGCAAGCAAGTAATGCTAGGGTGACCGTTTATTTCTTGCAATATCCAATCTTTGCCTACGGATTTATTTAAACACGAGAACCGTCGCCGGAGCTACGGAGCACGTGCTCTGCGCTTGACACATCCCTTAGAGGCTAGCGAATAGAGAGTGAGGAGGAGAAGACGAGGAAATGGTGTGAGAAGCGGCATAGAAATAGGAGGGCAGGCGCCAGAAGAACAAGACGAAAAGTGGAGAGACTAGATTTCAACTATGTAAGAGTGGGATACTGGAATTGTCGCAGTGCCAGACAGAGAGGTCCTGTATTGGAGAGACTAATATATGATTTTGATGTCCTCATGCTCCAGGAGCTAAATACAGACAAATACTATTGCCCTGGGTACGCCAGTTATATAAACCCTACTGGGCAGAAGAGGCATGGACAAGGTCTGCTAGTGAAGGAAGGAGTGAAGCATGTGGTACTTGACTTGAGCCAATGTAATCACAGTGCAAGAGAGGTCCAGGGTATACAAATGGAGAATGATGGCTTAAGTCTGAACATCATAAATGTATATGCCACAGTGGACTGTTTTGTCAGAAAGGAACACTGGGACTGGCTGAAGGAACTGGAGGAATTACCAGGTGATAGGCTACTCATATGTGGAGATTTTATTGCAAGGAACAGAGATTGGGACAGTAGTGGAGAAAACCGACAGGGAATTGCCTTTGCGGATGCCATGGTGGACTCCAATGTGGTCTGCATAAATAATGGTAGGCCGAATAGAATGGCAATGAAGCCTGGCGATGCAGACACAGCTATTGACTTGGCACTTGTCTCCCAGTCATCAGTCCTTGATGTAAAGTGGACTGTTTTGAATGACCATGGGAGTGATTACATTCCATGTTCAGTACTGATCTCTAAACCCAGGAAAGTTAAAGTTGGGAGAGTGCGCAAGACATTCCGGTATGAGTGGAACGATTGCCTTCTTGGACGCCTCAGACAAGGGGCATGCAACAGGACTGTTAAAACTCCATTTTTGCACCCCCCATGGTGGACCCTAGAAGTAGACCATGCTTGGAAAGCAAAGAGAGCTGCAGTGAAGCAGCTAAAGAAAGTGCGACAGACACCTCGAAGCTCACGAGGGGAAGTCGACACAGTGGAAATTGTCAAGAAAGACAAGGTGGAGGTTTTCAAACACTGTGCTGCAGAGGCCAAAAAGGCAAAATGGGAATGTTTCATGAAGGAAATTGGAGGTGATAAAACACTTCTTCTTCTTCTTCTACTTCTCCTGTCTTTCATCTCCTAATGGATAATATTGAGTACAAATTATATGATGCTTTAACACAGTTAAGACTCATAGAGCATATGGTGATGGACCCATATTATGTAAACTAATTGACGTAGTCAGCATCAGGCCGGCAATGGATCATAGGCCTCAAGGAACTCACACAAAGCCCTTTGTGGGGTTGATTAGATTTTACTTCTAATGTTTCCGAAGAGATGGAATGGCCAATCACACGCCAACAATCATTAGTGGCCTCTTTCGACATTCATGGAAACGTGCTTATGATAATGTTGATAATAATAACACTAGCCAACAAATATTTAACATGTATTTGTATCAGCATTTAAATGAATCATTTCTTATTGATTTTGACGTGCTGATTTCAAATATCATAATGCAATTGGCTCTATCTTTGTTTTTAAATTTGTTATGAAGAGTTTACGTTATAGTAATACAAATAACGCATGTTTGTTTATCTCTCTGGGGAGAACAGCTAGTCTTTCCACTTTAATATTATAAACATGTTGGTTAAATACTCAATTAATTGATATTACAACATAGCATGATTTAACACAAATAGTATCTACAATTCACATATAACATTTTCAAAAAGGCCCATTTGAACCAATACAGTCATTATTCAGTCGTTGTTCAAACTCTCTTTGCTTGCTTCTTGTAGTAAACTGATGAGGTGTCTGTTGTCACAGTCCAACAGTAACCAGCAAACATTGACGGGCTCCAGTTACCTGGATACCTTCTCTCCATAGCAGCAATGTCCTGGTGAAATCGTTCACCATGCTCATCACTTACAGCTTCACAGTTTGACGTAAAGAAATTCAGATGACAATCCAGAAATTGAATTTTCAAAGACATGTTACAACCAAAACTCTTATACTTAAGAAGGAGATTTTCAACAATATCATTGTAATTTTCAGATCTGTTGTTTCCATGAAAATTGTCCACCACCACCTTCAATGCTAGCCTTGCTGGTTGTTCCTTTTCATGCAACACACAAAGAGACTTGTCATCATGAAGAGGTTTTCGAATTTGCGCACCAATAAACACCCCTTCTCTTCTTTCAGCTTTACTCAGTCTTGGAAACTTTCTAATGAGGTATTTAAAAGCCTCTTCTGTTTTCTCCATTGCCTTGACAAAGTTTTTGTTGAGACCCAGCTTAATGTACAAGGGTGGCAACAAAATCTTGCGGCTGATAACGAGTGCTGGATTCTCAACGTTCTTACTGCAGGCTGCGATGACTGCCTGATTGGTCAATGTCTTCTGATGTAAGGGTCAATTCGCGCACGGCTATCACACTCACAGAGAAAGCAACAGTACTTGGTGTATCCACCCTGTAGTCCAAGCAAAAGAGGGACCACTTTTAAGTCACAGCAAAGTGACCAACGATGATGATCGTAGTTTCTGCACTTCAAAAGCTGCTTAATGTTTTCATAAGATTCATTCATATGAACTGCGTGACGAACTCGAATTGACTGTAACACATCACCATTATTCAACAAATCATCTTTAAGACTTGTCAAGGATGAACACATTAAACGCCTCTACTCTTTCGGTTTTTAATTGATTTTGAGGGCTACGATTAAACCAGAAATCTTGTGGCACTGAGAAAAGTTACCCTATTTGAAAAAAAAAATTGTAATCAGCGGCTTCTGACAGCTTCTATGCACACAAATGTTAACATTTTCTGCCAGATGATTCCACTGTTGCAATCTGGAACCCATCAGTTCCGCCTGGTTCTTTGATAAATTAATATCTCTTACAAGATCATTCAGTTCACTTTGTGTTAGTAAGTGTTGTTTAATGAATGTAGTTTGCTCATAATCTGAGTCGCTTATGGTTGATGGTTCAGGACCACCAATGTCCTCTTCTTCATCAGTGGAAGCAGCTGAAAATGATTCTGGCACTTTAGGAACTGGTAGGTCATCGCCATGTAGTACCGGACGTATTACAGAGTGGATGTATGGAATCGCCCACAACAGTTGCGTCATACAAATGTAAAATGACCGTAATTTAAAAAAAAACAAGTAGCATATATCTTGAAAATGAAAGCCAATCAAAATTTTAATGTCATTTTCGTTTTCAGCACACCAAAATTAATTAAGGTCAGATATATTCATACCCGGTACATTTTGGCTGTTTGTATAGTATAATCTTTGTCTTCGTGGTGATTAAACTAATGAATTACAAAAGTTTGGAAAACATAATCATCATGCAGCAATGTCCTTAGCAGAAGAACCCTCCCCTATCTGCCCGAGGAAAACCTCATCAAAAGCCTACAATTGACAGTATTCAACACGCCGGAGTCAAATATTAATAATGACAGTGGGTTAATAAGTAATGCATTCTTCTAGAAGTGAATCAAGAATGGTGCATAGAGTCGAGAACAAAAAGTGAGGTATGACTGGCTAATAGACTCACCATTTGTATTCGAACTCCAATGTATACCAAAGTGAAACGTTTAATTGATATAACAATAATAAAGAGAATCGTATTTAACTGCAGGTATTATTTGTTTCAGAGACATTGTACAACCTCACGGAATGACACTATCCAGTGCCGTCCACCGGGCGCTGGAACGCAAATTATTCCTCCCCACGACGCTTGACGGCAGAAGTGGAAGATGATGATGATGATGATGATGATTATTTGTTTTTCGTTTTCTATAAGCTTCAGCTAAGGCCAGATAATCGGCTTCCTTAGATGATTAAATACTTACTCATTAAACAATCTTGTACTCCTTCCTAACATAGTTCCAGTTAAAAGGCACACATTTGTGTTGCTGTAATAAAAAAAAAATCAATCAGGAAATTTAAATCTCTTTCATTTCTCTGAGAAGACAAATGGCACATGGTACTTGTGCAGCTGCAGTGGTCTAATCAACCCAAGCACCCCTGCAACAGTTTTTGAAACATCTGAAATATTTCCAAATGAGTCAGCCTTTCTCTTCTTGGATTTCTTTCTACA
Organism: Cepaea hortensis; assembly: GCA_963921405.1. Taxonomy (NCBI): domain Eukaryota; kingdom Metazoa; phylum Mollusca; class Gastropoda; order Stylommatophora; family Helicidae; genus Cepaea; species Cepaea hortensis. The sequence goes on from OY992895.1 coordinate 31,131,015, forward strand.
GTAGGGAAATGTGTTGATACTGTGTTGTGTAACTTCTATCTTATTCACAGTCTTTCTAAATGTGGTACCGTATCTGGTAAAATACTTTCCGACAATGCCCAACTTCTTGGTTCGCTTGGCCATCTTGCCTATGGTTTCCTAATTTAGTTCCAGTTCACAGGCACACATTTATGTTATTATTTTCTCCGTTCCCTTATTATTATTTTTTTAGGCGGGGGATATTTTCTTACAAAACAGTGTTATTTTCAAGGTGTGTTGTTTGTGTGTTGTTTGTTATTTACATTTGCGAATACAACATATACATTTAGATAAATGTTTTGCGTATCCTTTTACAGGACTTAGCTGTCAACAGCAGCATCTTTCAGCTGTCTGTTGATCTCTTGGCAAGATTACGCTCAGTAGTTTGCCATTGCTTTCTGAGCGGCCGGCTCAGTATCCGCAAGTCACGAGCGGGGGTCGAACCACCTCAGTTCTCGCTCCGCTGCGAGACTCTGCGTGATAAACGGGATTACAGAGAGAAAGTGTTGTAATCCCACAGCCAGAGAGACCGGCATACATTTAGATACACGTGATAATATTACACTCATGGCATAGTTTAATCAAATACATAGTACTTGTTTATGATGATGGTTGAGTAATCATTTTCTCTCATGTAAACAAAATTTTGTTTAGAAATTCTTTCATACTCCAAGTATTCTCATGCGCACTTTGTTTTATCTAAACAAGTTTAACGACATCGCTGAATCTTTCATACTCCAAGTATTCTCATTCGCTTTTGTTTTCTGAAAATGGTACATCTTTTATGTACCTTCAAAATCGTTCATACATTAAACATCGCAATAATTATACCATTTTACAAAGTAAATTTCATAACAGGTAAATGTGGCGTTTGCTTGAACACTGTAGAGAGAGGGAGGAAGGGAGGGAGGAGAGAGAGAGAGAGAGAGAGAGAGAGAGAGAGAGAGAGAGAGAGAGAGAGAGAGAGAGAGAGAGAGACGGAGAGAGAGCGAGTGGTATCAAATAAAAACTGTAACTTCTTCACAGGCACAATGGATTTATTTTGTGTGAGCAGGGTTGGGGTAGAAGTTAACATAATTTTCCATTGGTCATGGTCGTACTTATCAGTTGAGAAAGAAACTAACCTACGAAGTACAGCAAACATTTGCGCTGTCCCTGACTGGTGGTAATATTTCCTTATCCCCGTGACAAAGAAGGAAAATGTGCTGAATCATGCTCTCCAATGACGGGTATTGTAAATATGTTTTTAAAAAATGATCTACGAGCCTAATTATTTCTGTGTGTTTTTTTTTTTTAATACTGGTTCTTGACGATCATATTAATAACTTTTTGTAGTGTGCACTCCTGTAAATCTTTGGGGTATTTTTGGGGTGGAAAGGAAAGATGAAACTAGAGACAATAAATCATCAATAATAGCAATAATACTAAGAATGGTTACTTGAGTACATATTAGAAATTTAGAACTATATGTGAAAGTATGTGTTTGAACATGTATAGTATGAAGCGTGAACTTGATAGGAGTGGAAGTTTGCTTAATCTGGGAGTAGCTGGGACATTTTATGATAAAATGTGTGATAATGTGTGTGAGCGTAATGTGTGATGACTGTGAGTGGCAGAGTTTAGGCTAGACCATATTAGGTGTCTGTATTCAGCTGTTTTGCGTATTTGTCTTTTGTGGTTGTAGGTAGTTTGTTTAGGAAAATTGCTTTATATATGTCAGTTTTCTTGTTTGTGTGTGTTTCTATTAGTTGTTGTAGCAGTCTGAGTAGCTGTGACTGTTGTACAAGTATTGTATATATGTTCTTCTGTTTATTGAATGGTGTGTCTGCGTAGTTGGCATGGCGCTATTTACTTGGATCTCTGTGCTATTCATATGGGGCTGTGTGGTCTCGAGGTATGGTGTCCGCCTCGAGTGCTGAAGGTCCCGGGTTCAGGCCCCGTTGAGGACCGGGATTTTTTCACGTGCACTTCTAGTAATACAATTTCCCCTGGTCTCTGGGTAATGAAATCGGACGCCGGTGTGTATTATTGCGCACGTAAACAATCCCTTAGCAGTTGGGAATCGAAATAGAGTAACCTAACGGCGCTGTCCCGGCAATATTTCGAGTTAAAAATCTACCCAAAGTATTTAATGATTATGGCTGTGCTACGGAGTTCGTGCACTGAGCTGAGTTTCTACAGACTCAAATTTGAGTTAGTAGGATAACGGAGCACTTATGAGTTACACCCGTGTGCCGTGATATTGATCCATCGACTAAACTAAACTATCTGTGCTGTTCTTTCTGTGGTTGGTGTCATGTTGTAATTTAATTTGTATGTTATTTCCTTGGCTTTTGGTGCGATGTGTTTGTTGTGTTATGAAAGTAAAGCTATAGTATTTAATGTAGTATTTGCATCCTCTTCTGATTCTTAGTTGTAATGGTGGTGCTTGTTGTTTCACCAAGTATTTGTATATCTGCTTGGTTGTCAGCTGTGTTGAATGTTCATAACCTGGTATTTCTTGCATACATTTACAATTCTGGTTGTGCGTCGTAATAATGTGGTGCTGTTTTGTTTGTTTCCCTAAGCCGGTGTATTCTATTTGCAATGTAGTATAATAATGCTAGTGAGTGTTAGTCTGGATGAAGATGATTGAAGATGCGTCCTACATAGTTGATTCTTAATGCTTGTATGTTTGTTTGTAAGCCTTGTAGAGTTAATCCTCCTTGTTTCTTAGCTTATATTAGAGTTTTGTGTTGTATACTGTGAATGGTGTTGCTGAAGATGAAATGTATGATGTGCTTGTTTATGTCTGTGATTATTTGTCTCGGGAGATCTGTCACTGTATCTTATTATATTATCTTACAAATGATGAATTTTTTTACATCTATGCCTCTGTCAGACATTGTCGATGTTTTGTATTTGTATGTATGTAGTATGTCTATAATTTGTTTTGTCGGTGAATGCCATGTTTCTGTGTGCGTTTTTCGGGGATCGCGTGGAAATGTGATCCCATATATTTTCATAATGTCTGTGACTGTTAGATCTTGGAAGGGGGAGGGGGGGGGGCGCTTTATTCGTCCACTTTCCATGACGAATTATTTTAGATTTGTGTATGTTTTTTTTTTGGCCCTACTTCCCTCACTAAACTGTCTGACGGTGTCGAGTATATTCATTATGGATGTGTTGGTTGTAGGGAAGAAAGCGGTGTCATCTGCATAAGCAATTAATGTCCGCTACTCTAACCGTTACTAAATATCCAATCTCACGCCAACAATCTTTAGTTGTGTTTTGCTACAATCATAGCAAAGGAGATGACGATGATGATAAGCTGATGATGAGGACGATGATGAAGATGATATTTATACGGGGAGGTGTAATGCATCTAACTAGTGTGGAAAGCATAATTATCATGCAGTTTGCCCTTTAAGAAAGTCCCTCTCTCCCCGACCCACCGAAGACATCATCGAAAGCCTGAAAGTGAAGGTATACAATACGGTGGAGTTAAATATTGATATGGTAGAGGCTCAATAAGTAATGCATCCTTCTAGAAGTGAATCAAGAATGGTGGGGAGAGTCGAGGACAGAGGCTGATAAACACACTATCTATAATCGAACCCGCATATGTAACATGTTGACAAGTTTAACTGACACACTAATAATAAAAAGAATTGTAATTATAATTAAGTTAGTTGCATATCCTTTACAGGACGTCGCAGTCAACTACTGCAATATTTCGTTTGTGATTTCTTGGCAAGTTTACGTTAAGTAGTTTGCCATTGCTTTACGAATGACCGGCACTCACATATAACAGTATGACTGTTATATAATAAATATAATGAGACCAGGTTTAGAAATTTAAGATGTTTAAGTATAGAAGCTTTCTTTAGTTTTGTTTTCCCTTTCTAATTGAGAGAAGCAAAGATGCACTGCACAAAGACGTACAAAGTCGTCGTAGCAGAATTAGTTAAATACGTCAGGGTAGCTACAAAAACATTTAGGCAGGAGTTCACTTGGAGCAAGATGGCGGGACATTTCTTCGTCCCATGAATTGGAAAGTTTTTTTTTCCGAAATGTGAATGGATTAAGTGTGTTTTTCGAGGTGAAATGGAATTCGGACCGTACAATGGGGTTCGTGCACGCGCGCCTAGACTCCCTTCGGCGTATCATTGGCGCCCAGTGGCGATATATAAGCCTAACATGACGACCAGATGACCGGTAAGGACACAGCGTGGTAAGAGGGCAGGCGCAGACAGAAGGCGATTAAAATGTGACAGATTGGGCATCGGACACGTCCGAATAATCTACTGGACGGAAACGATATTGTAGTCTTACAAGAAACTTATCTCGGCGACGGAACAGTCAATGTCGCAGGGTTTCAGGGCTTCTTTAACAGGCGGCACCTCGGACAGGCCTTTCTGGTCCGCGACAACATACTGGTGTCTGAGATCGATATGTCCGCCTGGAACAGTGATGCCCTGCAAGTGCAGACATTAAGAATAATGACGCCAGTGCAGCTTGTAATCATAAACGTTTATGCGCCAAATGAGAAGGCCGACGTGCGACATTGGCAGAGTTTGTTCGACATGGATGAAAGGCATATCATCTACTGTGACTTCAATGCCAGAGGCAGTCAATTCGGGTATTGCATCACCAATAGACAGGGAGAAGATCTGGAGGACGCACTGGCATCTGCTGCCCTAGTCTGTCTGAATGATGGGAAGGTCAGTAGAATAGCCACTCGACCAGGGGACTCTGACAGCGATATTGATTTGGCTCTGGTGTCGCAAACCATCGCACCAAGGTGCCGGTGGGGCACAATGGGATACCACGACAGTGACCACTACCCTTGTATCATCCTGATCGAGAAAAACAAGGTCAGGACTCAATAAAACAAGACAAATGCCTTCAGGTACGACAACACTGGTCAAGACGTCATAAGCAAGATCAGAAGAAGAAAACTAACTTCCTCCCGCAGGAGACAAGAAAGATGGTTGCAGCCACCATTGTGGAATGGAGAGGTCGAGAAGGCATGGCTGGGAAAGAGACAGGCTGTCAAAGACTGGCAAAGAGCCAGAAAGGCTAACATGCCACAGGTTGAGTTGGCGAACCTGAAGACTGAGGTCCATAGGACGATGACTTTATTCAAATCCTGCTCCAAACAGGCCAAGGCTTAGAAATGGGACGACTTCTGAAGGAATGTGTGCTCTGAACGATCTCTTACGACATTCTGGCGCCTCCATAATAGCATGAACGGTGCTGCACAACGGAGGGTTATTCCAGACTTTCAAGGCACAGACCTCGCATGGAAAAAGTCGGATGCGGATAAACGTAAGGCCCGTCTTGCACGCTGCATAGAGCAAACTGACCAGAAAGACGAGTCCGCCAGACAGAAGACCACAACTACACTCTTTCAGTTGTACGAGGGGGTCGGGACAGACGAAGAATGCATACTCACAGTTGAGACAATACGTGAGATGCTCAAGAAATCACCTAACACAGCCCCAGGCCCAGACGGCATCCGATATGGTGACCTACTGGTGATGTCAGATGATGACATGGAAGAACTGGCCCGAAAATTCAACACCAGTATCCAAATGGGTCAGATCAAAGAGGAATGGCTACACAGCTACTTGCTGACGCTGCCAAAACCGAACAAAGACCATTCCAAAATAAGCGGCTACAGAACCATTACGATGCAGAACACTGATGGCAAGCTACTGGAGAAAACTGCAGCATACAGACTTGCTTGTGACTTGGAACAACTCGGCTGCTTCCCGCCAACACTTGGAGGATACAGACGTAACAAAGAGTCATGTCTGTATGTGGCGGTCTTTGCTCAAGATGTTTACGAAGAATTTCAGGTCAGAGAAGAGACATGTGCGGCCGCCATAGACTTAGAGGACGCATACAATAGAGTATCCTTTGAGCACTTGATGCAAATCCTCCTCAGACTGAAAGTGCACCCTCACCTCGTAAGATGGATAGCTGCAGTTCTGCTCCGAAGGAAGGTGGTGCTAAGATGCGGGATTAATCTTCTGAGCCGATAACGATATGTCCAGGATTTCCGCAGGGTTCACAACTGTTGCCAGTACTATTCAACGCGTATACGGTGCCGACAACTGAACAACAGTTGGACGGGAGGGGTAGGACTCTGTCATTTGCTGACATTATTGTGTATCCACAGGTTCGAGATAGACAGGCGGTTGCCAATGATATGCAGGGCGAACTTGATCGATTTTCCTCATGGTGTGCTGATGCCGAAGCCCTTGTCAACCCAGCAAAGGCATCGGTTACATGGTTATCCCTAAATAACCATATCGTGAACACAGACCTACCAGCAGTAAGAATGGATGGGAGCATTTTGAGTAGAACCCAGTCAATGACATATCTTGGCGCGAGGCTTGATCGTAGCCTGTCCTTCAGAGATCATGTCGATTATGTCATAACCAAAGCTCGAAAAGCTTTGTCAGCAATGAGAGTCATGGCGACTGCCAATATCGAGCAAAGACCGCTAATACTTCTGTTCCAAGGACTGGTGCTTTCACGCATCGAGTATGCCCTGGCCATCCTCACTGTCAGCCCTACACAGATTGGAAGACTTGAAAAGGTACAAAACGAAGCCATGCTCATCATTTTGGGCCTCACTAGAGACACCAGCTGTGTAGCAATGACATATCTCCTTGACTTCCCAACAATGGAACACCGGATTATGATCTGGAGAGCTCGTGCATACTTAAAAATAAATGTAGATGAGCAGCACCCTCTGAATGACGCTATATTCAGAGAAAAGCGTGATAGGCTAAAGAGGGGCAAATCATGGATGGGTCAGTCGGAAGATGTCGTCAGTAAGGTCTGCAGTCTTACCAGTATCAACACCGGCAAGGAATTGGTGTCGGTGCCTCCAGCTTTTAAGTGCACTTTCTCCTGCATTACCGCACTCGACAGACGGTGCAGAGAGCAGAACCCTGCCGCTGTCAATGTAGAGGTCAACGCGCTTATCTATGCACACTCAGATAGCTCCGAAGTGCTAATCTATATAGATGGATCTGTTGTAAAGCAGCAGAGAAGTGCGTGGGCATTTACAGCCCGTTAAGCAGGTCGAACCGGTCAAGAATCAAGTGGTGCCCACTCTATGACCACCAGCAGCATGACGATGGAGGTGATGGCAGTTACACTGGCTTTCATATGGCTGGAATCACAGCATTATACCAACGTGTGTGTACTAAGTGATTCAATGAGCATGATTCAGAAGGTCGAAGTTGGATCTGTACGTAGACAGTGGGACTGAGTCGCTGCGGAAGTCTGTTGTTCGTAAAGTCACCTTCATCTTCGTCCCGGAACATGCGGGAGTCGAGGGAAATGAATGAGCTGATAAACTGGCTGGTTCTGCACCCCCTGTAGATGGCCAACCCATGGATCGTAGCCGATGTTATTAACGTCCTTAAAGATATGGCGAGAACAGAGGACTTTGACGTTAGTGAATCCACATCGCTGTCCCGGATGAAAGACTTGGGAGTAAGAATCGGCACGGCCAGACGCGAGAGGTACATCGGGAAAAGGAGGTGCCTTGTCAACCAACACAGAACTGGCACTATTAGTCACAGGACGCTGATGCATATGCTGGGGGGGGGGGGGGGGAATCTGAGCACCTATGGACCTGTCCGGAGTGCAATGAAGATACCCTAACTGATAACTGATAACTGATAACCTTGAAAAGGCAGTTTTAGGTTTGGACAGCAGGCAGAACACACGTATCTTTAGGTTAGTCATCAGTTTAAGTTGGAGATCATCAAAAATGCATGTATGTTAGGAGAAGTCATTTTTCTATTCATAAGGAATACATCAGGGAACCTGAGTATTTATATTTGAGAAAATGGAAGAAAGCAAATTAAAAGACAAATAAAAAATAACAATTTTACATCTTAATTGTATCTTAACATCTTAATTGTATAAAGTGAACGACAAGGTATTTTTATAAAAAAAATGAAAGAACTGGCCTGTGATTTTATTAATTACTAATGAAACTAATGATCAAGCACCTTGAATAATAAACATGTATTTTTCCAGAAAAGAAACATAATGTGTGTTGAATTATTTTCACCTTTCGAGGCTTACAATTCAAATTTGTTGAGGGACATTCTTACACAACTGGAAGACATCGATATGATGTGGATACTACCACTGTATGAATCACAAAATCATATTTGGAGGTTTCTCTTTACACTCCCTGTTTAGCACTGTCATACATACCATTGTATGAAAATACCAAAATAATACCCGAAAAAAATGCCCGCAGCTGTGCTTCAAACAAGGTAGGCGGGATTAAGAATAGCCCCTGTAACCCCATGGCCACGGTGCCGGCCTTCGCCTATCTCTAGATAGTTTAATACTATCTCAGTAAATCATGTCTTATGTTTTCCTAATTTAGTTCCAATTATAAGGCACACATTTATGTGCCGGTAAAAAATATTAATGCATGATTAAGTTAATAGTGGTGAAAAGATACTAGATAACCGACATATACGATATTTATGAGGAGATAACATTCCGTAGAACATTATCTAAGGAATAAGAAAGGACTAAAGTGACATATAGATGTTTACTTTCAAAGATAATCTATGTATTTGTCAGTATTACAATTATAAATGCATGATTCATAAATTTTTCCAATTAAAAATGTTTCATTACATGAACAATTATAAAGCTGAAATTAACGTGGTATGTTCCATTTCAATTATATCCCTTATATAAAATAGTATTATCTCCCATGATTATGTTTGTATTGCTAAATATAAAACACATTTTGTCTAATCTACACATGATGTGAGGGATTAAGACATGGACACATGATAACCGTGGTGCCCGCGCTAGATACGGGGCTAGCCCTCTTCGCTGCAGACTTGTCTGTCACGTGTTCCAATCTCCTATCGGCCTGTTTTAATAATTTAGCAAGATTATTGTTTCAAGTTAACCTAGACTAATATATGCACCAGGAAGTGTTCTAGGGAGCAAAGGGGCGGAAAAAATATTGTGGAAACAATTAATGACCATTTAACACAGCTAAGACTCATAGAGCAAATGGTGCTGGACACATATGTTGTAGACTAATCGGCACCCGCTGGATGACGTGGTCAGCATCAGGCCAGCAAATAAGCCTCAAGGAACACACGTCAAACCCTTTGTGAGGTTGATTACATTTTGTTTTTATAGTTTTCCAAAAGATGCAATAGCCAACTTCAGGCCAGCAATCATTAGATTCCTCTTATGTCATTCTTGACAAGGGGATGATGATGCTGTTGATAATAATAATATTTATCTGGGTAGTGATGAAACTAATGAATTTAACCAGTGTGGAAAACATAATATCCAGCAGAAATACCCTTTGCCGAAGGTCCATCCCCTATCTGTCCGAGGAAATCATCCTCAAAAGCCTACAACCAAAAATTGGCAACACGGTCGTGTCGAATATTGATATGTCAGCGGGCAAATAAGTAATGCATTCTTCTAGAAGTGAATCAAGAATGTTAGGCAGACGGACAGAAAGTGTGATATGACTGGCAGTTAGTAACATTATTTGAATTCGAATCCGATTGTATGCCAAGGTGACAAGTTTAAATGGTATGCTAATAATATAAAGATCGTATTTAGTCCAAAATAGACATATGTTTACTATGAGTCTGAACTAAGAGCAGACGATCGGTTACCCTAGATGTTTAACTGCTAACTCACTAAACCATGGCATGTCTATTGCTATCCTAATTTAGCTCCAGATAAAAAGCACACGTTTATGTGCCTGCCATAATATACAGACCTTATTGTAACAAAATAATAACTGAATTTAAATGACAAATAACGCACATGTATGATATTAATTAGGGGACGAAATGCCTTAGAATATTATCCATAAGATATTGAAGAATTAATGTCCTATTTACGGACAACGCTCTCAACACCGGCATTTTACTGCTGTTGTTGATGTCTTGGCAAGTGTTACGTTCAGTAGTTTGCCATTGCTTTCTGAATGACCCGCTTCCATACCAACACGTTAACACCCCAGAGCGACATGGTCTGCTGCCAGATCGGTCACCGCTACGTTTCGGAGGCGGCTCACGAATCGCTTTCGCAATCCTTGAGGCTACTGCTATCCTAATTTAGTTCCAGGTAAAAGGCACACGTTTATGTGCCTGCCATAAAATACAAAGAATATGTTAAGTAAAATGTAACTGTAATCAAATGCCAAATAACATATGTATGATATTTATTAGGTGTCGAAGTGCTTTAGAATATTATCCATAAGATGTTGACGAATTAAAGTTTTATAAAACGAAAACGTGTGCCTGGACTTTGAAGGATTGCTAATACAAATACGTGTTTCTATAAGTTTCCAAGCAAGTGTTTTATTACATGAAGAATAATGTAAAAAAATGATATTAAAGCGGTAAATCCCATTTTAATTATTTCCCATATTCAAAACAATGTTTTCCCGTGATGAATTTGAATAACGAAGACACAAACAATAGATTGCACGATTTATTGCCTGGCATATTTCGCTGCATCTCGTCAGGTACATACTGCAGAAATCACACAACTTACGTGTATTAACTAGATAAATACTTCAAACTGAAATATACACATGTTCGCACAGTAATGTCGATTTTCTACCGCGGTAATTTTAAACTGACTAACATGTCTTTCTGCTTGCACAAGGACGGCTTACGAAGGTTGATTATTATAGCTTCAGCAAACTTTAACAATCGACTACTTTGCGTGTTGAACAACACGCCGAAGGCACTGTCTCTTTTAACCACGCGATCGCTCTCGAGCACATATCTCGCGACCGATGAAGCAGGACTGTTCCGGTGTATCGGCATGCCTAGGCTACCATCATCAGTGTGTAGTATCTTGTCCACCCAATTCGGAATATGTTCCGAAACCCTGCAATGTAACTGTCGCTCAGTTCTACCTATGTAGGTGGCCTCGCATCTGCATGTAAATTGGTAAATACAATTTGATTTGGCGTACAAAGCTACAGGTTCTTTTACTGCTGGGATGGGGATCGGTGTGTTTCGGTACCCGACGACTAGAGTTGCAGCACAGAATGTTCGCACCTGGGCAGGTGCGAAGCTCTGAAAATTTAAACATTGGCCAGTCCATGTTTCTTTGCGGTACACCGATCTTTGAATTGTGCCATCTGCTCTACGTCTCATTAGGATATCTAGAAACGGCAACGCTTCGTTGTGTTCGTGTTCCATAGATAGAGAGATGTTATTATGTGTCTCGTTCATTGTGGCCTGGAACGACGTTGCTTGTAGCTTGTCTGTGGTGATAATTAGTATATCGTCCACGTAACGACGGTAAAAGGCCAAGTTATTGATGTCTGAGGATCTCTTTTCTTCTAAGTGTGCCATGAAGATGTCCGCTAGAATAGGTCCAAGTTGGCTCCCCATGGCCACTCCGTCAATTTGGCGATATGACTTGTTTAGAAAGTTGGATTGTATGTTGGCGGTACATAATTTTAATAGCCTCTCTAGAATAGCTGATGGTATGCCTAGTTTTAGTTGTTTGTCTCTAATGCGTTCGCTTATTATATTCACGGTCTCATCTAATGGAACGTTGATGAATAAAGAGGCAATATCCATGGATACCATGTGTTTGTTGTTTATGTCCATAGTATCCAATAATTCCACAAGTTCGAATGTATCTTTGAGTGTTCTTGGATCGAAGGACTGTTGTACTGTTGTTATTTATTAAGATAAGAAGCTTGTTTATTATTAAGACATGTTAGTCAATTTAAAATTACCCTGGTAGACAATCGACATTACTGTGCGAACATGTGTATATTTCAGTTTGAAGGATTTATCTAGTTAATTCACGTAAGTTGTGTGATTTCTGCAGTATGTACCTGACGAGATGCAGCGAAATATGCAAGGCAATAAATCGTACAATCTATGGTTTGGTCTTCGTTATTCAAATTTACTAGTAGCATATATCTTCCAAAATAGAGCTAATCAACATATTTTAATGTAATTTTCGTTTTCAGTAACTAAAATTAGTTCAGATCAGATATTTTCATTTCCGGTACATTTTGGTTGCTGACTAGTGTAATTGTTATCTCGGTGGTTATGAAATTAATGAATTTCATCAGTGTCGAAAACATGTGTAATTTATATACTAATAATAATGAGAATCGTATTTAACTCCAAATATTTCACAGTCTTTCTAAGTGAGGTACCGTATCTGGTACCACACTTTCCGACAATGCCTATCTCCTTGGTTCCCTTGGCCATGTTGTCTACTGCTTCCTACTTTATTTCCAGTTTAGAGGCACACAATTATGTGCCTGCAAAAAATTAAAATTTTCACCAGAAGATAAGCTATTGATTTAATGCCAAATAACAAAATTGTCTTATATTTAATAGGAGACAAAATGCTTTAGAATATTATCCATTCTCATTGAAGAATTAAAGTAACATACAGAGATTATTCTTTAAGAAACAAAACTGTGCCAGAAGATTGCAGGATTCCAAATGAGAATACTTGTTTCTTAAAGTTTCCGAAGCAATTGTATATTATTACATGAAAAAGTAATAAATGTTGAAATTAAAACGAAATATCCAATTTCACTTATGTCCCTTTTATAAAAGAATTGTATTTCCCATTATATTTTTTTTCCGCGTTTCCATTCTGTTTCAGGATATTGCTGTCAACATCAGCATCTTTCAGCTGTATGTTGATTCCTAGGCTAGATTACGCTCATCAGCACGCCACGACTTTATGAGCGACCGGCTGCATACTCTCATAAGTCACTAGCGTGACTCAAACCACTTCTAATTCTCGTCCGCTCACGTTGACTACGAGAGTATTCGGGATTAACGGAGAAAGCTGCTAACTCCTCAGCCAGGGAGCAGGCCATTATATTTTTATGATTGCTAAATGTGTAACACATGTTTGTTTGTCTAATCTATACATGCTGTGCCGGATTAAAGCATGGATTCAAGGCAGGGCAGTGGGCAGGCGTTTTCCTGTCGAAAAGGTGCTCAGGTCTTCGAATGTCCCATCCTGTTTTTTCAACTATTTGAACGGACTGCCAGATCAACAGAGTTTAATATGTACCAAATAATGCTCTGGGGAGCAAAGGTGACCGGCAAAATGTAGAGCACGTCACCCATCGGTTGCCTGTTCCTCTTCTTCTTCGTCTTAATATTTTCATCTCGTAACGGATTCAATAGAGTAAAATGTAAAGTTTCATAAGCATTAAGGCGCATTAGACATATAGTGTTAGACTCATATATTTTAGATGAGTCGGCGCTCGGTGGATGATGAGGTTAGTAGCACTCTGGTAAATGGATCATGGGACCTCAAGCATCTGGCGCCTAGACCTTTTAATTGGTTGATTTTATTTTGACTTCAAATTTTTCGGTGAAATAGCTCATCTAAGCCAAAACTCATTAACAGTCTCTTGCGAAATCAATGGAACAGAGATGGTGATGATGATGATGATGATGATGATGATGATGATGATGATGATGATGATGATGATGATGATGATGATGATGATATTTCCACAGTTGGTGATGGAACTAATGAATTTAACTAATCTGACGCCAACAATCAATACTGATATTGTGTGTGTGTGTATATATATATATATATATATATATATATATATATATATATATATATATATATATATATATATATATATAAGAATGTCTATTACGACATTCCTAGCAAGGGGATAATAATCATGATGATTACACTTACGTGGGTGGTGATGAAACATCTAAATAAGCTTACAACTGAAAGTGCACAATACGGTCAAGGCAAATATTAATATGGTAGCGGACTAATAAGTAGCGCATTCTTCTAGAGGCGAATCAAGAAAGTTAGGTAGACAGATGGACAGAAAGTGAGGTGTGACTGGCAGATAGTAACACTATTTATATTCGAAACTGATTGTAAACCAAGGTGACAAGTTTAATTGACAAACTAGTAATGAAAAGGATCGTGTTTAGTTCCAAATATTTATATCTGTACTATGAGCTTGGGCTAAGACCAGACAATAGGTTACCCTAGATCAGTAGTTCCCAAGCTTTTCAAGCAGAGGGCTATGTCTAATATTTTCGGTAGTTAAGAGGGCCACAATGTTATAAAATTATAAAAGTGGTGCAATATCATTCTTACCTTTCTTAACTTTTGTCAACAAAATTCTAAAACTTTGAAGGCAGTCAGTGTCAGTACTACATTGCGGTCATTTTGTTGTTGTTGTTGTTTGGTTAAATATCAAAAGTTCATTTAACAATACATTTTTAATCAGTTTCGAAAATCGGTATTAATGTAACTAATTTACAATTGCAACTGTTCTTCACAACCAGTTATTTAAATTCAGATGCCAGTTGCAGTTTATCAATGTCTGGGCACAAATATGTCGTGCCCAAAGACATAAGCGCAGCTAGGTTACTGTCAGTGAGTCTTTTACGTTGCTTGTTTTTTTTTTTTTATAACGATCATTGCGGAAAATGACTGCTCGCATCTGTAAGTCGAACCAAAACGACAAATGTATCTCTGGGAGAATGAACGCAAGTGTTCAAATTGTTCGACAGGCAATAGTCGCCAGAATGATCTCATATGATCAACTGAAGGTGAAGCAGGCAGCTCCAGAAATGTACATCTCAGTGCAGAATTGCATTTCACATCAATTACTTCTTGTCAAAGGTTTTGCTGTAATTGGCAGAGCTTGGCATCAGGAAATACGAACGGATTTATGAAGAGGACAACATTAGCCTCCTCTATTGTGAACTCTGCAATCTCGACTGAAAGATATCCAGAAGATTTACAACTTTTACTTTGTACTGTAACGAGTTACATTTCTGTTCCACAGTTGAAAACGCCTCTAAAGACCCTTCAGTCAGCTGTCCGATAATCAGTCGTAATCTCATTTTAAATGAAGAAATGTCATCGCACAAATTTGTTAATAGTTTGTTCTTTCCCAGGATCCTCGCATTTAAAGAGTTTAAATCAGACGTGATATCCACCTAAAATGCCATGTCATTAAGCCAGTCATTGTACAGCAAACATTCTCGTTCTGTAGGCATTTCATTTATTTCAGACAGAAACAGAGAGACATTAATTTTCAGTGCCCAGAAACGTGACATAACTTTCCCTTTAGATAGCCATCTGACATCACAATGTAACAGTAGCTCACTGTACTCCTCGTTCAATTCTGATAGAAACTATCGGAACTCACGCCTGTTCCACGCCTTACTTCGAATATTGTTCACACATCTCAGAACAACATCCATAATATGTTTCAGTGTTAATATCTTTCCACACATAGCTTCTTGGTGAATGATAAAATGATATTTTAAAATATTGCAGCCAAAAAACTGTTCCAATAATGCTAGACATACAGACTTTTTATCCGTCAAAACCGGAGCACTGTCGGTGGATACACTGTCCAATTTGGTCAATTCTATGTTGTTTTTCTTTACACACAACTTCAGAGATTCAAACAGATCAGTCCCTTTGGTAGTTGCATGCATCGATTAAAGTCCTAAAAGTTCTTCAATGACTTCAAAATTACCGTTTATTGCTCGAACAAACACTGCGACCTGAGTTGTCAGAAATGCCAATGGATTCATCCATTGCCAATGAAAACAATTTACAATTTTTGATATTTGACGATACTTGACAATGAACATCGTTGACTAATTCTTCAACTCACCTGTCCATAGTATTATTAGAGTGGATACTATACTAATGTATACTATAGTTATTTTTTTTTAATGTTGCATATCCCTTACAGGACTTTGCAGTCAACACCAACATTTTTTAGCTGCTGCTGATGTACTAGGCACAATTACTAATAGGAATAGACGGGATTGCGAAGAAAGACGTTAACACTTAAACCAGGGAGACCGGCTATTAAAATATATTAAATATAGTGGCCGGCGGGCCGTGGTTTTGAATCATCTGCCCTAGATGGTTAAATACTACCTCACTTAACCATGGCTATTTATTTCCTACTTAGTTCCATTTAAAAGGCACACTTGTGTGTGCGCCTGCTAAAATATATGTCAAGATGGACGCCATAATATCGACGTTAAGTATACGCCAAATAACACACATGTATGATATTTATTAGGAGAGAAATTGCTTTAGGATTTTATCCATAAGGCATTGAAGAAGTAATGTGATTTAAGGTGGTTGTTTATAGTAACTAAAATATATGCCTAGAAATTGCAGGATTGTGAATGTGAATGCGAGTTTCTGAAAGTTTCTAAGCAATTATGTTTTATTACATGAAAAATATTAAATATTCATATTAAAGCGTTAAGTCCCATTTCAATTATGTCCCTTATATGAAATAGTATTATTTCCTATTACAGTAAAACTTCGGATTTCGTCGATAATCCGTCCGAAACAATCGGCGAAATCCGAACCTACGAAAATTGAAGCAATTATTTCCATATGAATCAATGTAAATCCAATTAATTCGTTCTAGACGCTCCAAATTACAACGAAAATCACATTTTATAAGAATAAATAGTGTTTTAATACTACTTTTCGGCCCCAGACTTGTCCTAACTAGCGCATTCGCAGTGCCTAGTAAGACTGTATGCCAGTGCACCTCTTGAATTTTTCAAAACACACCTTAAAAATCTCTTGCTGGCCTTAAAATCACTAAGTTCACTAACATTCATCCCAGGCGCTTTTGTAATGAGATCGACATACAAGAGTCTGGCCTTTTCACATGGGATTTCTTCCGAATCAGAATACGCTATCCAGCTGTTTTTGATTTATCCAAATTAATAATTACGGTTCGACATCTTCAGTTATTTTGTGATCTCTGTTTCGTAAGTACATCCACGCCTTTGGCTACATTTGTCTCCTTTATTACTTCCCCTTTCGCCACAATGGAACTTATCGTGGATGGCGACTTCTGGTTCATGCGGCCGATTTCAGCAACTTAATTCCGCTCTCGTATTTTTCAATGATTTCCTTCGATCGTGTTCTTGGCCTTGTGGTCAGCATCGGGCAGGTAATTGATCATATGCCTCAAGGAACTCATGCCAACCTCGTTGTGAGGTTGATTAGACTTTGTGTATACAGTTTTCGAAGAGATGAAATAGCCAATCCCACACCCACAGTCATTATTGACTTCTTACGACATTCATGGCAAGGAGAAGATGATGATGTTACTGATAATAATCCTTATCATGATTGTGATGAAATTAATGAATGTAACCAGTGTGAAAAACATAATCATCACTCAACAATATCCTTTGCAGAAGGCACACCCCTCTCTACCCGAGGAAAAAGACCTCACAAGCCTACAACTGACAATACACACCACGGAAGAGTCATATATTAATATGACAAAGAGCTAATAAGTAATGCATTTTTCTAGAAGTGAATCAAGAATGTTAGTTAAACAGGAGGACAGAAGGTGAGGTATGATTGGCAGATATAAACACTATTTGTAATAGCACCCGAATGTAAACCGAGGTGAAAAGTTTAATTGATACACTAATAATAAAGATAATCGTGGTTAGCTCCATTTATTTATTTGTTTACTATAAGCTTGTGCTAAGACCAGACAATCGTTTCCCTAAATGATTACATACTAACTCATTAAAACCTTGTCTTATTCTTTCCTAATTTAGTTCCAATTAAAAGGCGCATATGTATGTGTCTGGTTTTCTACATTTATTTATTTCACATAAGTTCAGTGACTGCCAGACCATGTGGCAGCATTTCGGCGTTTTCTTTATTCTGGATCACCAGTGTGGAGAAGTATATGCTACAAAACACCATGAACATGATATTGTCTTTATTCTTTTTGATCTTGACAAATTTGTCAACTTTACTTCTGGCTGGGATCAGAAAGTCTTTGATCTCTTGAATCTGTTTAGGCATGATTCCTGTTAAAATCTTCTTATATCTTCATTCTTAGAGTGAATGATAGCGTTAGTAAGTGAGAGAGAGAGAGAGAGAGAGAGAGAGAGAGAGAGAGAGAGAGAGAGAGACAGAGAGAGACAGAGAGAGACAGAGAGAGAGAGTAAGAGAGTGAATGAGTGTGAGAGTGTGTGTGTCTGTATAAGAAAATTAGAGAGAAAGAGAGAGAAAGAGAGAGAGAGAGAGAGAGAGAGAGAGAGAGAGAGAGAGAGAGAGAGAGAGAGAGAGAGAGAGAGCTGAGCGCATGCATGTCATGCAACATGCCATTCCATATTTGGTATGTATTCTCATCTTTCATATTATCATTTTGTATGCCACTTGATGTTTGCCATGATGTGATTTGCTATATTCTCTGTAAATTTGGTACTTGTCTCATCATTAACTTATTTGCCTCTAATTCTTCTTCCATCAATGGAAGAATTGGCTCAGTTTCTCTAGGTTAGTGGTTCTCAACATAAACAATTAAATCAACATGTCAACTCGTAAAGTGTCCATAAAACAACGCCAGACAAGTGCGTCTTAATTCAGAGTCTGTATTTATTTTAGGGCAGTATCCCAACGAATTATACAACATGCAGGCAATCCAAATGATTTAACCTTCCTGGCATTTCCGTTGTATCCTTTCGTGCTGTCCCTGTTTAATAATACTAAAAATTATCGTCAAGCATGTCATTGCCTTACCTCATACACACTTATAGCCAAAGTTAATCGATATGTCCATATTATCCTGCTCGTGCCACATATGCTTGTTAAATTATTTCGCTAGGTGACCTTTCCATAATCAGTTAGCTTAGATATCGGCCCATCAAACCGACCGGTGCTTCATATTTCATTCTTCTGCTGTTGATCCGTGTTTCGTGCCTAATCTCTCTCTTTCTCTATTGGTTCTCGGTGTGTATCTTCGAATGGTTCTTCATTCTATCCTCGAGTTATGTCTTCCAGATGTTGACCATTTAACAGTTAGCCTTTCGTGATCTTGCTGTGATGATTTTCGTTTGTGCCATCCTTCCTTGATCTCTGTTGTCCTCTGTCTCTTTCTGACGTCGCGGTTTCCAGGTCCTCCCGTGTGCGTTCACTGTGCGCCGCACTTGTTGTTTTCAACTTCCCAATACTTGCCATCTGTGCGCGACACTTGGCAATGCTATCATGTATAATATGAACACACGTATATTACTATAGAGTGAGTGAGAGTTAGTGAGCGTGAGTGAGAGAGAGAGAGTGATTGAGAGAGAGAGAGAGAATGTGTGTGTGTGTTTGCGTGTGCGTGTGTGTGTGTGTGTGTGTGTGTGCGCGCGTGTGTGTGTAAGAAAAAAGAGAGAGAGAGAGAGAGAGAGAGTTTAATGCTGACGACAATCGTCAGTGTATGTGAGTACAGTGTGGGAGTTTGTTCAGGGGAGTTTGTTCATACTAGTGTCAGTGATTATGTGAGGCATCATGTATGTGTCTAGATGTGAGGTTGTGTGCGTGGGTGTGTATGAGGTATGTGGGTGTTCTTTGGGATGTGTGTGTGGGGTTGTATGTGTGTGGGTGGATTGGTGATATGTGGGTGGGTGAAGGGATATGTGGTGGGTGGGGGATGTGTGTGTGGGTGAGGGATGTTTGGGTGATGGATGAAAGTGTGTGGGTTTTGGTGGGCAGGGGTTGTGTGGGTGGAGAATGTGTATGTGGGTGGGTGAGGGATGTGTGGGTGAATGGGTGTGTGGTAGATGTGTGTTGTTTGGGGATGGGTGTGTGATGGGTATGGGGATGTGTGTGTGGGTGAGGGATATGTCTGTGTGGGTGAGGGATATGTCTGTGTGTGTGGGTGGGGTAATTGTGGGTGTATGGAGGATGTATGTGTGGGTGGTGAGGGTTTTGTAGGTGGGGGTGAGTGGGAGGATGGGGAGATGTGTGTGTGTGTGGGTGAGGGATGTGTGGGTGGGGATGTGTATGAGGGATGCGTGAGGGGGATGTGTGTGTGAGGGTGTGGGAAGTTATATGGGTGGGGTGTTGTGTAGGAGGGGAGATGTGTGTGGATGAGGGATGTGTGCGTGGGTAGATGGGGTAGGTGTAATTTAGTGTGGAATGTGCGGGTGGGTAAAGGATGTATGTGAGGCTGCGGGATGTGTGTTTGGCTGGGTGGATGGCGTATGTGAGTGTGGGTGGTAGATGAGAGATGTATGTTTTTATGGGTGGGTGGGGGATGTATGGGTGTGAGTGGTTGAGGGATGAGTACGTTAGTGGGTGGATGTGTTATCAGTTATCAGTTGGGGTATCTTCATTGCACTCCGGACAGGTCCAAGAATGCTCATATCCTCCCCCCCCCCCCCAGCATAAGCATCAGCGTTCGGTGGCTAATAGTGCCAGTTCTGTGTTGGTTGACGAGGCTCCTCGTTTTTCTGATGTACCTCTCGTGTCTGGCCGTGCTAATTCTTACTCCCAAGTCTTTCATCCTGGACAGCGATGTAGATTCACTGACGTCAAAGTCTTCTGTTCTCGACATGTCTTTAAGGACGTTAATAACATAGGCAAGATCCATGGGTTGGCCATCTGCAGGAGGTGCAGAGCCAGCCAGTTTATCAGCCCGTTCATATTCCTCGGCTCCCGCATGTCCCGGGACAAAGATGAAGGTGACTTTGCCGACAACAGACTTCCTCAGCGACTCAGTCAACTGTCTACGTACAGATCCAGCTTCGACCTTCCGAATCATGCTCATTGAATCACTTAGTACACACACGTTGGTATAATGCTGTGATTCCAGCCATATGAAAGCCGGTGTAACTGCCATCACCTCCATCGTCACGCTGCTCGTGGGCATAGTGGATTCTTGGACGGTTCAGCCCTCTGAAAGGGCTGTAAATGCTCATACACTTCTCTGCTTCTTTACAACAGATCCATCAGTATAGATGAGCACTTGTGGGTTGTCTGCGTTTTCACTGATGAGCGCGTTGACCTCTGCATTGACAGTGACAGAATTCTGTTCTCTGCACTGTCTGTCAAGTGTGATAATGTAGGAGAAGGTGCACTTAAAAGCTGGAGGCACAGGCACCCATTCCTTGCCGGCGTTGATACTGGTAGGACTGCAGACCTGTCTGATGATATCCTCCGCCCGACCCATCCATGATTTGCCCCTCTTTAGCCTGTTGCTCTTTTCTCTGAATATATCTTCATGCAGAGTGTGCTGCTCATCCGCACTTATTTTCAAGTATGCACGAGCTCTCCAGATCTTGATCCTGTGGTTCATTGTTGGGAAGCCAAGGATGTATCTCACAGCTACACCAGCTGGTGTCTCTCGTGCAGCCCAAAATGATGCGCATGACCTCGTTTTGTACCTTTTCAAGTCTTCCAATCTGTGTAGGGCTGACAGTAAGGATGGCCAGAGCATACTCGATGGGTGAAAGCACCAGTCCTTGGAACAGAAGTATTAGCAGTCTTTGCTCGATATTGGTAGTCGCCATGACTCTCATTGCTGACAACACTTTTCGAGCTTTCGTTATGACATAATCGACATGATCTCTGAAAGACAGGCTACGATCAAGCCTCACGCCAAGATATGTCATCGACTGGGTTCTACTCAAAATGCTCCCATCCATTCTCACTGCCGGAAGATCTGTGCTCACAATATGGTTGTTTAGGGAGAACCATGTAACAGATGCCTTTGCAGGGTTGACAATGGCACTGGCATCCGCACACCATGAGGAAATTCGATCTTATTCGCCCTGCATATCATTGGCAACTGCCTGTCTATCTCGACCCTGTCGATACACGAGAATGTCATCAGCAAATGACAGAGCCCTACCCCTCCCGTCCAACTGTTGTTCAGTGATAGGCACCGTATACACGTTGAATAGTACTGGTGACAGTGGTGAACCCTGCGGCAATCCTGGACATATCGTTGTCGGCTCAGAAGACCAACTCCCGCATCTTAGCACCACCTTCCTTTGGAGCAGGCCTGCAGCTATCCGCCGTACAAGGTGAGGGAACACTTTCAGTCTGAGGCACTTGCATCATGTGATCGAAGGATGTGTGTGGGAGATGAGTGTATGGGTGGGGAATGTGTGTGTGGGTGGGAAGATATGTGTGGGTGGAGAATGTGTGTGGGTGGTGGGGTGTGTGGGAGTGGGAGGTGTGTGTTTGTGGATTTGGGATGTGTTGGTGGGTGGGGATGTGGGGGATGTGTGTATGGGTGGGGAGATGTTTGTGTGTGTGTGAGTGTATGGGTGTGGTGTGTGTGTGTGGGTGGGGATGTGTGGTTAAGGAATTTAGGTTAAAGGATGTGTGATTGGGTAATGGGTGATTGGGGGTGGGTGGGTGGAGGATGTGCGGGTGGGTGAGTGTGTGTAGATTGAGGGATGTGTGTGTGTATGGGCGCGGTATATGTGGGTGGGTGGACGAGATTGTGTGGTTGGGGGATGTGTGAAAGTGGGGAATGTGATCCAGTGAGTTGTCACATTTGTGTCCAGTGAGTTGTCATATTTGTGTCCAGTGATTTGTCACTTTTGTGTCCAGTGAGTTGTCACATTTGTGTCCATAGTGTTGTCACATTTGTGTCCAGTAAGTTGTCACATTTGTGTCCAGTGAGTTGTCACATTTGTGTCCAATGAGTTGTCACATTTGTGTGCAATGAGTTGTCACAATTGTGTCCAGTAAGTTGCCACATTTGTGTACAGTAAGTTGTGACATTTGTGTCCAGAGATTGGTCACATTTGTGTCCAGTGAGTTGTCACATTTGTTTCCAGTGAGATGTCACATTTGTGTGCAGTAAGATGTCACATTTGTGTGCAGAAAGTTGTCACATTTGTGTCCAGTGAGTTGTCACATTTGTGTCCAGTGAGTTGTCACATATGTGTCCAGTGAGTTGTCACATTTGTGTCCAGTGAGTTGTCACATATGTGTCCAGTGAGTTGTCACATTTCTGTCCAGTGAGTTGTCACATTTGTGTCCAGTGAGTTATCACATTTGTGCCAGTGAGTTTTCACAATTGTGTGCAGTGAGTTGTCACATTTGTGTGCAGTGAGTTGTCACATTTATGTGCAGTAAGTTGTCACATTTGTGTGCAGTGAGTTGTCACATTTGTGTCTAGTGAGTTGTCACAATTATATGCAGTAAGTTGTCGCATTTGTGTCCAATGAGTTGTCACAATTGTGTGCAGTGAGTTGTCACATTTGTGTCCAGTGAGTTGTCACAATTATATGCAGTAAGTTGTCAAATTTGTGTGCAGTAACTTGTCATATTTTTGTCTAGTGAGTTGACACATTTGTGTCCAGTGATTTGTATCATTTCTCATTGTTATCGCTTTTCCTTGTAATGGACATCGTAAACGGTTCGAGAATATTGTTGTCTCTTTCTTGGTGTGGTAGGATCCGCAGTGGTCCAGTCGCTAGCACACTTGTCTGCCGTCTAGGTGCTCGTGTTCGTGTATTCCCATCCCCGAAGGATAGTTTAGTTTTACATAGATGAGGTCTCCCAGATACACCAGCCGTGTATAGACTAGGTCTCCCAGATGGACCAGCCGTGTATAGACCAGGTCTCCCAGATGGAACAACCGTGTATAGACCAGGTCTCCCAGATGGACCAGCCGTGTATAGACCAGGTCTCCCAGATGGACCAGCCGTGTATAGACGAGGTCTCCCAGATGGACCAGCCGTGTATAGACGAGGTCTCCCAGATGGAACAACCGTGTATAGACGAGGTCTCCCAGATGGACCAGCCGTGTATAGACGAGGTCTCCCAGATGGACCAGCCGTGTATAGACTAGGTCTCCCAGATGGAACAACCGTGTATAGACTAGGTCTCCCAGATGGACCAGCCGTGTATAGACTAGGTCTCCCAGATGGACCAGCCGTGTATAGACTAGGTCTCCCAGATGGAACAACCGTTTATAGACTAGGTCTCCCATATGGACCAGCCGTGTATAGACGAGGTCTCCCAGATGGACCAGCCGTGTATAGACCAGGTCTCCCAGATACACCAGTCGTGTATAGACCAGGTCTCCCAGATACACTAGCCGTGTATAGACGAGGTCTCCTAGATGGACCAGCCGTGTATAGACCAGGTCTCCCAAATGGACCAGCCGTGTATAGACGAGGTCTCCCAGATGGACCAGCCGTGTATAGACGAGGTCTCCCAGATGGACCAGTCGTGTATAGACGAGGCCTCCCAGATGCACCAGCCGTATATAGACCAGGTCTCCCAGATACACCAGCCGCGATCCGAAACTGGCACGAGATGTAAAGGCTCTCGGAGTAATATTTAACGAACCATCCATTGAATGTCCACGTTACTGTACGTCTATGAGACTAGTAGACTAGCTAACTAACCCCACACACACCAATGTGTGTACTATACGTCTATGGGACTAGCAGACTAGCTAACTAACCCCACACACACCAATGTGTGTACTATACGTCTATGGGACTAGTAGACTAGCTAACTAACCCCACACACACCAATGTGTGTACTATACGTCTATGGGACTAGTAGACTAGCTAACTGACCACACACACACACACACCAGTGTGTGTACTATACGTCTATGGGACTAGTAGACTAGCTAAGTAACCCCACACACACCAATGTGTGTACTATACGTGTATGGGACTAGTAGACTAGCTAACTAACCCCACACACACCAGTGTGTGTACTATACGTCTATGGGACTAGTAGACTAGCTAACTAACCCCACACACACCAATGTGTGTACTATACGTCTATGGGACTAGTAGACTAGCTAACTAACCCCACACATACCAGTGTGTGTACTATACGTCTATGGGACTAGTAGACTAGCTAACTAACCCCACACACACCAATGTGTGTACTATACGTCTATGGGACTAGTAGACTAGCTAACTAACCCCACACACACCAGTGTGTGTACTATACGTCTATGGGACTAGTAGACTAGCTAACTAACCCCACACACACCAGTGTGTGTACTATACGTCAATGGGACTAATAGACTAGCTAACTAACCCCACACACACACACACCAATGTGTGTACTATACGTCTATGGGACTAGTAGACTAGCTAACTAACCCCACACACACCAATGTGTGTACTATACGTCTATGGGACTAGTAGACTAGCTAACTAACCCCACATACATCAATGTGTGTACTATACGTCTATGGGACTAACAGACTAGCTAACTGACCACACACACACCAATGTGTGTACTATACGTCTATGGGACTAACAGACTTGCTAACTGACCACACACACACCAATGTGTGTACTATACGTCTATGGGACTAGTAGACTAGCTAACTAACCCCACACACATCAATGTGTGTACTATACGTCTATGGGACTAGTAGACTAGCTAACTGACCCCACACACACCAATGTGTACTATACGTCTATGGGACTAGTAGACTAGCTAACTAACCCCACACACACCAATGTGTGTACTATACGTCTATGGGGCTAAGAGACTAGCTAACTGACCCCACACACATCAATGTGTGTACTATACGTCTATGGGACTAGCAGACTAGCTAACTGACCCCACACACACCAATGTGTGTACTATACACCGATGAGACTAACAGACTAGCTAACTGACCCCACACACATCAATGTGTGTACTATACGTCTATGGGACTAGTAGACTAGCTAACTAACCCCACACACACCAATGTGTGTACTATACGTCTATGGGACTAACAGACTAGCTAACTGACCCCACACACACCAATGTGTGTACTATACGTCTATGGGACTAGTAGACTAGCTACCTAACCCCACACACACCAGTGTGTACTATACGTCTTTGGGACTAGCAGACTAATTAACTAACCCCACACACACCAATGTGTGTACTATACGTCTATGGGACTAGCAGACTAGCTAACTGACCCCACACACACCAATGTGTGTACTATACGTCTATGGGACTAGCAAACTGACCCCACACACACCAGTGTGTGTACTATACGTCTATGGGACTAGCAGACTAGCTAACTGACCCCACACACACCAATGTGTGTACTATACGTCTATGGGACTAGCAAACTGACCCCACACACACCAATGTGTGTACTATACGTCTATGGGACTAGCAAACTGACCCCACACACACCAATGTGTGTACTATACGTCTATGGGACTAGCAGACTAGCTAACTGACCCCACACACACCAACGGTGTGTACTATACGTCTATGGGACTAGCAAACTGACCCCACAAACACCAATGTGTGTACTATACGTCTATGGGACTAACAGACTAGCTAACTGACCCCACACACACCAATGTGTGTACTATACGTCTATGGGACTAGTAGACTAGCTAACTGACCCCACACACACCAATGTGTGTACTATACGTCTACGGGACTAGTAGACTAGCTAACTGACCCCACACACACCAATGTGTGTACTATACGTCTATGGGACTAGCAAACTGACCCCACACACACCAATGTGTGTACTATACGTCTATGGGACTAGTAGACTAGCTAACTGACCCCACACACACCAATGTGTGTACTATACGTCTACGGGACTAGTAGACTAGCTAACTAACCCCACACACACCAATGTGTGGACACGAGTTCTTTTAATTTACTTGTTATTGTAGTGTTTGGCATATGTCTCTTGCTGTAATATTGTTATTGTAGTGTCTGACATCTGTCTCTTGCTGTAATATTGTTATTGTAGTGTCTGACATCTCTCTCTTGCTGTAATATTGTTATTGTAGTGTCTGACATCTGTCTCTTGCTGTAATATTGTTATTGTAGTGTCTGACATCTGTCTTCAGCTGTAATATTGTAATGTCTGACATCTGTCTCTTGCTGTAATATTGTTATTGTAGTGTTTGACATCTGTCTTCAGCTGTAATATTGTTATTGTAGTGTTTGACATCTGTCATTGTAGTGTTTGACATCTGTCTTCAGCTGTAATATTGTTATTGTAGTGTCTGACATCTGTCTCCAGCTGTAATATTGTTATTGTAGTGTCTGACATCTGTCTCTAGCTGGAATATTGTTATTGTAGTGTTTGACATCTGTCTCCAGCTGTAATATTGTTATTGTAGTGTTTGACATCTGTCTCTAGCTGTAATATTGTTATTGTAGTGTTTGACATCTGTCTCTTGCTGTAATATTGTTATTGTAGTGTTTGACATCTGTCTTCAGCTGTAATATTGTTATTGTAGTGTTTGACATCTGTCATTGTAGTGTTTGACATCTGTCTTCAGCTGTAATATTGTTATTGTAGTGTCTGACATCTGTCTCCAGCTGTAATATTGTTATTGTAGTGTCTGACATCTGTCTCTAGCTGTAATATTGTTATTGTAGTGTTTGACATCTGTCTCCAGCTGTAATATTGTTATTGTAGTGTTTGACATCTGTCTCCAGCTGTAATATTGTTATTGTAGTGTCTGACATCTGTCTCCAGCTGTAATATTGTTATTGTAGTGTTTGACATCTGTCTCCAGCTGTAATATTGTTATTGTAGTGTTTTTGACATCTGTCTCTAGCTGTAATATTGTTATTGTAGTGTTTGACATCTGTCTCTAGTCTCTAGCTGTAATATTCTTATTGTAGTGTTTGACATCTGTCTCCAGCTGTAATATTGTTATTGTAGTGTCTGACATCTGTCTCCAGCTGTAATATTGTTATTGTAGTGTTTGACATCTGTCTCCAGCTGTAATATTGTTATTGTAGTGTCTGACATCTGTCTCTAGCTGTAATATTGTTATTGTAGTGTTTGACATCTGTCTTCAGCTGTAATATTGTTATTGTAGTGTCTGACATCTGTCTCTAGCTGTAATATTGTTATTGTAGTGTTTGACATCTGTCTCCAGCTGTAATATTGTTATTGTAGTGTCTGACATCTGTTTCTAGCTGTAATATTGTTATTGTAGTGTTTGACATCTGTCTCTCGCTGTAATATTGTTATTGTAGTGTTTGACATCTGTCTCTAGCTGTAATATTGTTATTGTAGTGTTTGACATCTGTCTCCAGCTGTAATATTGTTATTGTAGTGTCTGACATCTGTCTCTAGCTGTAATATTGTTATTGTAGTGTTTGACATCTGTCATTGTAGTGTTTGACATCTGTCTTCAGCTGTAATATTGTTATTGTAGTGTCTGACATCTGTCTCCAGCTGTAATATTGTTATTGTAGTGTCTGACATTTGTCTCTAGCTGTAATATTGTTATTGTAGTGTTTGACATCTGTCTCCAGCTGTAATATTGTTATTGTAGTGTTTGACATCTGTCTCTAGCTGTAATATTGTTATTGTAGTGTCTGACATCTGTCTCTAGCTGTAATATTGTTATTGTAGTGTTTGACATCTGTCTCCAGCTGTAATATTGTTATTGTAGTGTTTGACATCTGTCTCTAGCTGTAATATTGTTATTGTAGTGTCTGACATCTGTCTCTAGCTGTAATATTGTTATTGTAGTGTTTGACATCTGTCTCTAGCTGTAATATTGTTATTGTAGTGTCTGACATCTGTCTCTAGCTGTAATATTGTTATTGTAGTGTTTGACATCTGTCATTGTAGTGTTTGACATCTGTCTTCAGCTGTAATATTGTTATTGTAGTGTCTGACATCTGTCTCCAGCTGTAATATTGTTATTGTAGTGTTTGACATCTGTCTCTAGCTGTAATATTGTTATTGTAGTGTTTGACATCTGTCTCCAGCTGTAATATTGTTATTGTAGTGTTTGACATCTGTCTCTAGCTGTAATATTGTTATTGTAGTGTCTGACATCTGTCTCTAGCTGTAATATTGTTATTGTAGTGTTTGACATCTGTTTCTAGCTGTAATATTGTTATTGTAGTGTCTGACATCTGTCTCTAGCTGTAATATTGTTATTGTAGTGTTTGACATCTGTCATTGTAGTGTCTGACGTCTGTCTCCAGTTGTAATATTGTTATTGTAGTGTTTGACATCTGTCTCCAGCTGTAATATTGTAATTGTAGTGTTTGACATCTGTCTCTAGGTTGTAATATTGTTATTGTAGTGTCTGACATCTGTCTCTAGCTGTAATATTGTTATTGTAGTGTTTGACATCTGTCTCCAGCTGTAATATTGTTATTGTAGTGTTTGACATCTGTCTCTTGCTGTAATATTGTTATTGTAGTGTTTGACATCTGTCTCTAGCTGTAATATTGTTATTGTAGGGTTTGACATCTGTCTCTAGCTGTAATATTGTTATTGTAGTGTTTGACATCTGTCTCTAGCTGTAATATTGTTATTGTAGTGTTTGACATCTGTCATTGTAGTGTTTGACATCTGTCTTCAGCTGTAATATTGTTATTGTAGTGTCTGACATCTGTCTCCAGCTGTAATATTGTTATTGTAGTGTCTGACATCTGTCTCTAGCTGTAATATTGTTATTGTAGTGTTTGACATCTGTCTCTAGCTGTAATATTGTTATTGTAGTGTCTGACATCTGTCTCTAACTGTAATATTGTTATTGTAGTGTTTGACATCTGTCTCTAGCTGTAATATTGTTATTGTAGTGTCTGACATCTGTCTCTAGCTGTAATATTGTTATTGTAGTGTCTGACATCTGTCTCCAGCTGTAATATTGTTATTGTAGTGTCTGACATCTGTCTCTAGCTGTAATATTGTTATTGTAGTGTCTGACATCTGTCTCCAGCTGTAATATTGTTATTGTAGTGTCTGACATCTGTCTCCAGCTGTAATATTGTTATTGTAGTGTTTGACATCTGTCTCCAGCTGTAATATTGTTATTGTAGTGTCTGACATCTGTCTCTAGCTGTAATATTGTTATTGTAGTGTTTGACATCTGTCTCTAGCTGTAATATTGTTATTGTAGTGTTTGACATCTGTCTCTAGCTGTAATATTGTTATTGTAGTGTTTGACATCTGTCATTGTAGTGTTTGACATCTGTCTTCAGCTGTAATATTGTTATTGTAGTGTCTGACATCTGTCTCCAGCTGTAATATTGTTATTGTAGTGTCTGACATCTGTCTCTAGCTGTAATATTTGTCAACAACTCAACTGACAGGCCTCATCGGGTACTTCTCACACACCCATACAAGACAACTTGCAAGTCGTGTGGGAGGCAAAATGTATGGTCCATTTTATTGCCGTTGGCTCGCTTACAAGCGGTAAACAGTCGCTAATGCAATACACAATATACAGCCACAGAATTATCTAACACAAACTGCTAACCCTATGCTAGTTCTATCTATTAGTGAACACAAAACTCCTAACGCTATTCTAAACGATGTGAACGCCTCAAGTCCAGTCTCCCGTCTGCCTAACCTCTCTCCCGTGGTTACCCACCACGCGGGGTGACCTTCACCTTCGTGCGTGTTACCTCACATCGCACTCTGCTGGCAAACGTGGCCTGTTGAGTGTCTACTCAACTGTGCTATGGCTTCACGAGGTGTGGTACTATCGTGATTAGAGTGCTAACTCTCTGAACACCGCCTGCGTGTCTCATGAGGGAGTGGCTAACCCTCTCCTATTACCTCATCTCCCCTGCCCTTGCCTCGGGCACCGTATCTCCTCCTGGTCTCTTCAGGGTTGACCGCTCTCCCTGGCGGAGGGGATGCGGTCGAGTCTTTGACACACACCCACCCCTCTTGTGTTGCGTCATCAACTTTCACTCATTGGTTGTGACGCAAGAGGTTCCTAAACAAAAAATTAGTGTCTCTAATTTTTGTCAAAGACTCTAGATAACCTGGTTTTGGGCATTCCAATAGACTATTAATAACTATTGTCACAATGTAGCAAAGCCTTACTTGGCTACTGGCAATCGCCACAAACTTGACTGGTTGGCGTGAGCCCCTTCTCACATGCTATATTATATTTATCAGAGGTATGTCTGAACCGGACCGTTGTCTTATAAGACCTGCCCTCACATAGTAAATTAACTTACTACCCATACAAAGTTGACTTTCTTAGGGTCAACACATGAATTATTTCATGTCCCCCATATAATATTTAACAACCATTCTACAAGAGTGTGTGCGACAGGCTTTACCTCCTTCGCTTCCGCGCGTAAGACTTTATTTCACTGTTAATTTAGTTCTTCGTTGTCTATTATGTCCCCTGGCCCCATAGTTATCTGTCTTTGATTTACAAATAGTGTATGCAATTTATATGTTTGTTTTTCTGTTTGTTTGTGTGTTTGGATGTAATAAATCTACTAATCTAATTTCTATCCTCTATTTATAAATTCTATGTGTATGTATGTTAGTTTTTTGAGTGTCATAATTTGGTTCAATGTGGCCACAAACAGGTGTATAACACTAATTCGTGACTACATTCACTTGTTATGAAACCCAAAATACTGTAATCTAAGTTCTAAACTATATTACAGACAACACATTCACACTAACACAATTTCACTAACGAAAACTTTACATTCTAACATACCATTCTAATTCTATAACTAAGTATTTAATGTGTTACCTAAATTTATTAAATTTGTTATGTTAATTATATGATATGATTATATTACTTCTTATTTTTTTCTAATCTAAGTGATGTAATCTAACTATTTAAATGCAATTGTTGTGATGTGAGTTATGTACCTTAATTAAATGGATTATGTGACCACAATTTATGTACTTTTCTAAATACTATGCTAAATAATGTTTTTAAATGCACAAAGGAATTATATGAGTGATGTTCTTAATCTAACTGGTGTAAATGCTGTATGTTACCTTATCTACTCTTTTTAATCTATTATGATGTAAAATGATGATACTAATAAATGGTAATATTTGAAAGATGGTATGGTTTCATTAAGATGGAATAAACTAACTACAATGAAACTAAGTGAAATATAACAATCTAAATGGTACTATTCATATCATAAATTTAATTTAACTTGTAATAAACTATTCTTATGTCTAAACTAATATTCTAATCTAATTTTAATGGGTTAATTACTGTACTAACTACATTATTAAAATAAATGAGAACTGTTATAGTTCCTAACCTACATCTAATTTATCACTATCTTAAAATATTATATTACATATCACAATAAGTTTATATACATAGTATTTGGTTTCCACAGGTTAGTAGTTGCCTTCATGTATGTGCAATGGTTGTATAGGCATAATATAACCACACACTTTGCCTGGGTATCTGAAATACATTACACAGTCATCTTAATGTTCTCTCGGTAGTGCACGTGTAGAGTTCGCTGGTGTTGTAGCTCTGTCTTTTCGTGTCTGTAATTAAGCACTGTTCTGACACTGTTTTCTGCGGTTCATATATATGATACACCGGAATGGAGCTTAGTTGGAAATGAGCTGTCCTAGTTCACACGGTGGTATCTAAGTATAGCAGCACAGTTCTTAATCTGATGTCCACGGACACATGATAGTTCATTGTTTTGGTACATGACTACACCAATAATGTGGATATGTATGTAAGCTATTTTACATCTTATATTATCAGATACTCATGTACCAACCATCACTCTACATTTAACTGTTGGATTTCAGGTATTTTTACCCCAGATGGTAAAACTAGTGACCACCTGAATATCCGGTCATTTTGATGCACACCACTATGTATGACCGTGATCAGGGAGTTGTCGGTCTGGACAATGCAGTGAACATCCGTCAGAACTCGATGGAGCCTTCTCACCGTATAGATGAAGCCTAGGGTTGCAACTGTGATATGGAATCTTTGGACTCAGCATGTGTGATCTTACTGCTCACGTAGCAAAGCGGATGGAAGATGCCCTCAAAAAAAAAATTGGCCTAGTACTGCAGTGATGGAGATTCTGCTGGCATATGACCTAAGATAATAAATGAGCCTAGGATTAGGCAAGCGGAGGGATTGGAATATTTACAAAAAAGGATCTTCAATTTTGACAATGCAGGAATTAATAATGCATCTTTCACATTTCATTTCCAGAAGATTTTAAGACATTGGAAAATATATTTGTAATTTCTGAGTAATTTACTAATCCCAAAAGGTTTCTGACCTGTTTCTTTCTGTTAGACATGGTCAGATTCATAATTTTGGTACTACTTTTCAGGTCAGTCTACAGTTGGACTTGAGAAATGACATGACCCAAAAATGAATTTATTTTAGGCATAATTTGACTTTGCTGGTTTGACAGTGAGACCGAAGCGTCGCACTCAGTCGCAGTCCACTGTTGTGGGCGTGGGTTCAGATCCCACTTCTGACACCACAATTACCCTGGCCTGTCAACAACTCAACTGACAGGCCTCATCGGGTACTTCTCACACACCCATACAAGACAACTTGCAAGTCGTGTGGGAGGCAAAATGTATGGTCCATTTTATTGCCGTTGGCTCGCTTACAAGCGGTAAACAGTCGCTAATGCAATACACAATATACAGCCACAGAATTATCTAACACAAACTGCTAACCCTATGCTAGTTCTATCTATTAGTGAACACAAAACTCCTAACGCTATTCTAAACGATGTGAACGCCTCAAGTCCAGTCTCCCGTCTGCCTAACCTCTCTCCCGTGGTTACCCACCACGCGGGGTGACCTTCACCTTCGTGCGTGTTACCTCACATCGCACTCTGCTGGCAAACGTGGCCTGTTGAGTGTCTACTCAACTGTGCTATGGCTTCACGAGGTGTGGTACTATCGTGATTAGAGTGCTAACTCTCTGAACACCGCCTGCGTGTCTCATGAGGGAGTGGCTAACCCTCTCCTATTACCTCATCTCCCCTGCCCTTGCCTCGGGCACCGTATCTCCTCCTGGTCTCTTCAGGGTTGACCGCTCTCCCTGGCGGAGGGGATGCGGTCGAGTCTTTGACAATATTGTTATTGTAGTGTTTGACATCTGTCTCTAGCTGTAATATTGTTATTGTAGTGTCTGACATCTGTCTCTAGCTGTAATATTGTTATTGTAGTGTTTGACATCTGTCTCTAGCTGTAATATTGTTATTGTAGTGTCTGACATCTGTCTCTAGCTGTAATATTGTTATTGTAGTGTCTGACATCTGTCTCCAGCTGTAATATTGTTATTGTAGTGTCTGACATCTGTCTCTAGCTGTAATATTGTTATTGTAGTGTCTGACATCTGTCTCCAGCTGTAATATTGTTATTGTAGTGTCTGACATCTGTCTCCAGCTGTAATATTGTTATTGTAGTGTTTGACATCTGTCTCGAGCTGTAATATTGTTATTGTAGTGTCTGACATCTGTCTCTAGCTGTAATATTGTTATTGTAGTGTTTGACATCTGTCTCTAGCTGTAATATTGTTATTGTAGTGTTTGACATCTGTCTCTAGCTGTAATATTGTTATTGTAGTGTCTGACATCCGTCTTCAGCTGTAATATTGTTATTGTAGTGTTTGACATCTGTCTCCAGCTGTAATATTGTTATTGTAGTGTTTGACATCTGTATCTAGCTGTAATATTGTTATTGTAGTGTTTGACATCTGTCTCTAGCTGTAATATTGTTATTGTAGTGTCTGACATCTGTCTCTATCTGCAATATTGTTATTGTAGTGTTTGACATCTGTCTCTAGCTGTAATATTGTTATTGTAGTGTTTGACATCTGTCTCTAGCTGTAATATTGTTATTGTAGTGTTTGACATCTGTCTCTAGCTGTAATATTGTTATTGTAGTGTTTGACATCTGTCTCCAGCTGTAATATTGTTATTGTAGTGTCTAACATCTGTCTCTAGCTGTAATATTGTTATTGTAGTGTCTGACATCTGTCTCTAGCTGTAATATTGTTATTGTAGTGTCTGACATCTGTCTCTAGCTGTAATATTGTTATTGTAGTGTCTGACATCTGTCTATAGCTGTAATATTGTTATTGTAGTGTCTGACATCTGTCTCCAGCTGTAATATTGTTATTGTAGTGTTGGACATCTGTCTTCAGCTGTAATATTGTTATTGTAGTGTCTGACATCTGTCTCCAGCTGTAATATTGTTATTGTAGTGTTGGACATCTGTCTCCAGCTGTAATATTGTTATTGTAGTGTCTGACATCTGTCTCTAGCTGTAATATTGTTATTGTAGTGTCTGACATCTGTCTTCAGCTGTAATATTGTTATTGTAGTGTTGGACATCTGTCTCCAGCTGTAATATTGTTATTGTAGTGTTGGACATCTGTCTTCAGCTGTAATATTGTTATTGTAGTGTCTGACATCTGTCTCCAGCTGTAATATTGTTATTGTAGTGTCTGACATCTGTCTTCAGCTGTAATATTGTTATTGTAGTGTTGGACATCTGTCTCCAGCTGTAATATTGTTATTGTAGTGTTGGACATCTGTCTTCAGCTGTAATATTGTTATTGTAGTGTCTGACATCTGTCTCCAGCTGTAATATTGTTATTGTAGTGTCTGACATCTGTCTCCAGCTGTAATATTGTTATTGTAGTGTCTGACATCTGTCTCCAGCTGTAATATTGTTATTGTAGTGTCTGACATCAGTCTCCAGCTGTAATATTGTTATTGTAGTGTCTGACATCTGTCTCTAGCTGTAATATTGTTATTGTAGTGTTTGACATCTGTCTCTAGCTGTAATATTGTTATTGTAGTGTCTGACATCTGTCTCTAGCTGTAATATTGTTATTGTAGTGTTTGACATCTGTCATTGTAGTGTCTGACATCTGTCTCCAGCTGTAATATTGTTATTGTAGTGTTTGACATCTGTCTCCAGCTGTAATATTGTAATTGTAGTGTTTGACATCTGTCTCTAGCTGTAATATTGTTATTGTAGTGTCTGACATCTGTCTCTAGCTGTAATATTGTTATTGTAGTGTTTGACATCTGTCTCTAGCTGTAATATTGTTATTGTAGTGTTTGACATCTGTCTCTTGCTGTAATATTGTTATTGTAGTGTTTGACATCTGTCTCTAGCTGTAATATTGTTATTGTAGTGTTTGACATCTGTCTCTAGCTGTAATATTGTTATTGTAGTGTTTGACATCTGTCTCTAGCTGTAATATTGTTATTGTAGTGTTTGACATCTGTCATTGTAGTGTTTGACATCTGTCTTCAGCTGTAATATTGTTATTGTAGTGTCTGACATCTGTCTCCAGCTGTAATATTGTTATTGTAGTGTCTGACATCTGTCTCTAGCTGTAATATTGTTATTGTAGTGTTTGACATCTGTCTCTAGCTGTAATATTGTTATTGTAGTGTCTGACATCTGTCTCTAGCTGTAATATTGTTATTGTAGTGTTTGACATCTGTCTCTAGCTGTAATATTGTTATTGTAGTGTCTGACATCTGTCTCTAGCTGTAATATTGTTATTGTAGTGTCTGACATCTGTCTCCAGCTGTAATATTGTTATTGTAGTGTCTGACATCTGTCTCTAGCTGTAATATTGTTATTGTAGTGTCTGACACCTGTCTCCAGCTGTAATATTGTTATTGTAGTGTCTGACATCTGTCTCCAGCTGTAATATTGTTATTGTAGTGTTTGACATCTGTCTCCAGCTGTAATATTGTTATTGTAGTGTCTGACATCTGTCTCTAGCTGTAATATTGTTATTGTAGTGTTTGACATCTGTCTCTAGCTGTAATATTGTTATTTTAGTGATAAATTTCAATAGGCGGCGGGTCATGGATTTTTCCCAAAATATAAGAGTTTCTGAATCACTAGGAAATAAGTCTAAAACAATATTCTGACACTAGACATGGCCATAAAAGTAATAATTTGCACTCCTGGTGCAGTTTTGTTGACAAAATTGAGATAGCTCAAAATTGAGAAATTTCAACAGGCGGCGGGTCATAGATTTTCCCCAAAATATGAGTTTCTGAATCACTAGGAAATAAGTCTAAAACAATATTCTGACACTAGACAAGGCCATAAAAGTAATAATTTGCACTCCTGGTGCAGTTTTGTTGACAAAATTGAGATAGCTCAAAATTGAGAAATTTCAACAGGCGGCCGATCATGGATTTTTCCCAAAATATAAAAACAATGTTCTGACACTAGACATGGCCATAAAAGTTATAATTTGAACTCCTGGTGCAGTTTTGTTGATAAAATTGAGATAGCTCAAAATTGATAAATTTCAATAGGCAGCCGGTCATGGATTTTTCCCAAAATATAAGAGTTTCTGAATCACAAGGAACTAAGTCTAAAACAATGTGCTGACACTAGACATGACCATAAAAGTAATAATTTGCACTCCTGGTGCAGTTTTGTTGAAAAAATTGAGAAATTTCAACAGGCGGCCGGTCATGGATTTTTCCCAAAATATAAGCGTTTGTGCATCTCTAGGAAATTAGTCTAAAACAATGTGCTGACACTAGACATGACCATAAAAGTAATAATTTGCACTCCTGGTTCAGTTTTCTTGACAAAATTGAGATAGCTCAAAATTGGGAAATTTCAACAGGCGGCCGGTCATGGATTTTTCCCCAAATATAAGAGTTTTTGAATCTCTAGGAAATTAGTCTAAAACAATGTGCTGACACTGGACATGACCATACAAGTAATAATTTGCACTCCAGGGGCAGTTTTGTTGACAAAATTGAGATAGCTCAAAATTGAGAAATTTCAACAGGCGGCCGGTCATGGATTTTTCCCAAAATATAAGAGTTTTTGCATCTCTAGGAAATTAGTCTAACACAATGTGCTGACACTAGACATGACCATAAAAGTAATAATTTGCACTCCTGGTTCAGTTTTCTTGACAAAATTGAGATAGCTCAAAATTGGGAAATTTCAACAGGCAGCCGGTCATGGATTTTTCCCCAAATATAAGAGTTTTTGAATCTCTAGGAAATTAGTCTAAAACAATGTGCTGACACTGGACATGACCATACAAGTAATAATTTGCACTCCAGGGGCAGTTTTGTTGACAAAATTGAGATAGCTCAAAATTGAGAAATTTCAACAGGCGGCCGGTCATGGATTTTTCCCAAAATATAAGAGTTTTTGAATCTCTAGGAAATTAGTCTAAAACAATGTGCTGACACTAGACATGGCCATAAAAGTTATAATTTGCACTCCTGGTGCAGTTTTGTTGACAAAATTGAGATAGCTCAAAATTGAGAAATTTCAACAGGCGGCCGGTCATGGATTTTTCCCAAAATATAAGAGTTTTTGAATCTCTAGGAAATTAGTCTAAAACAATGTGCTGACACTAGACATAACCATACAAGTAATAATTTGCACTCCTGGTGCAGTTTTCTTGACAAAATTGAGATAGCTCAAAATTGGGAAATTTCAACAGGCGGCCGGTCATGGATTTTTCCCCAAATATAAGAGTTTTTGAATCTCTAGGAAATTAGTCTAAAACAATGTGCTGACACTGGACATGACCATACAAGTAATAATTTGCACTCCAGGGGCAGTTTTGTTGACAAAATTGAGATAGCTCAAAATTGAGAAATTTCAACAGGCGGCCGGTCATGGATTTTTCCCAAAATATGAGTGTTTTTGAATCTCTAGGAAATTAGTCTAAAACAATGTGCTGACACTAGACATGACCATACAAGTAATAATTTGCACTCCTGGTGCAGTTTTCTTGACAAAATTGAGATAGCTCAAAATTGAGAAATTTCTACAGGCGGCGGGTCATGGATTTTCCCCAAAATATAAGAGTTTTTGAATCTCTAGGAAATTAGTCTAAAACAATGTGCTGACACTAGACATGACCATACAAGTAATAATTTGCACTTCTGGTGCAGTTTTGTTGACAAAATTGAGATAGCTCAAAATTGATAAATTTCAATAGGCGGCGGGTCATGGATTTTTCCCAAAATATAAGAGTTTCTGAATCACTAGGAAATAAGTCTAAAACAATATTCTGACACTAGACATGGCCATAAAAGTAATAATTTGCACTCCTGGTGCAGTTTTGTTGACAAAATTGAGATAGCTCAAAATTTAGAAATTTCAACAGGCGGCGGGTCATAGATTTTCCCCAAAATATGAGTTTCTGAATCACTAGGAAATAAGTCTAAAACAATATTCTGACACTAGACAAGGCCATAAAAGTAATAATTTGCACTCCTGGTGCAGTTTTGTTGACAAAATTGAGATAGCTCAAAATTGAGAAATTTCAACAGGCGGCCGGTCATGGATTTTTCCCAAAATATAAGAGTTTTTGAATCTCTAGGAAATTAGTCTAAAACAATGTGCAGACACTGGACATGACCATACAAGTAATAATTTGCACTCCAGGGGCAGTTTTGTTGACAAAATTGAGATAGCTTAAAATTGAGAAATTTCAACAGGCGGCCGGTCATGGATTTTTCCCAAAATATAAGAGTTTTTGCATCTCTAGGAAATTAGTCTAAAACAATGTTCTGACACTAGACATGACCATAAAAGTAATAATTTGCACTCCTGGTTCAGTTTTCTTGACAAAATTGAGATAGCTCAAAATTGGGAAATTTCAACAGGCGGCCGGTCATGGATTTTCCCCCAAATATAAGAGTTTTTGAATCTCTAGGAAATTAGTCTAAAACAATGTGTTGACACTGGACATGACCATACAAGTAATAATTTGCACTCCAGGGGCAGTTTTGTTGACAAAATTGAGATAGCTCAAAATTGAGAAATTTCAACAGGCGGCGGGTCATAGATTTTCCCCAAAATATGAGTTTCTGAATCACTAGGAAATAAGTCTAAAACAATATTCTGACACTAGACAAGGCCATAAAAGTAATAATTTGCACTCCTGGTGCAGTTTTGTTGACAAAATTGAGATAGCTCAAAATTGAGAAATTTCAACAGGCGGCCGATCATGGATTTTTCCCAAAATATAAAAACAATGTTCTGACACTAGACATGGCCATAAAAGTTATAATTTGAACTCCTGGTGCAGTTTTGTTGATAAAATTGAGATAGCTAAAAATTGATAAATTTCAATAGGCGGCCGGTCATGGATTTTTCCCAAAATATAAGAGTTTCTGAATCACAAGGAACTAAGTCTAAAACAATGTGCTGACACTAGACATGACCATAAAAGTAATAATTTGCACTCCTGGTGCAGTTTTGTTGAAAAAATTGAGATAGCTCAAAATTGAGAAATTTCAACAGGCGGCCGGTCATGGATTTTTCCCAAAATATAAGAGTTTTTGAATCTCTAGGAAATTAGTCTAAAACAATGTGCTGACACTGGACATGACCATACAAGTAATAATTTGCACTCCAGGGGCAGTTTTGTTGACAAAATTGAGATAGCTTAAAATTGAGAAATTTCAACAGGCGGCCGGTCATGGATTTTTCCCAAAATATAAGAGTTTTTGCATCTCTAGGAAATTAGTCTAAAACAATGTGCTGACACTAGACATGACCATAAAAGTAATAATTTGCACTCCTGGTTCAGTTTTCTTGACAAAATTGAGATAGCTCAAAATTGGGAAATTTCAACAGGCGGCCGGTCATGGATTTCCCCCCAAATATAAGAGTTTTTGAATCTCTAGGAAATTAGTCTAAAACAATGTGCTGACACTGGACATGACCATACAAGTAATAATTTGCACTCCAGGGGCAGTTTTGTTGACAAAATTGAGATAGCTCAAAATTGAGAAATTTCAACAGGCGGCCGGTCATGGATTTTTCCCAAAATATAAGAGTTTTTGCATCTCTAGGAAATTAGTCTAACACAATGTGCTGACACTAGACATGACCATAAAAGTAATAATTTGCACTCCTGGTTCAGTTTTCTTGACAAAATTGAGATAGCTCAAAATTGGGAAATTTCAACAGGCAGCCGGTCATGGATTTTTCCCCAAATATAAGAGTTTTTGAATCTCTAGGAAATTAGTCTAAAACAATGTGCTGACACTGGACATGACCATACAAGTAATAATTTGCACTCCAGGGGCAGTTTTGTTGACAAAATTGAGATAGCTCAAAATTGAGAAATTTCAACAGGCTGCCGGTCTTGGATTTTCCCCAAAATATAAGAGTTTTTGAATCTCTAGGAAATTAGTCTAAAACAATGTGCTGACACTAGACATAACCATACAAGTAATAATTTGCACTCCTGGTGCAGTTTTCTTGACAAAATTGAGATAGCTCAAAATTGGGAAATTTCAACAGGCGGCCGGTCATGGATTTTGCCCCAAATATAAGAGTTTTTGAATCTCTAGGAAATTAGTCTAAAACAATGTGCTGACACTGGACATGACCATACAAGTAATAATTTGCACTCCAGGGGCAGTTTTGTTGACAAAATTGAGATAGCTCAAAATTGAGAAATTTCAACAGGCGGCCGGTCATGGATTTTTCCCAAAATATAAGAGTTTTTGAATCTCTAGGAAATTAGTCTAAAACAATGTGCTGACACTAGACATGACCATACAAGTAATAATTTGCACTCCTGGTGCAGTTTTCTTGACAAAATTGAGATAGCTCAAAATTGAGAAATTTCTACAGGCGGCGGGTCATGGATTTTTTCCCCAAAATATAAGAGTTTTTGAATCTCTAGGAAATTAGTCTACAACAATGTGCTGACACTAGACATGACCATACAAGTAATAATTTGCACTTCTGGTGCAGTTTTGTTGACAAAATTGAGATA
Source organism: Cepaea hortensis (assembly GCA_963921405.1). Lineage (NCBI taxonomy): Eukaryota > Metazoa > Mollusca > Gastropoda > Stylommatophora > Helicidae > Cepaea > Cepaea hortensis. Next base: position 31,172,399 of record OY992895.1, read on the forward strand.
GCTCAAAATTGATAAATTTCAATAGGCGGCGGGTCATGGATTTTTCCCAAAATATAAGAGTTTCTGAATCACTAGGAAATAAGTCTAAAACAATATTCTGACACTAGACATGGCCATAAAAGTAATAATTTGCACTCCTGGTGCAGTTTTGTTGACAAAATTGAGATAGCTCAAAATTGAGAAATTTCAACAGGCGGCGGGTCATAGATTTTCCCCAAAATATGAGTTTCTGAATCACTAGGAAATAAGTCTAAAACAATATTCTGACACTAGACAAGGCCATAAAAGTAATAATTTGCACTCCTGGTGCAGTTTTGTTGACAAAATTGAGATAGCTCAAAATTGAGAAATTTCAACAGGCGGCCGATCATGGATTTTTCCCAAAATATAAAAACAATGTTCTGACACTAGACATGGCCATAAAAGTTATAATTTGAACTCCTGGTGCAGTTTTGTTGATAAAATTGAGATAGCTAAAAATTGATAAATTTCAATAGGCGGCCGGTCATGGATTTTTCCCAAAATATAAGAGTTTCTGAATCACAAGGAACTAAGTCTAAAACAATGTGCTGACACTAGACATGACCATAAAAGTAATAATTTGCACTCCTGGTGCAGTTTTGTTGAAAAAATTGAGAAATTTCAACAGGCGGCCGGTCATGGATTTTTCCCAAAATATAAGAGTTTTTGAATCTCTAGGAAATTAGTCTAAAACAATGTGCTGACACTAGACATGACCATACAAGTAATAATTTGCACTCGTGGTTCAGTTTTCTTGACAAAATTGAGATAGCTCAAAATTGGGAAATTTCAACAGGCGGCCGGTCATGTATTTTTCCCCAAATATAAGAGTTTTTGAATCTCTAGGAAATTAGTCTAAAACAATGTGCTGACACTGGACATGACCATACAAGTAATAATTTGCACTCCAGGGGCAGTTTTGTTGACAAAATTGAGATAGCTTAAAATTGAGACATTTCAACAGGCGGCCGGTCATGGATTTTTCCCAAAATATAAGAGTTTTTGCATCTCTAGGAAATTAGTCTAAAACAATGTGCTGACACTGGACATGACCATACAAGTAATAATTTGCACTCCAGGGGCAGTTTTGTTGACAAAATTGAGATAGCTTAAAATTGAGAAATTTCAACAGGCGGCCGGTCATGGATTTTTCCCAAAATATAAGAGTTTTTGCATCTCTAGGAAATTAGTCTAAAACAATGTGCTGACACTAGACATGACCATAAAAGTAATAATTTGCACTCCTGGTTCAGTTTTCTTGACAAAATTGAGATAGCTCAAAATTGGGAAATTTCAACAGGCGGCCGGTCATGGATTTCCCCCCAAATATAAGAGTTTTTGAATCTCTAGGAAATTAGTCTAAAACAATGTGCTGACACTGGACATGACCATACAAGTAATAATTTGCACTCCAGGGGCAGTTTTGTTGACAAAATTGAGATAGCTCAAAATTGAGAAATTTCAACAGGCGGCCGGTCATGGATTTTTCCCAAAATATAAGAGTTTTTGCATCTCTAGGAAATTAGTCTAACACAATGTGCTGACACTAGACATGACCATAAAAGTAATAATTTGCACTCCTGGTTCAGTTTTCTTGACAAAATTGAGATAGCTCAAAATTGGGAAATTTCAACAGGCAGCCGGTCATGGATTTTTCCCCAAATATAAGAGTTTTTGAATCTCTAGGAAATTAGTCTAAAACAATGTGCTGACACTGGACATGACCATACAAGTAATAATTTGCACTCCAGGGGCAGTTTTGTTGAGAAAATTGAGATAGCTCAAAATTGAGAAATTTCAACAGGCTGCCGGTCTTGGATTTTCCCCAAAATATAAGAGTTTTTGAATCTCTAGGAAATTAGTCTAAAACAATGTGCTGACACTAGACATAACCATACAAGTAATAATTTGCACTCCTGGTGCAGTTTTCTTGACAAAATTGAGATAGCTCAAAATTGGGAAATTTCAACAGGCGGCCGGTCATGGATTTTGCCCCAAATATAAGAGTTTTTGAATCTCTAGGAAATTAGTCTAAAACAATGTGCTGACACTGGACATGACCATACAAGTAATAATTTGCACTCCAGGGGCAGTTTTGTTGACAAAATTGAGATAGCTCAAAATTGAGAAATTTCAACAGGCGGCCGGTCATGGATTTTTCCCAAAATATAAGAGTTTTTGAATCTCTAGGAAATTAGTCTAAAACAATGTGCTGACACTAGACATGACCATACAAGTAATAATTTGCACTCCTGGTGCAGTTTTCTTGACAAAATTGAGATAGCTCAAAATTGAGAAATTTCTACAGGCGGCGGGTCATGGATTTTTTCCCCAAAATATAAGAGTTTTTGAATCTCTAGGAAATTAGTCTACAACAATGTGCTGACACTAGACATGACCATACAAGTAATAATTTGCACTTCTGGTGCAGTTTTGTTGACAAAATTGAGATAGCTCAAAATTGATAAATTTCAATAGGCGGCGGGTCATGGATTTTTCCCAAAATATAAGAGTTTCTGAATCACTAGGAAATAAGTCTAAAACAATATTCTGACACTAGACATGGCCATAAAAGTAATAATTTGCACTCCTGGTGCAGTTTTGTTGACAAAATTGAGATAGCTCAAAATTGAGAAATTTCAACAGGCGGCGGGTCATAGATTTTCCCCAAAATATGAGTTTCTGAATCACTAGGAAATAAGTCTAAAACAATATTCTGACACTAGACAAGGCCATAAAAGTAATAATTTGCACTCCTGGTGCAGTTTTGTTGACAAAATTGAGATAGCTCAAAATTGAGAAATTTCAACAGGCGGCCGATCATGGATTTTTCCCAAAATATAAAAACAATGTTCTGACACTAGACATGGCCATAAAAGTTATAATTTGAACTCCTGGTGCAGTTTTGTTGATAAAATTGAGATAGCTAAAAATTGATAAATTTCAATAGGCGGCCGGTCATGGATTTTTCCCAAAATATAAGAGTTTCTGAATCACAAGGAACTAAGTCTAAAACAATGTGCTGACACTAGACATGACCATAAAAGTAATAATTTGCACTCCTGGTGCAGTTTTGTTGAAAAAATTGAGAAATTTCAACAGGCGGCCGGTCATGGATTTTTCCCAAAATATAAGAGTTTTTGAATCTCTAGGAAATTAGTCTAAAACAATGTGCTGACACTAGACATGACCATACAAGTAATAATTTGCACTCGTGGTTCAGTTTTCTTGACAAAATTGAGATAGCTCAAAATTGGGAAATTTCAACAGGCGGCCGGTCATGTATTTTTCCCCAAATATAAGAGTTTTTGAATCTCTAGGAAATTAGTCTAAAACAATGTGCTGACACTGGACATGACCATACAAGTAATAATTTGCACTCCAGGGGCAGTTTTGTTGACAAAATTGAGATAGCTTAAAATTGAGACATTTCAACAGGCGGCCGGTCATGGATTTTTCCCAAAATATAAGAGTTTTTGCATCTCTAGGAAATTAGTCTAAAACAATGTGCTGACACTAGACATGACCATAAAAGTAATAATTTGCACTCCTGGTTCAGTTTTCTTGACAAAATTGAGATAGCTCAAAATTGGGAAATTTCAACAGGCGGCCGGTCATGGATTTTCCCCAAATATAAGAGTTTTTGAATCTCTAGGAAATTAGTCTAAAACAATGTGCTGACACTGGACATGACCATACAAGTAATAATTTGCACTCCAGGGGCAGTTTTGTTGACAAAATTGAGATAGCTCAAAATTGAGAAATTTCAACAGGCGGCCGGTCATGGATTTTTCCCAAAATATAAGAGTTTTTGCATCTCTAGGAAATTAGTCTAACACAATGTGCTGACACTAGACATGACCATAAAAGTAATAATTTGCACTCCTGGTTCAGTTTTCTTGACAAAATTGAGATAGCTCAAAATTGGGAAATTTCAACAGGCAGCCGGTCATGGATTTTTCCCCAAATATAAGAGTTTTTGAATCTCTAGGAAATTAGTCTAAAACAATGTGCTGACACTGGACATGACCATACAAGTAATAATTTGCACTCCAGGGGCAGTTTTGTTGACAAAATTGAGATAGCTCAAAATTGAGAAATTTCAACAGGCGGCCGGTCATGGATTTTTCCCAAAATATAAGAGTTTTTGAATCTCTAGGAAATTAGTCTAAAACAATGTGCTGACACTAGACATGGCCATAAAAGTTATAATTTGCACTCCTGGTGCAGTTTTGTTGACAAAATTGAGATAGCTCAAAATTGAGAAATTTCAACAGGCGGCCGGTCATGGATTTTTCCCAAAATATAAGAGTTTTTGAATCTCTAGGAAATTAGTCTAAAACAATGTGCTGACACTGGACATGACCATACAAGTAATAATTTGCACTCCAGGGGCAGTTTTGTTGACAAAATTGAGATAGCTTAAAATTGAGAAATTTCAACAGGCGGCCGGTCATGGATTTTTCCCAAAATATAAGAGTTTTTGCATCTCTAGGAAATTAGTCTAAAACAATGTGCTGACACTAGACATGACCATAAAAGTAATAATTTGCACTCCTGGTTCAGTTTTCTTGACAAAATTGAGATAGCTCAAAATTGGGAAATTTCAACAGGCGGCCGGTCATGGATTTTCCCCCAAATATAAGAGTTTTTGAATCTCTAGGAAATTAGTCTAAAACAATGTGCTGACACTGGACATGACCATACAAGTAATAATTTGCACTCCAGGGGCAGTTTTGTTGACAAAATTGAGATAGCTCAAAATTGAGAAATTTCAACAGGCGGCCGGTCATGGATTTTTCCCAAAATATAAGAGTTTTTGAATCTCTAGGAAATTAGTCTAAAACAATGTGCTGACACTAGACATGACCATACAAGTAATAATTTGCACTTCTGGTGCAGTTTTGTTGACAAAATTGAGATAGCTCAAAATTGATAAATTTCAATAGGCGGCGGGTCATGGATTTTTCCCAAAATATAAGAGTTTCTGAATCACTAGGAAATAAGTCTAAAACAATATTCTGACACTAGACATGGCCATAAAAGTAATAATTTGCACTCCTGGTGCAGTTTTGTTGACAAAATTGAGATAGCTCAAAATTGAGAAATTTCAACAGGCGGCGGGTCATAGATTTTCCCCAAAATATGAGTTTCTGAATCACTAGGAAATAAGTCTAAAACAATATTCTGACACTAGACAAGGCCATAAAAGTAATAATTTGCACTCCTGGTGCAGTTTTGTTGACAAAATTGAGATAGCTCAAAATTGAGAAATTTCAACAGGCGGCCGATCATGGATTTTTCCCAAAATATAAAAACAATGTTCTGACACTAGACATGGCCATAAAAGTTATAATTTGAACTCCTGGTGCAGTTTTGTTGATAAAATTGAGATAGCTAAAAATTGATAAATTTCAATAGGCGGCCGGTCATGGATTTTTCCCAAAATATAAGAGTTTCTGAATCACAAGGAACTAAGTCTAAAACAATGTGCTGACACTAGACATGACCATAAAAGTAATAATTTGCACTCCTGGTGCAGTTTTGTTGAAAAAATTGAGAAATTTCAACAGGCGGCCGGTCATGGATTTTTCCCAAAATATAAGAGTTTTTGAATCTCTAGGAAATTAGTCTAAAACAATGTGCTGACACTAGACATGACCATACAAGTAATAATTTGCACTCGTGGTTCAGTTTTCTTGACAAAATTGAGATAGCTCAAAATTGGGAAATTTCAACAGGCGGCCGGTCATGTATTTTTCCCCAAATATAAGAGTTTTTGAATCTCTAGGAAATTAGTCTAAAACAATGTGCTGACACTGGACATGACCATACAAGTAATAATTTGCACTCCTGGTGCAGTTTTCTTGACAAAATTGAGATAGCTCAAAATTGAGAAATTTCAACAAACGGCCGGTCATGGATTTTTCCCAAAATATAAAAACAACGTTCTGACACTAGACATGGCCATAAAAGTTATAATTTGCACTCCTGGTGCAGTTTTGTTGATTGAGATAGCTCAAAATTGATAAATTTCAATAGGCGGCCGGTCATGGATTTTTCCCAAAATATAAGAGTTTCTGAATCACAAGGAAATAAGTCTAAAACAATGTGCTGACACTAGACATGACCATAAAAGTAATAATTTGCACTCCTGGTGCAGTTTTGTTGACAAAATTGAGATAGCTCAAAATTGGGAAATTTCAACAGGCGGCCGGTCATGGATTTTTCTCAAAATATAAGAGGTTTTGAATCTCTGGGAAATTAGTCTAAAACAATATGCTGACACTAGACATTACCATACAAGTAATAATTTGCACTCCTGGTGCAGTTTTCTTGACAAAATTGAGATAGCTCAAAATTGAGAAATTTCAACAAACGGCCGGTCATGGATTTTTCCCAAAATATAAAAACAACGTTCTGACACTAGACATGGCCATAAAAGTTATAATTTGCACTCCTGGTGCAGTTTTGTTGATTGAGATAGCTCAAAATTGATAAATTTCAATAGGCGGCCGGTCATGGATTTTTCCCAAAATATAAAAACAATGTTCTGACACTAGACATGGCCATAAAAGTTATAATTTGCACTCCTGGTGCAGTTTTGTTGACAAAATTGAGGTAGCTCAAAATTGAGAAATTTCAACAGGCGGCCGGTCATGGATTTTTCCCAAAATATAAGAGTTTTTGAATCTCTAGGAAATTAGTCTAAAACAATGTGCTGACACTAGACATGACCATACAAGTAATAATTTGCACTCCCGGGGCAGTTTTGTTGACAAAATTGAGATAGCTCAAAATTGAGAAATTTCAACAGGCGGCCGGTCATGGATTTTTCCCAAAATATAAGAGTTTTTGAATCTCTAGGAAATTAGTCTAAAACAATGTGCTGACACTAGACATGACCATACAAGTAATAATTTGCACTCCTGGTGCAGTTTTCTTGACAAAATTGAGATAGCTCAAAATTGAGAAATTTCAACAGGCGGCGGGTCATGGATTTTTCCCCAAAATATAAGAGTTTTTAAATCTCTAGGAAATTAGTCTAAAACAATGTGCTGACACTAGACATGACCATACAAGTAATAATTTGCACTTCTGGTGCAGTTTTCTTGACAAAATTGAGATAGCTCAAAATTGATAAATTTCAATAGGCGGCGGGTCATGGATTTTCCCAAAATATAAGAGTTTCTGAATCACTAGGAAATAAGTCTAAAACAATATTCTGACACTAGACATGGCCATAAAAGTAATAATTTGCACTCCTGGTGCAGTTTTGTTGACAAAATTGAGATAGCTCAAAATTGAGAAATTTCAACAGGCGGCGGGTCATAGATTTTCCCCAAAATATGAGTTTCTGAATCACTAGGAAATAAGTCTAAAACAATATTCTGACACTAGACAAGGCCATAAAAGTAATAATTTGCACTCCTGGTGCAGTTTTGGTGACAAAATTGAGATAGCTCAAAATTGAGAAATTTCAACAGGCGGCCGTTCATGGATTTTTCCCAAAATATAAAAACAATGTTCTGACACTAGACATGGCCATAAAAGTTATAATTTGAACTCCTGGTGCAGTTTTGTTGATAAAATTGAGATAGCTCAAAATTGATAAATTTCAATAGGCGGCCGGTCATGGATTTTTCCCAAAATATAAGAGTTTCTGAATCACAAGCAAATAAGTCTAAAACAATGTGCTGACACTAGACATGACCATAAAAGTAATAATTTGCACTCCTAGTGCAGTTTTGTTGACAAAATTGAGATAGCTCAAAATTGAGAAATTTCAACAGGCGGCCGGTCATGGATTTTTCTCAAAATATAAGAGGTTTTGAATCTCTGGTAAATTAGTCTAAAACAATATGCTGACACTAGACATTACCATACAAGTAATAATTTGCACTCCTGGTGCAGTTTTCTTGACAAAATTGAGATAGCTCAAAATTGAGAAATTTCAACAAACGGCCGGTCATGGATTTTTCCCAAAATATAAAAACAACGTTCTGACACTAGACATGGCCATAAAAGTTATAATTTGCACTCCTGGTGCAGTTTTGTTGATAAAATTGAGATAGCTCAAAATTGATAAATTTCAATAGGCGGCCGGTCATGGATTTTTCCCAAAATATAAAAACAATGTTCTGACACTAGACATGGCCATAAAAGTTATAATTTGCACTCCTGGTGCAGTTTTGTTGACAAAATTGAGATAGCTCAAAATTGAGAAATTTCAACAGGCGGCCGGTCATGGATTTTTCCCAAAATATAAGAGTTTTTGAATCTCTAGGAAATTAGTCTAAAACAATGTGCTGACACTAGACATTACCATACAAGTAATAATTTGCACTCCAGGGGCAGTTTTGTTGACAAAATTGAGATAGCTCAAAATTGAGAAATTTCAACAGGCGGCCGGTCATTGATTTTTCCCAAAATATAAGAGTTTTTGAATCTCTAGGAAATTAGTCTAAAACAATGTGCTGACACTAGACATGACCATACAAGTAATAATTTGCACTCCTGGTGCAGTTTTGTTGAAAAAATTGAGATAGCTCAAAATTGAGAAATTTCAACAGGCGGCCGGTCATGGATTTTTCCCCAAATATAAGAGTTTTTGAATCTCTAGGAAATTAGTCTAAAACAATGTGCTGACACTGGACATGACCATACAAGTAATAATTTGCACTCCAGGGGCAGTTTTGTTGACAAAATTGAGATAGCTTAAAATTGAGAAATTTCAACAGGCGGCCGGTCATGGATTTTTCCCAAAATATAAGAGTTTTTGCATCTCTAGGAAATTAGTCTAAAACAATGTGCTGACACTAGACATGACCATAAAAGTAATAATTTGCACTCCTGGTTAAGTTTTCTTGACAAAATTGAGATAGCTCAAAATTGGGAAATTTCAACAGGCTTCCGGTCATGGATTTTTCCCCAAATATAAGAGTTTTTTAATCTCTAGGAAATTAGTCTAAAACAATGTGCTGACACTGGACATGACCATACAAGTAATAATTTGCACTCCAGGGGCAGTTTTGTTGACAAAATTGAGATAGCTCAAAATTGAGAAATTTCAACAGGCGGCCGGTCATGGATTTTTCCCAAAATATAAGAGTTTTTGCATCTCTAGGAAATTAGTCTAACACAATGTGCTGACACTAGACATGACCATAAAAGTAATAATTTGCACTCCTGGTTCAGTTTTCTTGACAAAATTGAGATAGCTCAAAATTGGGAAATTTCAACAGGCAGCCGGTCATGGATTTTCCCCCAAATATAAGAGTTTTTGAATCTCTAGGAAATTAGTCTAAAACAATGTGCTGACACTGGACATGACCATACAAGTAATAATTTGCACTCCAGGGGCAGTTTTCTTGACAAAATTGAGATAGCTCAAAATTGGGAAATTTCAACAGGCGGCCGGTCATGGATTTTTCTCAAAATATAAGAGGTTTTGAATCTCTGGGAAATTAGTCTAGAACAATATGCTGACACTAGACATTACCATACAAGTAATAATTTGCACTCCTGGTGCAGTTTTCTTGACAAAATTGAGATAGCTCAAAATTGAGAAATTTCAACAAACGGCCGGTCATGGATTTTTCCCAAAATATAAAAACAACGTTCTGACACTAGACATGGCCATAAAAGTTATAATTTGCACTCCTGGTGCAGTTTTGTTGATTGAGATAGCTCAAAATTGATAAATTTCAATAGGCGGCCGGTCATGGATTTTTCCCAAAATATAAAAACAATGTTCTGACACTAGACATGGCCATAAAAGTTATAATTTGCACTCCTGGTGCAGTTTTGTTGACAAAATTGAGATAGCTCAAAATTGAGAAATTTCAACAGGCGGCCGGTCATGGATTTTTCCCAAAATATAAGAGTTTTTGAATCTCTAGGAAATTAGTCTAAAACAATGTGCTGACACTAGACATGACCATACAAGTAATAATTTGCACTCCCGGGGCAGTTTTGTTGACAAAATTGAGATAGCTCAAAATTGAGAAATTTCAAGAGGCGGCCGGTCATGGATTTTTCCCAAAATATAAGAGTTTTTGAATCTCTAGGAAATTAGTCTAAAACAATGGGCTGACACTAGACATGACCATACAAGTAATAATTTGCACTCCTGGTGCAGTTTTCTTGACAAAATTGAGATAGCTCAAAATTGAGAAATTTCAACAGGCGGCGGGTCATAGATTTTCCCCAAAATATGAGTTTCTGAATCACTAGGAAATAAGTCTAAAACAATATTCTGACACTAGACAAGGCCATAAAAGTAATAATTTGCACTCCTGGTGCAGTTTTGTTGACAAAATTGAGATAGCTCAAAATTGAGAAATTTCAACAGGCGGCCGATCATGGATTTTTCCCAAAATATAAAAACAATGTTCTGACACTAGACATGGCCATAAAAGTTATAATTTGAACTCCTGGTGCAGTTTTGTTGATAAAATTGAGATAGCTAAAAATTGATAAATTTCAATAGGCGGCCGGTCATGGATTTTTCCCAAAATATAAGAGTTTCTGAATCACAAGCAAATAAGTCTAAAACAATGTGCTGACACTAGACATGACCATAAAAGTAATAATTTGCACTCCTAGTGCAGTTTTGTTGACAAAATTGAGATAGCTCAAAATTGAGAAATTTCAACAGGCGGCCGGTCATGGATTTTTCCCAAAATATAAGAGTTTCTGAATCACAAGCAAATAAGTCTAAAACAATGTGCTGACACTAGACATGACCATAAAAGTAATAATTTGCACTCCTAGTGCAGTTTTGTTGACAAAATTGAGATAGCTCAAAATTGAGAAATTTCAACAGGCGGCGGGTCATGGATTTTTCCCCAAAATATAAGAGTTTTTAAATCTCTAGGAAATTAGTCTAAAACAATGTGCTGACACTAGACATGACCATACAAGTAATAATTTGCACTTCTGGTGCAGTTTTCTTGACAAAATTGAGATAGCTCAAAATTGATAAATTTCAATAGGCGGCGGGTCATGGATTTTCCCAAAATATAAGAGTTTCTGAATCACTAGGAAATAAGTCTAAAACAATATTCTGACACTAGACATGGCCATAAAAGTAATAATTTGCACTCCTGGTGCAGTTTTGTTGACAAAATTGAGATAGCTCAAAATTGAGAAATTTCAACAGGCGGCGGGTCATAGATTTTCCCCAAAATATGAGTTTCTGAATCACTAGGAAATAAGTCTAAAACAATATTCTGACACTAGACAAGGCCATAAAAGTAATAATTTGCACTCCTGGTGCAGTTTTGGTGACAAAATTGAGATAGCTCAAAATTGAGAAATTTCAACAGGCGGCCGTTCATGGATTTTTCCCAAAATATAAAAACAATGTTCTGACACTAGACATGGCCATAAAAGTTATAATTTGAACTCCTGGTGCAGTTTTGTTGATAAAATTGAGATAGCTCAAAATTGATAAATTTCAATAGGCGGCCGGTCATGGATTTTTCCCAAAATATAAGAGTTTCTGAATCACAAGCAAATAAGTCTAAAACAATGTGCTGACACTAGACATGACCATAAAAGTAATAATTTGCACTCCTAGTGCAGTTTTGTTGACAAAATTGAGATAGCTCAAAATTGAGAAATTTCAACAGGCGGCCGGTCATGGATTTTTCTCAAAATATAAGAGGTTTTGAATCTCTGGTAAATTAGTCTAAAACAATATGCTGACACTAGACATTACCATACAAGTAATAATTTGCACTCCTGGTGCAGTTTTCTTGACAAAATTGAGATAGCTCAAAATTGAGAAATTTCAACAAACGGCCGGTCATGGATTTTTCCCAAAATATAAAAACAACGTTCTGACACTAGACATGGCCATAAAAGTTATAATTTGCACTCCTGGTGCAGTTTTGTTGATAAAATTGAGATAGCTCAAAATTGATAAATTTCAATAGGCGGCCGGTCATGGATTTTTCCCAAAATATAAAAACAATGTTCTGACACTAGACATGGCCATAAAAGTTATAATTTGCACTCCTGGTGCAGTTTTGTTGACAAAATTGAGATAGCTCAAAATTGAGAAATTTCAACAGGCGGCCGGTCATGGATTTTTCCCAAAATATAAGAGTTTTTGAATCTCTAGGAAATTAGTCTAAAACAATGTGCTGACACTAGACATTACCATACAAGTAATAATTTGCACTCCAGGGGCAGTTTTGTTGACAAAATTGAGATAGCTCAAAATTGAGAAATTTCAACAGGCGGCCGGTCATTGATTTTTCCCAAAATATAAGAGTTTTTGAATCTCTAGGAAATTAGTCTAAAACAATGTGCTGACACTAGACATGACCATACAAGTAATAATTTGCACTCCTGGTGCAGTTTTGTTGAAAAAATTGAGATAGCTCAAAATTGAGAAATTTCAACAGGCGGCCGGTCATGGATTTTTCCCCAAATATAAGAGTTTTTGAATCTCTAGGAAATTAGTCTAAAACAATGTGCTGACACTGGACATGACCATACAAGTAATAATTTGCACTCCAGGGGCAGTTTTGTTGACAAAATTGAGATAGCTTAAAATTGAGAAATTTCAACAGGCGGCCGGTCATGGATTTTTCCCAAAATATAAGAGTTTTTGCATCTCTAGGAAATTAGTCTAAAACAATGTGCTGACACTAGACATGACCATAAAAGTAATAATTTGCACTCCTGGTTCAGTTTTCTTGACAAAATTGAGATAGCTCAAAATTGGGAAATTTCAACAGGCTTCCGGTCATGGATTTTTCCCCAAATATAAGAGTTTTTTAATCTCTAGGAAATTAGTCTAAAACAATGTGCTGACACTGGACATGACCATACAAGTAATAATTTGCACTCCAGGGGCAGTTTTGTTGACAAAATTGAGATAGCTCAAAATTGAGAAATTTCAACAGGCGGCCGGTCATGGATTTTTCCCAAAATATAAGAGTTTTTGCATCTCTAGGAAATTAGTCTAACACAATGTGCTGACACTAGACATGACCATAAAAGTAATAATTTGCACTCCTGGTTCAGTTTTCTTGACAAAATTGAGATAGCTCAAAATTGGGAAATTTCAACAGGCAGCCGGTCATGGATTTTCCCCCAAATATAAGAGTTTTTGAATCTCTAGGAAATTAGTCTAAAACAATGTGCTGACACTGGACATGACCATACAAGTAATAATTTGCACTCCAGGGGCAGTTTTCTTGACAAAATTGAGATAGCTCAAAATTGGGAAATTTCAACAGGCGGCCGGTCATGGATTTTTCTCAAAATATAAGAGGTTTTGAATCTCTGGGAAATTAGTCTAGAACAATATGCTGACACTAGACATTACCATACAAGTAATAATTTGCACTCCTGGTGCAGTTTTCTTGACAAAATTGAGATAGCTCAAAATTGAGAAATTTCAACAAACGGCCGGTCATGGATTTTTCCCAAAATATAAAAACAACGTTCTGACACTAGACATGGCCATAAAAGTTATAATTTGCACTCCTGGTGCAGTTTTGTTGATTGAGATAGCTCAAAATTGATAAATTTCAATAGGCGGCCGGTCATGGATTTTTCCCAAAATATAAAAACAATGTTCTGACACTAGACATGGCCATAAAAGTTATAATTTGCACTCCTGGTGCAGTTTTGTTGACAAAATTGAGATAGCTCAAAATTGAGAAATTTCAACAGGCGGCCGGTCATGGATTTTTCCCAAAATATAAGAGTTTTTGAATCTCTAGGAAATTAGTCTAAAACAATGTGCTGACACTAGACATGACCATACAAGTAATAATTTGCACTCCCGGGGCAGTTTTGTTGACAAAATTGAGATAGCTCAAAATTGAGAAATTTCAAGAGGCGGCCGGTCATGGATTTTTCCCAAAATATAAGAGTTTTTGAATCTCTAGGAAATTAGTCTAAAACAATGGGCTGACACTAGACATGACCATACAAGTAATAATTTGCACTCCTGGTGCAGTTTTCTTGACAAAATTGAGATAGCTCAAAATTGAGAAATTTCAACAGGCGGCGGGTCATAGATTTTCCCCAAAATATGAGTTTCTGAATCACTAGGAAATAAGTCTAAAACAATATTCTGACACTAGACAAGGCCATAAAAGTAATAATTTGCACTCCTGGTGCAGTTTTGTTGACAAAATTGAGATAGCTCAAAATTGAGAAATTTCAACAGGCGGCCGATCATGGATTTTTCCCAAAATATAAAAACAATGTTCTGACACTAGACATGGCCATAAAAGTTATAATTTGAACTCCTGGTGCAGTTTTGTTGATAAAATTGAGATAGCTAAAAATTGATAAATTTCAATAGGCGGCCGGTCATGGATTTTTCCCAAAATATAAGAGTTTCTGAATCACAAGGAACTAAGTCTAAAACAATGTGCTGACACTAGACATGACCATAAAAGTAATAATTTGCACTCCTGGTGCAGTTTTGTTGAAAAAATTGAGAAATTTCAACAGGCGGCCGGTCATGGATTTTTCCCAAAATATAAGAGTTTTTGAATCTCTAGGAAATTAGTCTAAAACAATGTGCTGACACTAGACATGACCATACAAGTAATAATTTGCACTCGTGGTTCAGTTTTCTTGACAAAATTGAGATAGCTCAAAATTGGGAAATTTCAACAGGCGGCCGGTCATGTATTTTTCCCCAAATATAAGAGTTTTTGAATCTCTAGGAAATTAGTCTAAAACAATGTGCTGACACTGGACATGACCATACAAGTAATAATTTGCACTCCTGGTGCAGTTTTCTTGACAAAATTGAGATAGCTCAAAATTGAGAAATTTCAACAAACGGCCGGTCATGGATTTTTCCCAAAATATAAAAACAACGTTCTGACACTAGACATGGCCATAAAAGTTATAATTTGCACTCCTGGTGCAGTTTTGTTGATTGAGATAGCTCAAAATTGATAAATTTCAATAGGCGGCCGGTCATGGATTTTTCCCAAAATATAAGAGTTTCTGAATCACAAATAAATAAGTCTAAAACAATGTGCTGACACTAGACATGACCATAAAAGTAATAATTTGCACTCCTGGTGCAGTTTTGTTGACAAAATTGAGATAGCTCAAAATTGGGAAATTTCAACAGGCGGCCGGTCATGGATTTTTCTCAAAATATAAGAGGTTTTGAATCTCTGGGAAATTAGTCTAAAACAATATGCTGACACTAGACATTACCATACAAGTAATAATTTGCACTCCTGGTGCAGTTTTCTTGACAAAATTGAGATAGCTCAAAATTGAGAAATTTCAACAAACGGCCGGTCATGGATTTTTCCCAAAATATAAAAACAACGTTCTGACACTAGACATGGCCATAAAAGTTATAATTTGCACTCCTGGTGCAGTTTTGTTGATTGAGATAGCTCAAAATTGATAAATTTCAATAGGCGGCCGGTCATGGATTTTTCCCAAAATATAAAAACAATGTTCTGACACTAGACATGGCCATAAAAGTTATAATTTGCACTCCTGGTGCAGTTTTGTTGACAAAATTGAGATAGCTCAAAATTGAGAAATTTCAACAGGCGGCCGGTCATGGATTTTTCCCAAAATATAAGAGTTTTTGAATCTCTAGGAAATTAGTCTAAAACAATGTGCTGACACTAGACATGACCATACAAGTAATAATTTGCACTCCCGGGGCAGTTTTGTTGACAAAATTGAGATAGCTCAAAATTGAGAAATTTCAACAGGCGGCCAGTCATGGATTTTTCCCAAAATATAAGAGTTTTTGAATCTCTAGGAAATTAGTCTAAAACAATGTGCTGACACTAGACATGACCATACAAGTAATAATTTGCACTCCTGGTGCAGTTTTCTTGACAAAATTGAGATAGCTCAAAATTGAGAAATTTCAACAGGCGGCGGGTCATGGATTTTTCCCCAAAATATAAGAGTTTTTAAATCTCTAGGAAATTAGTCTAAAACAATGTGCTGACACTAGACATGACCATACAAGTAATAATTTGCACTTCTGGTGCAGTTTTCTTGACAAAATTGAGATAGCTCAAAATTGATAAATTTCAATAGGCGGCGGGTCATGGATTTTCCCAAAATATAAGAGTTTCTGAATCACTAGGAAATAAGTCTAAAACAATATTCTGACACTAGACATGGCCATAAAAGTAATAATTTGCACTCCTGGTGCAGTTTTGTTGACAAAATTGAGATAGCTCAAAATTGAGAAATTTCAACAGGCGGCGGGTCATAGATTTTCCCCAAAATATGAGTTTCTGAATCACTAGGAAATAAGTCTAAAACAATATTCTGACACTAGACAAGGCCATAAAAGTAATAATTTGCACTCCTGGTGCAGTTTTGTTGACAAAATTGAGATAGCTCAAAATTGAGAAATTTCAACAGGCGGCCGTTCATGGATTTTTCCCAAAATATAAAAACAATGTTCTGACACTAGACATGGCCATAAAAGTTATAATTTGAACTCCTGGTGCAGTTTTGTTGATAAAATTGAGATAGCTCAAAATTGATAAATTTCAATAGGCGGCCGGTCATGGATTTTTCCCAAAATATAAGAGTTTCTGAATCACAAGCAAATAAGTCTAAAACAATGTGCTGACACTAGACATGACCATAAAAGTAATAATTTGCACTCCTGGTGCAGTTTTGTTGACAAAATTGAGATAGCTCAAAATTGAGAAATTTCAACAGTCGGCCGGTCATGGATTTTTCTCAAAATATAAGAGGTTTTGAATCTCTGGTAAATTAGTCTAAAACAATATGCTGACACTAGACATTACCATACAAGTAATAATTTGCACTCCTGGTGCAGTTTTCTTGACAAAATTGAGATAGCTCAAAATTGAGAAATTTCAACAAACGGCCGGTCATGGATTTTTCCCAAAATATAAAAACAACGTTCTGACACTAGACATGGCCATAAAAGTTATAATTTGCACTCCTGGTGCAGTTTTGTTGATAAAATTGAGATAGCTCAAAATTGATAAATTTCAATAGGCGGCCGGTCATGGATTTTTCCCAAAATATAAAAACAATGTTCTGACACTAGACATGGCCATAAAAGTTATAATTTGCACTCCTGGTGCAGTTTTGTTGACAAAATTGAGATAGCTCAAAATTGAGAAATTTCAACAGGCGGCCGGTCATTGATTTTTCCCAAAATATAAGAGTTTTTGAATCTCTAGGAAATTAGTCTAAAACAATGTGCTGACACTAGACATTACCATACAAGTAATAATTTGCACTCCAGGGGCAGTTTTGTTGACAAAATTGAGATAGCTCAAAATTGAGAAATTTCAACAGGCGGCCGGTCATTGATTTTTCCCAAAATATAAGAGTTTTTGAATCTCTAGGAAATTAGTCTAAAACAATGTGCTGACACTAGACATGACCATACAAGTAATAATTTGCACTCCTGGTGCAGTTTTGTTGAAAAAATTGAGATAGCTCAAAATTGAGAAATTTCAACAGGCGGCCGGTCATGGATTTTTCCCAAAATATAAGAGTTTTTGAATCTCTAGGAAATTAGTCTAAAACAATGTGCTGACACTAGACTTGACCATACAAGTAATAATTTGCACTCGTGGTTCAGTTTTCTTGACAAAATTGAGATAGCTCAAAATTGGGAAATTTCAACACGCGGCCGGTCATGGATTTTTCCCCAAATATAAGAGTTTTTGAATCTCTAGGAAATTAGTCTAAAACAATGTGCTGACACTGGACATGACCATACAAGTAATAATTTGCACTCCAGGGGCAGTTTTGTTGACAAAATTGAGATAGCTTAAAATTGAGAAATTTCAACAGGCGGCCGGTCATGGATTTTTCCCAAAATATAAGAGTTTTTGCATCTCTAGGAAATTAGTCTAAAACAATGTGCTGACACTAGACATGACCATAAAAGTAATAATTTGCACTCCTGGTTCAGTTTTCTTGACAAAATTGAGATAGCTCAAAATTGGGAAATTTCAACAGGCTTCCGGTCATGGATTTTTCCCCAAATATAAGAGTTTTTTAATCTCTAGGAAATTAGTCTAAAACAATGTGCTGACACTGGACATGACCATACAAGTAATAATTTGCACTCCAGGGGCAGTTTTGTTGACAAAATTGAGATAGCTCAAAATTGAGAAATTTCAACAGGCGGCCGGTCATGGATTTTTCCCAAAATATAAGAGTTTTTGCATCTCTAGGAAATTAGTCTAACACAATGTGCTGACACTAGACATGACCATAAAAGTAATAATTTGCACTCCTGGTTCAGTTTTCTTGACAAAATTGAGATAGCTCAAAATTGGGAAATTTCAACAGGCAGCCGGTCATGGATTTTCCCCCAAATATAAGAGTTTTTGAATCTCTAGGAAATTAGTCTAAAACAATGTGCTGACACTGGACATGACCATACAAGTAATAATTTGCACTCCAGGGGCAGTTTTCTTGACAAAATTGAGATAGCTCAAAATTGGGAAATTTCAACAGGCGGCCGGTCATGGATTTTTCTCAAAATATAAGAGGTTTTGAATCTCTGGGAAATTAGTCTAGAACAATATGCTGACACTAGACATTACCATACAAGTAATAATTTGCACTCCTGGTGCAGTTTTCTTGACAAAATTGAGATAGCTCAAAATTGAGAAATTTCAACAAACGGCCGGTCATGGATTTTTCCCAAAATATAAAAACAACGTTCTGACACTAGACATGGCCATAAAAGTTATAATTTGCACTCCTGGTGCAGTTTTGTTGATTGAGATAGCTCAAAATTGATAAATTTCAATAGGCGGCAGGTCATGGATTTTTCCCAAAATATAAAAACAATGTTCTGACACTAGACATGGCCATAAAAGTTATAATTTGCACTCCTGGTGCAGTTTTGTTGACAAAATTGAGATAGCTCAAAATTGAGAAATTTCAACAGGCGGCCGGTCATGGATTTTTCCCAAAATATAAGAGTTTTTGAATCTCTAGGAAATTAGTCTAAAACAATGTGCTGACACTAGACATGACCATACAAGTAATAATTTGCACTCCCGGGGCAGTTTTGTTGACAAAATTGAGATAGCTCAAAATTGAGAAATTTCAAGAGGCGGCCGGTCATGGATTTTTCCCAAAATATAAGAGTTTTTGAATCTCTAGGAAATTAGTCTAAAACAATGGGCTGACACTAGACATGACCATACAAGTAATAATTTGCACTCCTGGTGCAGTTTTCTTGACAAAATTGAGATAGCTCAAAATTGAGAAATTTCAACAGGCGGCCGGTCATGGATTTTTCCCAAAATATAAGAGTTTTTGAATCTCTAGGAAATTAGTCTAAAACAATGTGCTGACACTAGACATTACCATACAAGTAATAATTTGCACTCCAGGGGCAGTTTTGTTGACAAAATTGAGATAGCTCAAAATTGAGAAATTTCAACAGGCGGCCGGTCATTGATTTTTCCCAAAATATAAGAGTTTTTGAATCTCTAGGAAATTAGTCTAAAACAATGTGCTGACACTAGACATGGCCATAAAAGTTATAATTTGCACTCCTGGTGCAGTTTTGTTGACAAAATTGAGATAGCTCAAAATTGAGAAATTTCAACAGGCGGCCGGTCATGGATTTTTCCCAAAATATAAGAGTTTTTGAATCTCTAGGAAATTAGTCTAAAACAATGTGCTGACACTAGACATTACCATACAAGTAATAATTTGCACTCCAGGGGCAGTTTTGTTGACAAAATTGAGATAGCTCAAAATTGAGAAATTTCAACAGGCGGCCGGTCATTGATTTTTCCCAAAATATAAGAGTTTTTGAATCTCTAGGAAATTAGTCTAAAACAATGTGCTGACACTAGACATGACCATACAAGTAATAATTTGCACTCCTGGTGCAGTTTTGTTGAAAAAATTGAGATAGCTCAAAATTGAGAAATTTCAACAGGCGGCCGGTCATGGATTTTTCCCAAAATATAAGAGTTTTTGAATCTCTAGGAAATTAGTCTAAAACAATGTGCTGACACTAGACATGACCATACAAGTAATAATTTGCACTCGTGGTTCAGTTTTCTTGACAAAATTGAGATAGCTCAAAATTGGGAAATTTCAACAGGCGGCCGGTCATGGATTTTTCCCCAAATATAAGAGTTTTTGAATCTCTAGGAAATTAGTCTAAAACAATGTGCTGACACTGGACATGACCATACAAGTAATAATTTGCACTCCAGGGGCAGTTTTGTTGACAAAATTGAGATAGCTTAAAATTGAGAAATTTCAACAGGCGGCCGGTCATGGATTTTTCCCAAAATATAAGAGTTTTTGCATCTCTAGGAAATTAGTCTAAAACAATGTGCTGACACTAGACATGACCATAAAAGTAATAATTTGCACTCCTGGTTCAGTTTTCTTGACAAAATTGAGATAGCTCAAAATTGGGAAATTTCAACAGGCTTCCGGTCATGGATTTTTCCCCAAATATAAGAGTTTTTTAATCTCTAGGAAATTAGTCTAAAACAATGTGCTGACACTGGACATGACCATACAAGTAATAATTTGCACTCCAGGGGCAGTTTTGTTGACAAAATTGAGATAGCTCAAAATTGAGAAATTTCAACAGGCGGCCGGTCATGGATTTTTCCCAAAATATAAGAGTTTTTGCATCTCTAGGAAATTAGTCTAACACAATGTGCTGACACTAGACATGACCATAAAAGTAATAATTTGCACTCCTGGTTCAGTTTTCTTGACAAAATTGAGATAGCTCAAAATTGGGAAATTTCAACAGGCAGCCGGTCATGGATTTTCCCCCAAATATAAGAGTTTTTGAATCTCTAGGAAATTAGTCTAAAACAATGTGCTGACACTGGACATGACCATACAAGTAATAATTTGCACTCCAGGGGCAGTTTTCTTGACAAAATTGAGATAGCTCAAAATTGGGAAATTTCAACAGGCGGCCGGTCATGGATTTTTCTCAAAATATAAGAGGTTTTGAATCTCTGGGAAATTAGTCTAGAACAATATGCTGACACTAGACATTACCATACAAGTAATAATTTGCACTCCTGGTGCAGTTTTCTTGACAAAATTGAGATAGCTCAAAATTGAGAAATTTCAACAAACGGCCGGTCATGGATTTTTCCCAAAATATAAAAACAACGTTCTGACACTAGACATGGCCATAAAAGTTATAATTTGCACTCCTGGTGCAGTTTTGTTGATTGAGATAGCTCAAAATTGATAAATTTCAATAGGCGGCCGGTCATGGATTTTTCCCAAAATATAAAAACAATGTTCTGACACTAGACATGGCCATAAAAGTTATAATTTGCACTCCTGGTGCAGTTTTGTTGACAAAATTGAGATAGCTCAAAATTGAGAAATTTCAACAGGCGGCCGGTCATGGATTTTTCCCAAAATATAAGAGTTTTTGAATATCTAGGAAATTAGTCTAAAACAATGTGCTGACACTAGACATGACCATACAAGTAATAATTTGCACTCCCGGGGCAGTTTTGTTGACAAAATTGAGATAGCTCAAAATTGAGAAATTTCAAGAGGCGGCCGGTCATGGATTTTTCCCAAAATATAAGAGTTTTTGAATCTCTAGGAAATTAGTCTAAAACAATGGGCTGACACTAGACATGACCATACAAGTAATAATTTGCACTCCTGGTGCAGTTTTCTTGACAAAATTGAGATAGCTCAAAATTGAGAAATTTCAACAGGCGGCGGGTCATGGATTTTTCCCCAAAATATAAGAGTTTTTAAATCTCTAGGAAATTAGTCTAAAACAATGTGCTGACACTAGACATGACCATACAAGTAATAATTTGCACTTCTGGTGCAGTTTTCTTGACAAAATTGAGATAGCTCAAAATTGATAAATTTCAATAGGCGGCGGGTCATGGATTTTCCCAAAATATAAGAGTTTCTGAATCACTAGGAAATAAGTCTAAAACAATATTCTGACACTAGACATGGCCATAAAAGTAATAATTTGCACTCCTGGTGCAGTTTTGTTGACAAAATTGAGATAGCTCAAAATTGAGAAATTTCAACAGGCGGCGGGTCATAGATTTTCCCCAAAATATGAGTTTCTGAATCACTAGGAAATAAGTCTAAAACAATATTCTGACACTAGACAAGGCCATAAAAGTAATAATTTGCACTCCTGGTGCAGTTTTGTTGACAAAATTGAGATAGCTCAAAATTGAGAAATTTCAACAGGCGGCCGATCATGGATTTTTCCCAAAATATAAAAACAATGTTCTGACACTAGACATGGCCATAAAAGTTATAATTTGAACTCCTGGTGCAGTTTTGTTGATAAAATTGAGATAGCTCAAAATTGATAAATTTCAATAGGCGGCCGGTCATGGATTTTTCCCAAAATATAAGAGTTTCTGAATCACAAGCAAATAAGTCTAAAACAATGTGCTGACACTAGACATGACCATAAAAGTAATAATTTGCACTCCTGGTGCAGTTTTGTTGACAAAATTGAGATAGCTCAAAATTGAGAAATTTCAACAGGCGGCCGGTCATGGATTTTTCTCAAAATATAAGAGGTTTTGAATCTCTGGGAAATTAGTCTAAAACAATATGCTGACACTAGACATTACCATACAAGTAATAATTTGCACTCCTGGTGCAGTTTTCTTGACAAAATTGAGATAGCTCAAAATTGAGAAATTTCAACAAACGGCCGGTCATGGATTTTTCCCAAAATATAAAAACAACGTTCTGACACTAGACATGGCCATAAAAGTTATAATTTGCACTCCTGGTTCAGTTTTCTTGACAAAATTGAGATAGCTCAAAATTGGGAAATTTCAACAGGCTTCCGGTCATGGATTTTTCCCCAAATATAAGAGTTTTTTAATCTCTAGGAAATTAGTCTAAAACAATGTGCTGACACTGGACATGACCATAAAAGTAATAATTTGCACTCCTGGTTCAGTTTTCTTGACAAAATTGAGATAGCTCAAAATTGGGAAATTTCAACAGGCTTCCGGTCATGGATTTTTCCCCAAATATAAGAGTTTTTTAATCTCTAGGAAATTAGTCTAAAACAATGTGCTGACACTGGACATGACCATACAAGTAATAATTTGCACTCCAGGGGCAGTTTTGTTGACAAAATTGAGATAGCTCAAAATTGAGAAATTTCAACAGGCGGCCGGTCATGGATTTTTCCCAAAATATAAGAGTTTTTGCATCTCTAGGAAATTAGTCTAACACAATGTGCTGACACTAGACATGACCATAAAAGTAATAATTTGCACTCCTGGTTCAGTTTTCTTGACAAAATTGAGATAGCTCAAAATTGGGAAATTTCAACAGGCAGCCGGTCATGGATTTTCCCCCAAATATAAGAGTTTTTGAATCTCTAGGAAATTAGTCTAAAACAATGTGCTGACACTGGACATGACCATACAAGTAATAATTTGCACTCCAGGGGCAGTTTTCTTGACAAAATTGAGATAGCTCAAAATTGGGAAATTTCAACAGGCGGCCGGTCATGGATTTTTCTCAAAATATAAGAGGTTTTGAATCTCTGGGAAATTAGTCTAGAACAATATGCTGACACTAGACATTACCATACAAGTAATAATTTGCACTCCTGGTGCAGTTTTCTTGACAAAATTGAGATAGCTCAAAATTGAGAAATTTCAACAAACGGCCGGTCATGGATTTTTCCCAAAATATAAAAACAACGTTCTGACACTAGACATGGCCATAAAAGTTATAATTTGCACTCCTGGTGCAGTTTTGTTGATTGAGATAGCTCAAAATTGATAAATTTCAATAGGCGGCCGGTCATGGATTTTTCCCAAAATATAAAAACAATGTTCTGACACTAGACATGGACATAAAAGTTATAATTTGCACTCCTGGTGCAGTTTTGTTGACAAAATTGAGATAGCTCAAAATTGAGAAATTTCAACAGGCGGCCGGTCATGGATTTTTCCCAAAATATAAGAGTTTTTGAATCTCTAGGAAATTAGTCTAAAACAATGTGCTGACACTAGACATGACCATACAAGTAATAATTTGCACTCCCGGGGCAGTTTTGTTGACAAAATTGAGATAGCTCAAAATTGAGAAATTTCAAGAGGCGGCCGGTCATGGATTTTTCCCAAAATATAAGAGTTTTTGAATCTCTAGGAAATTAGTCTAAAACAATGGGCTGACACTAGACATGACCATACAAGTAATAATTTGCACTCCTGGTGCAGTTTTCTTGACAAAATTGAGATAGCTCAAAATTGAGAAATTTCAACAGGCGGCCGGTCATGGATTTTTCCCAAAATATAAGAGTTTTTGAATCTCTAGGAAATTAGTCTAAAACAATGTGCTGACACTAGACATTACCATACAAGTAATAATTTGCACTCCAGGGGCAGTTTTGTTGACAAAATTGAGATAGCTCAAAATTGAGAAATTTCAACAGGCGGCCGGTCATTGATTTTTCCCAAAATATAAGAGTTTTTGAATCTCTAGGAAATTAGTCTAAAACAATGTGCTGACACTAGACATGGCCATAAAAGTTATAATTTGCACTCCTGGTGCAGTTTTGTTGACAAAATTGAGATAGCTCAAAATTGAGAAATTTCAACAGGCGGCCGGTCATGGATTTTTCCCAAAATATAAGAGTTTTTGAATCTCTAGGAAATTAGTCTAAAACAATGTGCTGACACTAGACATTACCATACAAGTAATAATTTGCACTCCAGGGGCAGTTTTGTTGACAAAATTGAGATAGCTCAAAATTGAGAAATTTCAACAGGCGGCCGGTCATTGATTTTTCCCAAAATATAAGAGTTTTTGAATCTCTAGGAAATTAGTCTAAAACAATGTGCTGACACTAGACATGACCATACAAGTAATAATTTGCACTCCTGGTGCAGTTTTGTTGAAAAAATTGAGATAGCTCAAAATTGAGAAATTTCAACAGGCTGCCGGTCATGGATTTTTCCCAAAATATAAGAGTTTTTGAATCTCTAGGAAATTAGTCTAAAACAATGTGCTGACACTAGACATGACCATACAAGTAATAATTTGCACTCGTGGTTCAGTTTTCTTGACAAAATTGAGATAGCTCAAAATTGGGAAATTTCAACAGGCGGCCGGTCATGGATTTTCCCCAAATATAACAGTTTTTGAATCTCTAGGAAATTAGTCTAAAACAATGTGCTGACACTGGACATGACCATACAAGTAATAATTTGCACTCCAGGGGCAGTTTTGTTGACAAAATTGAGATAGCTTAAAATTGAGAAATTTCAACAGGCGGCCGGTCATGGATTTTTCCCAAAATATAAGAGTTTTTGCATCTCTAGGAAATTAGTCTAAAACAATGTGCTGACACTAGACATGACCATAAAAGTAATAATTTGCACTCCTGGTTCAGTTTTCTTGACAAAATTGAGATAGCTCAAAATTGGGAAATTTCAACAGGCTTCCGGTCATGGATTTTTCCCCAAATATAAGAGTTTTTTAATCTCTAGGAAATTAGTCTAAAACAATGTGCTGACACTGGACATGACCATACAAGTAATAATTTGCACTCCAGGGGCAGTTTTGTTGACAAAATTGAGATAGCTCAAAATTGAGAAATTTCAACAGGCGGCCGGTCATGGATTTTTCCCAAAATATAAGAGTTTTTGCATCTCTAGGAAATTAGTCTAACACAATGTGCTGACACTAGACATGACCATAAAAGTAATAATTTGCACTCCTGGTTCAGTTTTCTTGACAAAATTGAGATAGCTCAAAATTGGGAAATTTCAACAGGCAGCCGGTCATGGATTTTCCCCCAAATATAAGAGTTTTTGAATCTCTAGGAAATTAGTCTAAAACAATGTGCTGACACTGGACATGACCATACAAGTAATAATTTGCACTCCAGGGGCAGTTTTCTTGACAAAATTGAGATAGCTCAAAATTGGGAAATTTCAACAGGCGGCCGGTCATGGATTTTTCTCAAAATATAAGAGGTTTTGAATCTCTGGGAAATTAGTCTAGAACAATATGCTGACACTAGACATTACCATACAAGTAATAATTTGCACTCCTGGTGCAGTTTTCTTGACAAAATTGAGATAGCTCAAAATTGAGAAATTTCAACAAACGGCCGGTCATGGATTTTTCCCAAAATATAAAAACAACGTTCTGACACTAGACATGGCCATAAAAGTTATAATTTGCACTCCTGGTGCAGTTTTGTTGATTGAGATAGCTCAAAATTGATAAATTTCAATAGGCGGCCGGTCATGGATTTTTCCCAAAATATAAAAACAATGTTCTGACACTAGACATGGCCATAAAAGTTATAATTTGCACTCCTGGTGCAGTTTTGTTGACAAAATTGAGATAGCTCAAAATTGAGAAATTTCAACAGGCGGCCGGTCATGGATTTTTCCCAAAATATAAGAGTTTTTGAATCTCTAGGAAATTAGTCTAAAACAATGTGCTGACACTAGACATGACCATACAAGTAATAATTTGCACTCCCGGGGCAGTTTTGTTGACAAAATTGAGATAGCTCAAAATTGAGAAATTTCAAGAGGCGGCCGGTCATGGATTTTTCCCAAAATATAAGAGTTTTTGAATCTCTAGGAAATTAGTCTAAAACAATGGGCTGACACTAGACATGACCATACAAGTAATAATTTGCACTCCTGGTGCAGTTTTCTTGACAAAATTGAGATAGCTCAAAATTGAGAAATTTCAACAGGCGGCGGGTCATGGATTTTACCCCAAAATATAAGAGTTTTTAAATCTCTAGGAAATTAGTCTAAAACAATGTGCTGACACTAGACATGACCATACAAGTAATAATTTGCACTTCTGGTGCAGTTTTCTTGACAAAATTGAGATAGCTCAAAATTGATAAATTTCAATAGGCGGCGGGTCATGGATTTTCCCAAAATATAAGAGTTTCTGAATCACTAGGAAATAAGTCTAAAACAATATTCTGACACTAGACATGGCCATAAAAGTAATAATTTGCACTCCTGGTGCAGTTTTGTTGACAAAATTGAGATAGCTCAAAATTGAGAAATTTCAACAGGCGGCGGGTCATAGATTTTCCCCAAAATATGAGTTTCTGAATCACTAGGAAATAAGTCTAAAACAATATTCTGACACTAGACAAGGCCATAAAAGTAATAATTTGCACTCCTGGTGCAGTTTTGTTGACAAAATTGAGATAGCTCAAAATTGAGAAATTTCAACAGGCGGCCGATCATGGATTTTTCCCAAAATATAAAAACAATGTTCTGACACTAGACATGGCCATAAAAGTTATAATTTGAACTCCTGGTGCAGTTTTGTTGATAAAATTGAGATAGCTCAAAATTGATAAATTTCAATAGGCGGCCGGTCATGGATTTTTCCCAAAATATAAGAGTTTCTGAATCACAAGCAAATAAGTCTAAAACAATGTGCTGACACTAGACATGACCATAAAAGTAATAATTTGCACTCCTGGTGCAGTTTTGTTGACAAAATTGAGATAGCTCAAAATTGAGAAATTTCAACAGGCGGCCGGTCATGGATTTTTCTCAAAATATAAGAGGTTTTGAATCTCTGGGAAATTAGTCTAAAACAATATGCTGACACTAGACATTACCATACAAGTAATAATTTGCACTCCTGGTGCAGTTTTCTTGACAAAATTGAGATAGCTCAAAATTGAGAAATTTCAACAAACGGCCGGTCATGGATTTTTCCCAAAATATAAAAACAACGTTCTGACACTAGACATGGCCATAAAAGTTATAATTTGCACTCCTGGTGCAGTTTTGTTGATAAAATTGAGATAGCTCAAAATTGATAAATTTCAATAGGCGGCCGGTCATGGATTTTTCCCAAAATATAAAAACAATGTTCTGACACTAGACATGGCCATAAAAGTTATAATTTGCACTCCTGGTGCAGTTTTGTTGACAAAATTGAGATAGCTCAAAATTGAGAAATTTCAACAGGCGGCCGGTCATGGATTTTTCCCAAAATATAAGAGTTTTTGAATCTCTAGGAAATTAGTCTAAAACAATGTGCTGACACTAGACATGACCATACAAGTAATAATTTGCACTCCCGGGGCAGTTTTGTTGACAAAATTGAGATAGCTCAAAATTGAGAAATTTCAACAGGCGGCCGGTCATGGATTTTCCCAAAATATAAGAGTTTTTGAATCTCTAGGAAATTAGTCTAAAACAATGTGCTGACACTAGACATGACCATACAAGTAATAATTTGCACTCCTGGTGCAGTTTTCTTGACAAAATTGAGATAGCTCAAAATTGAGAAATTTCAACAGGCGGCGGGTCATGGATTTTTCCCCAAAATATAAGAGTTTTTAAATCTCTAGGAAATTAGTCTAAAACAATGTGCTGACACTAGACATGACCATACAAGTAATAATTTGCACTTCTGGTGCAGTTTTCTTGACAAAATTGAGATAGCTCAAAATTGATAAATTTCAATAGGCGGCGGGTCATGGATTTTCCCAAAATATAAGAGTTTCTGAATCACTAGGAAATAAGTCTAAAACAATATTCTGACACTAGACATGGCCAAAAAAGTAATAATTTGCACTCCTGGTGCAGTTTTGTTGACAAAATTGAGATAGCTCAAAATTGAGAAATTTCAACAGGCGGCGGGTCATAGATTTTCCCCAAAATATGAGTTTCTGAATCACTAGGAAATAAGTCTAAAACAATATTCTGACACTAGACAAGGCCATAAAAGTAATAATTTGCACTCCTGGTGCAGTTTTGTTGACAAAATTGAGATAGCTCAAAATTGAGAAATTTCAACAGGCGGCCTGTCAGAGCCTAACATGGTATAGTTGTGCAGCAACATCGTTGCGACACCCGGCTGACAAGATTGTTACCTGACACGCGACCAGCGGTCAGGCTGACGACAGACGCACGCAGGACACGTGACACCACTAGAGGCAGTGGGCAGTTGGCGTGCTAAGGTCAGACCGAGCTGGGACTGGAGACCGGACGGACATGTGCGATGAGAGCAAGGCGTTTGTATGAATCTCCGTGATTGAAAGCCGAACGACTGATATCTTGAGCGTCAGACCTATGAGCTGTATTGTGGTTGTGAGCGTCGTGAGTTATATATTGTAGATTGCTGTAATTATCGTTCTGTATTTAATGTGGCAATAAATCCATAGAACTTGTGTTGCTGTGTCTTACGTCGAATCACGTTATACTTGTACTGTCTCACACGTGTTAGCCAACGAGCCAATTATAAGACCCTGACATGTGTGGACGTGGGTTGCTCGTCCTTGTTTAAGAACCTAATATATGTAGACGTGTGTTGCTCGTCTTTCATATTTAAAACTATAATTCTTGAACTTGTGAAATTTGTCAAGGTTATAGCTATGTAAATGTGATCGTGAAAGTCTCAGTATAATCCATTAGTACATTGTTTAAATATGTGTAAAACCATTAGTAAATGTGCAGTACATATTGTTTGATCCTGTAAACGTGTAAAACAGGTGTGATTTGTGAAACTTGTCACCGTTTGACCTTGTCGACATTGTTATTTTGTCGCCATTTTGACCTTGTCGCCATCTTGCAAACTTGATGTCTATGTCCTTACTGAATGTCATCTTGATGTAAGTGATGTGTCATCAATGTTATTGAGTGTTCAAATACAGATAGATTGTCTTTGTGCATTGAGTTTGTGGAACGCAAAGAGTTTTGGAAAGAGTGTAACTTCTGTTGAAACTGTTGACGACAAATTTACGACATACAATTACACTCGACGCCATCCAAACCTAATCAACACTTAGTGACTTGCAGGCACACACCAACAAATAGACGCTAACTTATTTTCTTCCAAAAATAAAGCAGGTTTTTCCGTACCATCCATAACCTTGCCGTAGAGGTCATTAGTGGTTCCGAAGTAACGACCCTACAGTTTTCTAGCCCGAGTGTCCAACCATTCTTCACCGTATCCAGGGCACTTGAGTATATTTTTCTATACTTTAACTTTACGTATGCAATAGTAGGCACGCATCGTATAGTAAAATAAATTGTAAATTGTTTATTACTAACCATTTATAACATATTTTGTGTGGTTGAATTTCACTGACGTATTTTCCCCATCATGTCGTCATTATTTGATTTCATCGATATGGGTATTAAATTACATCTAACGGGTGATGAATTAACAAAATGGAGCGAAGACAAATACGCTGAATACCTACTGGTCCAGGAAAAAGCTGCCGAACGCGATGAAAAAGCTGCCGAACGCGATGAAAGAGCAGCAGAAAGAGCTCTAAAACAAGCAGAGATTGAAAAAGCTGCCAAGCAAATAGAGGCAGAAACAGCATTAAAGCAAGCTGAGATCGACAGTGAACTTAAGAAAGCAGAAATAGCAGCTCAGAGTAAGAAAGAAGAACTCGAGTTACAGTTGAAAATGAAACAACTTGACACTGAGACTGCGATGAATAAAGAATCAAAGAAATCTGAAAGACTGGAAAAAGAAAACCAGTATAAGAAGTATCAAGGTATCGTCCGTAACTATACCTCGGGTGACTGCATAGCAGCCTTTACTCAAAATTTTGAGACTTTAATGGAACATTACCAAGTTCCACTTTCTGAATGGAATATTCTTTATATGAGGAGTCTATCTGGGGAACCTCTTAAAGTCATTGAAACCATCCCCAAAGACCTAAGGAAAGAGTACCATTATATTAAATCTAAGATAATGGCACATTTCATGTTAGACGAGGCAGGTTACAGAGAACAATTCAGTAAATTGAGTCCAAAATCAACTCAAACGTTCTCTGACTACCTCTGTTTAGTCCGAGATGTTTTCAGCAAATGGACTTCAGCAGCCAAAATTAATAAAAGTTATGATAGATTAGAAGATCTCATCATTCGAGATAAAATCATTTCTTCTATCCCATCATCGTTTTCTAAGTTCTTACAGGAGAATGAATGCACAAGTGTGGAAGAAATTGAAAGACGTGGGTCGGCCTATTACACGGCCAACAAACAATGCTTTGCCACTGAAGCTACTGACAGTAACTGGGTAGCAGCAGCCAACTATGAGAAAAACTATAGTAGGCAAAAACCAAACAGGCCTACCTCTGAAAAATTTAGACAGTGCAGATTTTGTAAATTTTCCCACCATTTGAACGAGATGTGCGATCAAAACCCAGGATACCAGACATACTTGCAAAATATAGTAAACAGTCAAGACAGAGAACGTAAATTGTTCAAAAATAAACGTAAATGTTTTCTCTGCAAGGCTTTCGGGCACCATCGCATGGATTGTAGAGGCAGGCATATGACCAACAAAGCCAATGCCGCCTTGTTCGATAGCTCAGCGTCAGAAGACGAAAATCCAGAGAAACATCCTGTGAATGCAGCACAGGCTTGTGATGTATTTAATGCTAACAAATGCACTGTCTGTAACACCTTCTATGAAGATGGTATCTTAACATGCGGGCACGCCATCCCTATTGCCAGTGAGGAAGCTAACTTGGTAATAGACTCAAAAGGCAGATTAGACATCCATCACGGGTATGTTAATGGCAAGTTTGCTACAGTACTTCGCGACACCGGAAGTACACTTATTGGCCTGAAAACAACATTTATAACGCCTACAGACTATACAGGCAGACACATCACATGTAGAACATTTTCAGGCAATATTGAAAAATATCCATTAGCATGGGCATACATTGAAACACCATTCCTCACCGGGAAAGTAAAGGTCGCGGCACTTACAAACCCAGTGTGCGATATAATCATAGGAAATTTACCAGAGGTGAATGACAAACCTCATAATCATGACATAACATCACTATGTATTGATGATAACACATCACCACCAAATGTCATCACTGAAAATGTCATATCACCTATTGAATGTATGTTAGCTAATGCAGCACTAAGTTCTCATCACATCATTGACGATATCATTCCATCATCATCTGATGTCATTGAGTGTGTGAACGCAGTAACAAGAGCTACTGCTAGAGTGCAAGATGAAAGTAACCAAACTGAGGCTATACAAATGCTTAGCCCAGAATTACCACCTAACGACTCTATGAAGGAAACATTCATAACAGCTCAAAAAGCTGATCCTTCACTGTCAAAGTACTTTGACCTGATCGGCAAAAAGGCAAGAGTAACCAAAAATGCGAAGTGGCATTTTGCTTTACACAATGATATACTCACCAGGTACTACACCAGAGGTGACATTACAACAAAGCAAACTGTTTTGCCAACTACTTATCGCAAGCAAGCTTTACATCTTGCTCACGATATACCTTTTGCAGGTCATATGGCATATGTTAAAACCAGGTCAAGACTTTTGACACAGTTTCATTGGCCAAAATTTTGCAATGACATAAGAACATATTGCAGAAGTTGTGATACATGCCAGAAACTAGTAAAAAAAGGTAAACACCCACAGGCAAAGTTACAAGTCACTGACTTAGCCAGTCGACCCTTTGAAAAATTATCAGTTGACATTGTGGGCCCTCTTAGTCATACAACTACTAGAGGGAATAAATATATCCTAACTTTTGTTGATCAATGTAGTAGATGGCCAGAAGCGATCCCGCTAAAGAACATTACTGCCAACGACATCATGGAAGTATTCTTCCATATTTTCTCCCGAATTGGATTTCCAGATACTATCCAGTCTGATAGAGGCACTCAGTTTATTGCCGCATCCACCCAAGCTTTCACTAAAATGTTAGGAGTGAAGCAAGTTTTCAATACCCCCTATCATCCTCACTCTAGCGGGATTATAGAAAAGCTTAATGGGGACCTGAAGCACATGCTTGCCAAAGTAACTCAAGATCACCCCAACAACTGGGATGTATACTTACCAGCTGTCCTTTTTGCTTATCGCGAGGTACCACATTCTAGTACCGGTTTCTCTCCTTTTGAACTAATCTATGGTGCCAAACCACGAGGCCCATTAACAATTTATCACCAAATGTTAACTAATTCTACTCCAATACTGAAACCCATATCATCATTTGTGTATGTAACATCATTGCGTGAAAGGATTATTAAATCATGTGAAATTGCTAAAAATGCACTTAAACTATCTGGTGCTACTTACAGACAGTACGCAGACAAAGGTAACAGGACTATAACATTGACACCTGGACAGGACGTTCTACTACTACTACCTAGTGACAGAGAGCTACTGACTGATTCTTGGCAGGGACCTTTTAAAGTGACAAGACAAATCTCACCTGTAGACTACGAAATCCTAATAAAAGACAAACACAAAATATTTCACATAAATATGCTAAGACCATACCACAACAGAGACAACGAACGAGACGATACGACAGCTTGCACCGTGATAATAGATCACGAAGATGACGATTCTAGCGACGAGATTCCAACACCTACATTAGACACGACAAACTGCTTAAATGAGATCAAGATCAATCCAAACTTAAGTCAAGCAGAGACAAACAGTTGCAAACAGTTGATACAACAGTACAACACCATCTTTTCAGACTACCCAGGACAAACAGAATTAGTACAGCATCACATCACACTCACATCAAACACACCAATAAGATGTAGACCATACACAATACCATTACACTACAAAGAACAGTTACATCAAGAAATTATCAACTTAGGAAAAAACAACATCATCAGACGATCCTTATCAGACTTCTCTTCACCCATGGTCATTGTACGCAAAAAGGACAAGACAATACGACTTTGCATCGATTACCGAAAACTGAACAAAATAACTGTTTTAGATCTTGAACCAATGGCAAACACTGACGATCTTTTGACAGAACTGACTGACGCTAAGTTCTTTACGACGCTTGACATGTCTAAAGGTTACTGGCAGATAGCTGTACATGAAGACAGCAGACATCTAACAGCTTTTGCCACGCCTTGGGGACTGTACGAATGGTGCAAACTTCCATTTGGGCTAGTCAATGCCCCAGCCACATTCGTACGCATGACACGACTCCTCCTATCTGACATCCCTAATATCATTTGCTATATTGACGACATCTGTGTCCATACAGAGACAATGACGGAACATATAAAGACACTAGAACAGACAATAGAACGTATCAGACAGTACGGACTGACAGTGAAGCCTTCAAAGGTGAACATGGCTTACCAAGAGATATCATTTTTGGGGTACAGAATATCCAATGGCTTTGTCATGACAGACAACAAAATTGTCTCCAAAATTCTAAAACTGTCACTCCCGACTAATAAGAAACAAGTCCGGAGTTTGTTGGGACTGATCAATTATTACAGGGAATTCATTCCTGATTTTTCAGAACTGACCGAGGTTTTTTCTAACTTACTAACCAAGGATAAGCCTGAAAAAGTTGTACACGATGAATGCCTACGAAATGCATTTCATAAAGTTTTGACATACTTTTCTGATAAGAATTCGAACAATCTCATCCTTAAATTGCCCAACATTCGTTTACCTTTCAGATTGAGAACAGATGCTAGCTCCGTTGCGATTGGGGCAGTCCTATTGCAGGAATACAACAACATCCTGCATCCCATTTGTTTCATATCAAGAAAGCTAAGGCCGAGAGAACGGTCATGGTCCATTCCGCAATTAGAGGCACTTGCCTTAGTAGAAAGTGTGACAAAACTATCCAGATATCTTCTAGGACGTCACTTTATCATCGAAACTGACAACAGTCCATTACGGTATATAAATGCCGGAGTACCATCCAACAATATGATTGCTCGCTGGTCCTTGAAGCTTCAAAATTACAGTTTCGAGGTTCGTCACATTTCTGGCAGAATCAATACAATTGCCGATCTTTTGTCCCGTTGTCCAACCGACCCAGTAAGCAATGTCTGAGTGCAGAGTGTACTAATACACTCAGAACAACACAGCCACCAATAAGTGAATGTTTTCTATTCACCTACTGTGTAAGGTCTATAATTGTAATTGTGATACGGTTAAAAAACCGACATGTATAATATACTTATTTTAATCAAGCCATGTAATGAGTGTAGTATAATTGCGTAGTGTGTGTTAGAAAGAGAACATTATTAATTGTAAATATACACCAAGAACAGTGTCACAGACGCTTAACCACTTACCAGAAGCGAACTTTACCATTTAACAGTGACAGCTGTGAGTGACTTTCTTCACCGTGATATTTTAACGACGTGTGCAAATGTGGACTGAACAATGACTTCTACACCACCTCTGCATCGAATTTAATCCAAAATGTTCGACAATTGAACATCGGAAATAAGAACATTCAATCTTTATCCAGAATTTGTGAACACATCGGAAATAAGAACATTCCATCATAATCCGATAGTTGTGATACTAGAACATCAAACACGAACTTTGAGAACATTTAACTATCCGTTACAAAAGAAAACGGGAGCATTTGTGGTCAAACAGCAACTAAATTTTGCGTTTCGTGTGTACTTCCTGTGTAATTTAAAAAGTATAGCAAAATTAGCAGACGATATACAAATATTCAAAAACTTATGACGATTGTAAAATCCTTTTGAATCTATAAAATATAATACACCAAGTGGGTACTTATTTAAATTGATTAGTGTAATCTTAGAATCATATCTTGATTAATGTATTCATATTACCGACTTTTTCTCGTTAATATGAAGAAACGTCAAGCAATGACGCTAAGAAATTAAATAATTATTGTCATTTATTGAATTTCTTGATTGTCAAAATTACTTCCCTTGCATTTACGAATTACACCAAGGGCCATAATTTGAAACATATTCATTAATGTGTATTGTATAAATAGACATTTTGTTGCTCAAATGGTTAACACACCGGGTAGGCACCCACCAAGCATGGCAGATAGCTGCCAACATTGCAAACCAACATAAGAGCTCCTGGCCAAATGAGGTCAGAGTTTGAGTGTTTAATGCGACTTATGTAAAGTCGTATTTCAGTCTGGCTAGATGGCTGTTGCAAAACAACCATATTATTACGTTTTTTTCAAATTGCTGCGAAGTAGATGCGTGAAGCTGGTAACTACTGATCTGACTGGGTATTATTGCAATGGAGGTAACCAGCCATCAGGGGGATGAAACCTAAGTTGTGTTAAAAGTTGTACTTCATTTGTCATTTCAATGCAACTTACATTTTTTGTATATATTTCCATGCCATATATGTATTTTCATGCATAACACTGGGAAAGAGTAGTCTCTGACATGAAGTTAACACTACCCCAGTATATACAGACAGCATGAATGAAAGATGACATCTTTCATTGAGGTACCCGGGGAGAATGTCAGAGCCTAACATGGTATAGTTGTGCAGCAACATCGTTGCGACACCCGGCTGACAAGATTGTTACCTGACACGCGACCAGCGGTCAGGCTGACGACAGACGCACGCAGGACACGTGACACCACTAGAGGCAGTGGGCAGTTGGCGTGCTAAGGTCAGACCGAGCTGGGACTGGAGACCGGACGGACATGTGCGATGAGAGCAAGGCGTTTGTATGAATCTCCGTGATTGAAAGCCGAACGACTGATATCTTGAGCGTCAGACCTATGAGCTGTATTGTGGTTGTGAGCGTCGTGAGTTATATATTGTAGATTGCTGTAATTATCGTTCTGTATTTAATGTGGCAATAAATCCATAGAACTTGTGTTGCTGTGTCTTACGTCGAATCACGTTATACTTGTACTGTCTCACACGTGTTAGCCAACGAGCCAATTATAAGACCCTGACATGCGGCCGATCATGGATTTTTCCCAAAATATAAAAACAATGTTCTGACACTAGACATGGCCATAAAAGTTATAATTTGAACTCCTGGTGCAGTTTTGTTGATAAAATTGAGATAGCTAAAAATTGATAAATTTCAATAGGCGGCCGGTCATGGATTTTTCCCAAAATATAAGAGTTTCTGAATCACAAGCAAATAAGTCTAAAACAATGTGCTGACACTAGACATGACCATAAAAGTAATAATTTGCACTCCTGGTGCAGTTTTGTTGACAAAATTGAGATAGCTCAAAATTGAGAAATTTCAACAGGCGGCCGGTCATGGATTTTTCCCAAAATATAAGAGTTTTTGAATCTCTAGGAAATTAGTCTAAAACAATGTGCTGACACTAGACATGACCATACAAGTAATAATTTGCACTCCCGGGGCAGTTTTGTTGACAAAATTGAGATAGCTCAAAATTGAGAAATTTCAACAGGCGGCCGGTCATGGATTTTTCCCAAAATATAAGAGTTTTTGAATCTCTAGGAAATTAGTCTAAAACAATGTGCTGACACTAGACATGACCATAAAAGTAATAATTTGCACTCCTGGTGCAGTTTTGTTGACAAAATTGAGATAGCTCAAAATTGAGAAATTTCAACAGGCGGCCGGTCATGGATTTTTCCCAAAATATAAGAGTTTTTGAATCTCTAGGAAATTAGTCTAAAACAATGTGCTGACACTAGACATGACCATACAAGTAATAATTTGCACTCCTGGTGCAGTTTTCTTGACAAAATTGAGATAGCTCAAAATTGAGAAATTTCAACAGGCGGCGGGTCATGGATTTTTCCCCAAAATATAAGAGTTTTTAAATCTCTAGGAAATTAGTCTAAAACAATGTGCTGACACTAGACATGACCATAAAAGTAATAATTTGCACTCCTGGTGCAGTTTTGTTGACAAAATTGAGATAGCTCAAAATTGAGAAATTTCAACAGGCGGCCGGTCATGGATTTTTCCCAAAATATAAGAGTTTTTGAATCTCTAGGAAATTAGTCTAAAACAATGTGCTGACACTAGACATGACCATACAAGTAATAATTTGCACTCCTGGTGCAGTTTTCTTGACAAAATTGAGATAGCTCAAAATTGAGAAATTTCAACAGGCGGCGGGTCATGGATTTTTCCCCAAAATATAAGAGTTTTTAAATCTCTAGGAAATTAGTCTAAAACAATGTGCTGACACTAGACATGACCATACAAGTAATAATTTGCACTTCTGGTGCAGTTTTCTTGACAAAATTGAGATAGCTCAAAATTGATAAATTTCAATAGGCGGCGGGTCATGGATTTTCCCAAAATATAAGAGTTTCTGAATCACTAGGAAATAAGTCTAAAACAATATTCTGACACTAGACATGGCCATAAAAGTAATAATTTGCACTCCTGGTGCAGTTTTGTTGACAAAATTGAGATAGCTCAAAATTGAGAAATTTCAACAGGCGGCGGGTCATAGATTTTCCCCAAAATATGAGTTTCTGAATCACTAGGAAATAAGTCTAAAACA
The DNA here is from genome assembly GCA_963921405.1 of Cepaea hortensis. Taxonomy (NCBI): domain Eukaryota; kingdom Metazoa; phylum Mollusca; class Gastropoda; order Stylommatophora; family Helicidae; genus Cepaea; species Cepaea hortensis. The sequence goes on from OY992895.1 coordinate 31,210,708, forward strand.
ATATTCTGACACTAGACAAGGCCATAAAAGTAATAATTTGCACTCCTGGTGCAGTTTTGTTGACAAAATTGAGATAGCTCAAAATTGAGAAATTTCAACAGGCGGCCGATCATGGATTTTTCCCAAAATATAAAAACAATGTTCTGACACTAGACATGGCCATAAAAGTTATAATTTGAACTCCTGGTGCAGTTTTGTTGATAAAATTGAGATAGCTCAAAATTGATAAATTTCAATAGGCGGCCGGTCATGGATTTTTCCCAAAATATAAGAGTTTCTGAATCACAAGCAAATAAGTCTAAAACAATGTGCTGACACTAGACATGACCATAAAAGTAATAATTTGCACTCCTGGTGCAGTTTTCTTGACAAAATTGAGATAGCTCAAAATTGAGAAATTTCAACAAACGGCCGGTCATGGATTTTTCCCAAAATATAAAAACAACGTTCTGACACTAGACATGGCCATAAAAGTTATAATTTGCACTCCTGGTGCAGTTTTGTTGATAAAATTGAGATAGCTCAAAATTGATAAATTTCAATAGGCGGCCGGTCATGGATTTTTCCCAAAATATAAAAACAATGTTCTGACACTAGACATGGCCATAAAAGTTATAATTTGCACTCCTGGTGCAGTTTTGTTGACAAAATTGAGATAGCTCAAAATTGAGAAATTTCAACAGGCGGCCGGTCATGGATTTTTCCCAAAATATAAGAGTTTTTGAATCTCTAGGAAATTAGTCTAAAACAATGTGCTGACACTAGACATGACCATACAAGTAATAATTTGCACTCCCGGGGCAGTTTTGTTGACAAAATTGAGATAGCTCAAAATTGAGAAATTTCAACAGGCGGCCGGTCATGGATTTTTCCCAAAATATAAGAGTTTTTGAATCTCTAGGAAATTAGTCTAAAACAATGTGCTGACACTAGACATTACCATACAAGTAATAATTTGCACTCCAGGGGCAGTTTTGTTGACAAAATTGAGATAGCTCAAAATTGAGAAATTTCAACAGGCGGCCGGTCATTGATTTTTCCCAAAATATAAGAGTTTTTGAATCTCTAGGAAATTAGTCTAAAACAATGTGCTGACACTAGACATGACCATACAAGTAATAATTTGCACTCCTGGTGCAGTTTTGTTGAAAAAATTGAGATAGCTCAAAATTGAGAAATTTCAACAGGCGGCCGGTCATGGATTTTTCCCAAAATATAAGAGTTTTTGAATCTCTAGGAAATTAGTCTAAAACAATGTGCTGACACTAGACATGACCATACAAGTAATAATTTGCACTCGTGGTTCAGTTTTCTTGACAAAATTGAGATAGCTCAAAATTGGGAAATTTCAACAGGCGGCCGGTCATGGATTTTTCCCCAAATATAAGAGTTTTTGAATCTCTAGGAAATTAGTCTAAAACAATGTGCTGACACTGGACATGACCATACAAGTAATAATTTGCACTCCAGGGGCAGTTTTGTTGACAAAATTGAGATAGCTTAAAATTGAGAAATTTCAACAGGCGGCCGGTCATGGATTTTTCCCAAAATATAAGAGTTTTTGCATCTCTAGGAAATTAGTCTAAAACAATGTGCTGACACTAGACATGACCATAAAAGTAATAATTTGCACTCCTGGTTCAGTTTTCTTGACAAAATTGAGATAGCTCAAAATTGGGAAATTTCAACAGGCTTCCGGTCATGGATTTTTCCCCAAATATAAGAGTTTTTTAATCTCTAGGAAATTAGTCTAAAACAATGTGCTGACACTGGACATGACCATACAAGTAATAATTTGCACTCCAGGGGCAGTTTTGTTGACAAAATTGAGATAGCTCAAAATTGAGAAATTTCAACAGGCGGCCGGTCATGGATTTTTCCCAAAATATAAGAGTTTTTGCATCTCTAGGAAATTAGTCTAACACAATGTGCTGACACTAGACATGACCATAAAAGTAATAATTTGCACTCCTGGTGCAGTTTTCTTGACAAAATTGAGATAGCTCAAAATTGAGAAATTTCAACAAACGGCCGGTCATGGATTTTTCCCAAAATATAAAAACAACGTTCTGACACTAGACATGGCCATAAGAGTTATAATTTGCACTCCTGGTGCAGTTTTGTTGATAAAATTGAGATAGCTCAAAATTGATAAATTTCAATAGGCGGCCGGTCATGGATTTTTCCCAAAATATAAAAACAATGTTCTGACACTAGACATGGCCATAAAAGTTATAATTTGCACTCCTGGTGCAGTTTTGTTGACAAAATTGAGATAGCTCAAAATTGAGAAATTTCAACAGGCGGCCGGTCATGGATTTTTCCCAAAATATAAGAGTTTTTGAATCTCTAGGAAATTAGTCTAAAACAATGTGCTGACACTAGACATGACCATACAAGTAATAATTTGCACTCCCGGGGCAGTTTTGTTGACAAAATTGAGATAGCTCAAAATTGAGAAATTTCAACAGGCGGCCGGTCATGGATTTTTCCCAAAATATAAGAGTTTTTGAATCTCTAGGAAATTAGTCTAAAACAATGTGCTGACACTAGACATGACCATACAAGTAATAATTTGCACTCCTGGTGCAGTTTTGTTGAAAAAATTGAGATAGCTCAAAATTGAGAAATTTCAACAGGCGGCCGGTCATGGATTTTTCCCAAAATATAAGAGTTTTTGAATCTCTAGGAAATTAGTCTAAAACAATGTGCTGACACTAGACATGACCATACAAGTAATAATTTGCACTCGTGGTTCAGTTTTCTTGACAAAATTGAGATAGCTCAAAATTGGGAAATTTCAACAGGCGGCCGGTCATGGATTTTTCCCCAAATATAAGAGTTTTTGAATCTCTAGGAAATTAGTCTAAAACAATGTGCTGACACTGGACATGACCATACAAGTAATAATTTGCACTCCAGGGGCAGTTTTGTTGACAAAATTGAGATAGCTTAAAATTGAGAAATTTCAACAGGCGGCCGGTCATGGATTTTTCCCAAAATATAAGAGTTTTTGCATCTCTAGGAAATTAGTCTAAAACAATGTGCTGACACTAGACATGACCATAAAAGTAATAATTTGCACTCCTGGTTCAGTTTTCTTGACAAAATTGAGATAGCTCAAAATTGGGAAATTTCAACAGGCTTCCGGTCATGGATTTTTCCCCAAATATAAGAGTTTTTTAATCTCTAGGAAATTAGTCTAAAACAATGTGCTGACACTGGACATGACCATACAAGTAATAATTTGCACTCCAGGGGCAGTTTTGTTGACAAAATTGAGATAGCTCAAAATTGAGAAATTTCAACAGGCGGCCGGTCATGGATTTTTCCCAAAATATAAGAGTTTTTGCATCTCTAGGAAATTAGTCTAACACAATGTGCTGACACTAGACATGACCATAAAAGTAATAATTTGCACTCCTGGTTCAGTTTTCTTGACAAAATTGAGATAGCTCAAAATTGGGAAATTTCAACAGGCAGCCGGTCATGGATTTTCCCCCAAATATAAGAGTTTTTGAATCTCTAGGAAATTAGTCTAAAACAATGTGCTGACACTGGACATGACCATACAAGTAATAATTTGCACTCCAGGGGCAGTTTTCTTGACAAAATTGAGATAGCTCAAAATTGGGAAATTTCAACAGGCGGCCGGTCATGGATTTTTCTCAAAATATAAGAGGTTTTGAATCTCTGGGAAATTAGTCTAGAACAATATGCTGACACTAGACACTACCATACAAGTAATAATTTGCACTCCTGGTGCAGTTTTCTTGACAAAATTGAGATAGCTCAAAATTGAGAAATTTCAACAAACGGCCGGTCATGGATTTTTCCCAAAATATAAAAACAACGTTCTGACACTAGACATGGCCATAAAAGTTATAATTTGCACTCCTGGTGCAGTTTTGTTGATTGAGATAGCTCAAAATTGATAAATTTCAATAGGCGGCCGGTCATGGATTTTTCCCAAAATATAAAAACAATGTTCTGACACTAGACATGGCCATAAAAGTTATAATTTGCACTCCTGGTGCAGTTTTGTTGACAAAATTGAGATAGCTCAAAATTGAGAAATTTCAACAGGCGGCCGGTCATGGATTTTTCCCAAAATATAAGAGTTTTTGAATCTCTAGGAAATTAGTCTAAAACAATGTGCTGACACTAGACATGACCATACAAGTAATAATTTGCACTCCCGGGGCAGTTTTGTTGACAAAATTGAGATAGCTCAAAATTGAGAAATTTCAAGAGGCGGCCGGTCATGGATTTTTCCCAAAATATAAGAGTTTTTGAATCTCTAGGACATTAGTCTAAAACAATGGGCTGACACTAGACATGACCATACAAGTAATAATTTGCACTCCTGGTGCAGTTTTCTTGACAAAATTGAGATAGCTCAAAATTGAGAAATTTCAACAGGCGGCGGGTCATGGATTTTTCCCCAAAATATAAGAGTTTTTAAATCTCTAGGAAATTAGTCTAAAACAATGTGCTGACACTAGACATGACCATACAAGTAATAATTTGCACTTCTGGTGCAGTTTTCTTGACAAAATTGAGATAGCTCAAAATTGATAAATTTCAATAGGCGGCGGGTCATGGATTTTCCCAAAATATAAGAGTTTCTGAATCACTAGGAAATAAGTCTAAAACAATATTCTGACACTAGACATGGCCATAAAAGTAATAATTTGCACTCCTGGTGCAGTTTTGTTGACAAAATTGAGATAGCTCAAAATTGAGAAATTTCAACAGGCGGCGGGTCATAGATTTTCCCCAAAATATGAGTTTCTGAATCACTAGGAAATAAGTCTAAAACAATATTCTGACACTAGACAAGGCCATAAAAGTAATAATTTGCACTCCTGGTGCAGTTTTGTTGACAAAATTGAGATAGCTCAAAATTGAGAAATTTCAACAGGCGGCCGATCATGGATTTTTCCCAAAATATAAAAACAATGTTCTGACACTAGACATGGCCATAAAAGTTATAATTTGAACTCCTGGTGCAGTTTTGTTGATAAAATTGAGATAGCTCAAAATTGATAAATTTCAATAGGCGGCCGGTCATGGATTTTTCCCAAAATATAAGAGTTTCTGAATCACAAGCAAATAAGTCTAAAACAATGTGCTGACACTAGACATGACCATAAAAGTAATAATTTGCACTCCTGGTGCAGTTTTGTTGACAAAATTGAGATAGCTCAAAATTGAGAAATTTCAACAGGCGGCCGGTCATGGATTTTTCTCAAAATATAAGAGGTTTTGAATCTCTGGGAAATTAGTCTAAAACAATATGCTGACACTAGACATTACCATACAAGTAATAATTTGCACTCCTGGTGCAGTTTTCTTGACAAAATTGAGATAGCTCAAAATTGAGAAATTTCAACAAACGGCCGGTCATGGATTTTTCCCAAAATATAAAAACAACGTTCTGACACTAGACATGGCCATAAAAGTTATAATTTGCACTCCTGGTGCAGTTTTGTTGATAAAATTGAGATAGCTCAAAATTGATAAATTTCAATAGGCGGCCGGTCATGGATTTTTCCCAAAATATAAAAACAATGTTCTGACACTAGACATGGCCATAAAAGTTATAATTTGCACTCCTGGTGCAGTTTTGTTGACAAAATTGAGATAGCTCAAAATTGAGAAATTTCAACAGGCGGCCGGTCATGGATTTTTCCCAAAATATAAGAGTTTTTGAATCTCTAGGAAATTAGTCTAAAACAATGTGCTGACACTAGACATGACCATACAAGTAATAATTTGCACTCCTGGTGCAGTTTTCTTGACAAAATTGAGACAGCTCAAAATTGAGAAATTTCAACAGGCGGCGGGTCATGGATTTTTCCCCAAAATATAAGAGTTTTTAAATCTCTAGGAAATTAGTCTAAAACAATGTGCTGACACTAGACATGACCATACAAGTAATAATTTGCACTTCTGGTGCAGTTTTCTTGACAAAATTGAGATAGCTCAAAATTGATAAATTTCAATAGGCGGCGGGTCATGGATTTTCCCAAAATATAAGAGTTTCTGAATCACTAGGAAATAAGTCTAAAACAATATTCTGACACTAGACATGGCCAAAAAAGTAATAATTTGCACTCCTGGTGCAGTTTTGTTGACAAAATTGAGATAGCTCAAAATTGAGAAATTTCAACAGGCGGCGGGTCATAGATTTTCCCCAAAATATGAGTTTCTGAATCACTAGGAAATAAGTCTAAAACAATATTCTGACACTAGACAAGGCCATAAAAGTAATAATTTGCACTCCTGGTGCAGTTTTGTTGACAAAATTGAGATAGCTCAAAATTGAGAAATTTCAACAGGCGGCCGATCATGGATTTTTCCCAAAATATAAAAACAATGTTCTGACACTAGACATGGCCATAAAAGTTATAATTTGAACTCCTGGTGCAGTTTTGTTGATAAAATTGAGATAGCTAAAAATTGATAAATTTCAATAGGCGGCCGGTCATGGATTTTTCCCAAAATATAAGAGTTTCTGAATCACAAGCAAATAAGTCTAAAACAATGTGCTGACACTAGACATGACCATAAAAGTAATAATTTGCACTCCTGGTGCAGTTTTGTTGACAAAATTGAGATAGCTCAAAATTGAGAAATTTCAACAGGCGGCCGGTCATGGATTTTTCCCAAAATATAAGAGTTTTTGAATCTCTAGGAAATTAGTCTAAAACAATGTGCTGACACTAGACATGACCATACAAGTAATAATTTGCACTCCCGGGGCAGTTTTGTTGACAAAATTGAGATAGCTCAAAATTGAGAAATTTCAACAGGCGGCCGGTCATGGATTTTTCCCAAAATATAAGAGTTTTTGAATCTCTAGGAAATTAGTCTAAAACAATGTGCTGACACTAGACATGACCATAAAAGTAATAATTTGCACTCCTGGTGCAGTTTTGTTGACAAAATTGAGATAGCTCAAAATTGAGAAATTTCAACAGGCGGCCGGTCATGGATTTTTCCCAAAATATAAGAGTTTTTGAATCTCTAGGAAATTAGTCTAAAACAATGTGCTGACACTAGACATGACCATACAAGTAATAATTTGCACTCCTGGTGCAGTTTTCTTGACAAAATTGAGATAGCTCAAAATTGAGAAATTTCAACAGGCGGCGGGTCATGGATTTTTCCCCAAAATATAAGAGTTTTTAAATCTCTAGGAAATTAGTCTAAAACAATGTGCTGACACTAGACATGACCATAAAAGTAATAATTTGCACTCCTGGTGCAGTTTTGTTGACAAAATTGAGATAGCTCAAAATTGAGAAATTTCAACAGGCGGCCGGTCATGGATTTTTCCCAAAATATAAGAGTTTTTGAATCTCTAGGAAATTAGTCTAAAACAATGTGCTGACACTAGACATGACCATACAAGTAATAATTTGCACTCCTGGTGCAGTTTTCTTGACAAAATTGAGATAGCTCAAAATTGAGAAATTTCAACAGGCGGCGGGTCATGGATTTTTCCCCAAAATATAAGAGTTTTTAAATCTCTAGGAAATTAGTCTAAAACAATGTGCTGACACTAGACATGACCATACAAGTAATAATTTGCACTTCTGGTGCAGTTTTCTTGACAAAATTGAGATAGCTCAAAATTGATAAATTTCAATAGGCGGCGGGTCATGGATTTTCCCAAAATATAAGAGTTTCTGAATCACTAGGAAATAAGTCTAAAACAATATTCTGACACTAGACATGGCCATAAAAGTAATAATTTGCACTCCTGGTGCAGTTTTGTTGACAAAATTGAGATAGCTCAAAATTGAGAAATTTCAACAGGCGGCGGGTCATAGATTTTCCCCAAAATATGAGTTTCTGAATCACTAGGAAATAAGTCTAAAACAATATTCTGACACTAGACAAGGCCATAAAAGTAATAATTTGCACTCCTGGTGCAGTTTTGTTGACAAAATTGAGATAGCTCAAAATTGAGAAATTTCAATAGGCGGCCGGTCATGGATTTTTCCCAAAATATAAGAGTTTCTGAATCACAAGCAAATAAGTCTAAAACAATGTGCTGACACTAGACATGACCATAAAAGTAATAATTTGCACTCCTGGTGCAGTTTTGTTGACAAAATTGAGATAGCTCAAAATTGAGAAATTTCAACAGGCGGCCGATCATGGATTTTTCCCAAAATATAAAAACAATGTTCTGACACTAGACATGGCCATAAAAGTTATAATTTGAACTCCTGGTGCAGTTTTGTTGATAAAATTGAGATAGCTCAAAATTGATAAATTTCAATAGGCGGCCGGTCATGGATTTTTCCCAAAATATAAGAGTTTCTGAATCACAAGCAAATAAGTCTAAAACAATGTGCTGACACTAGACATGACCATAAAAGTAATAATTTGCACTCCTGGTGCAGTTTTGTTGACAAAATTGAGATAGCTCAAAATTGAGAAATTTCAACAGGCGGCCGGTCATGGATTTTTCTCAAAATATAAGAGGTTTTGAATCTCTGGGAAATTAGTCTAAAACAATATGCTGACACTAGACATTACCATACAAGTAATAATTTGCACTCCTGGTGCAGTTTTCTTGACAAAATTGAGATAGCTCAAAATTGAGAAATTTCAACAAACGGCCGGTCATGGATTTTTCCCAAAATATAAAAACAACGTTCTGACACTAGACATGGCCATAAAAGTTATAATTTGCACTCCTGGTGCAGTTTTGTTGATAAAATTGAGATAGCTCAAAATTGATAAATTTCAATAGGCGGCCGGTCATGGATTTTTCCCAAAATATAAAAACAATGTTCTGACACTAGACATGGCCATAAAAGTTATAATTTGCACTCCTGGTGCAGTTTTGTTGACAAAATTGAGATAGCTCAAAATTGAGAAATTTCAACAGGCGGCCGGTCATGGATTTTTCCCAAAATATAAGAGTTTTTGAATCTCTAGGAAATTAGTCTAAAACAATGTGCTGACACTAGACATGACCATACAAGTAATAATTTGCACTCCCGGGGCAGTTTTGTTGACAAAATTGAGATAGCTCAAAATTGAGAAATTTCAACAGGCGGCCGGTCATGGATTTTTCCCAAAATATAAGAGTTTTTGAATCTCTAGGAAATTAGTCTAAAACAATGTGCTGACACTAGACATGACCATACAAGTAATAATTTGCACTCCTGGTGCAGTTTTCTTGACAAAATTGAGATAGCTCAAAATTGAGAAATTTCAACAGGCGGCGGGTCATGGATTTTTCCCCAAAATATAAGAGTTTTTAAATCTCTAGGAAATTAGTCTAAAACAATGTGCTGACACTAGACATGACCATACAAGTAATAATTTGCACTTCTGGTGCAGTTTTCTTGACAAAATTGAGATAGCTCAAAATTGATAAATTTCAATAGGCGGCGGGTCATGGATTTTCCCAAAATATAAGAGTTTCTGAATCACTAGGAAATAAGTCTAAAACAATGTGCTGACACTAGACATGACCATAAAAGTAATAATTTGCACTCCTGGTGCAGTTTTGTTGACAAAATTGAGATAGCTCAAAATTGAGAAATTTCAACAGGCGGCCGGTCATGGATTTTTCTCAAAATATAAGAGGTTTTGAATCTCTGGGAAATTAGTCTAAAACAATATGCTGACACTAGACATTACCATACAAGTAATAATTTGCACTCCTGGTGCAGTTTTCTTGACAAAATTGAGATAGCTCAAAATTGAGAAATTTCAACAAACGGCCGGTCATGGATTTTTCCCAAAATATAAAAACAACGTTCTGACACTAGACATGGCCATAAAAGTTATAATTTGCACTCCTGGTGCAGTTTTGTTGATAAAATTGAGATAGCTCAAAATTGATAAATTTCAACAGGCGGCGGGTCATAGATTTTCCCCAAAATATGAGTTTCTGAATCACTAGGAAATAAGTCTAAAACAATATTCTGACACTAGACAAGGCCATAAAAGTAATAATTTGCACTCCTGGTGCAGTTTTGTTGACAAAATTGAGATAGCTCAAAATTGAGAAATTTCAATAGGCGGCCGGTCATGGATTTTTCCCAAAATATAAGAGTTTCTGAATCACAAGCAAATAAGTCTAAAACAATGTGCTGACACTAGACATGACCATAAAAGTAATAATTTGCACTCCTGGTGCAGTTTTGTTGACAAAATTGAGATAGCTCAAAATTGAGAAATTTCAACAGGCGGCCGATCATGGATTTTTCCCAAAATATAAAAACAATGTTCTGACACTAGACATGGCCATAAAAGTTATAATTTGAACTCCTGGTGCAGTTTTGTTGATAAAATTGAGATAGCTCAAAATTGATAAATTTCAATAGGCGGCCGGTCATGGATTTTTCCCAAAATATAAGAGTTTCTGAATCACAAGCAAATAAGTCTAAAACAATGTGCTGACACTAGACATGACCATAAAAGTAATAATTTGCACTCCTGGTGCAGTTTTGTTGACAAAATTGAGATAGCTCAAAATTGAGAAATGTCAACAGGCGGCCGGTCATGGATTTTTCTCAAAATATAAGAGGTTTTGAATCTCTGGGAAATTAGTCTAAAACAATATGCTGACACTAGACATTACCATACAAGTAATAATTTGCACTCCTGGTGCAGTTTTCTTGACAAAATTGAGATAGCTCAAAATTGAGAAATTTCAACAGGCGGCCGATCATGGATTTTTCCCAAAATATAATAACAATGTTCTGACACTAGACATGGCCATAAAAGTTATAATTTGAACTCCTGGTGCAGTTTTGTTGACAAAATTGAGATAGCTCAAAATTGAGAAATTTCAACAGGCGGCCGGTCATGGATTTTTCTCAAAATATAAGAGGTTTTGAATCTCTGGGAAATTAGTCTAAAACAATATGCTGACACTAGACATTACCATACAAGTAATAATTTGCACTCCTGGTGCAGTTTTCTTGACAAAATTGAGATAGCTCAAAATTGAGAAATTTCAACAGGCGGCCGATCATGGATTTTTCCCAAAATATAATAACAATGTTCTGACACTAGACATGGCCATAAAAGTTATAATTTGCACTCCTGGTGCAGTTTTGTTGACAAAATTGAGATAGCTCAAAATTGAGAAATTTCAACAGGCGGCCGGTCATGGATTTTTCTCAAAATATAAGAGGTTTTGAATCTCTGGGAAATTAGTCTAAAACAATATGCTGACACTAGACATTACCATACAAGTAATAATTTGCACTCCTGGTGCAGTTTTCTTGACAAAATTGAGATAGCTCAAAATTGAGAAATTTCAACAAACGGCCGGTCATGGATTTTTCCCAAAATATAAAAACAACGTTCTGACACTAGACATGGCCATAAAAGTTATAATTTGCACTCCTGGTGCAGTTTTGTTGATAAAATTGAGATAGCTCAAAATTGATAAATTTCAATAGGCGGCCGGTCATGGATTTTTCCCAAAATATAAAAACAATGTTCTGACACTAGACATGGCCATAAAAGTTATAATTTGCACTCCTGGTGCAGTTTTGTTGACAAAATTGAGATAGCTCAAAATTGAGAAATTTCAACAGGCGGCCGGTCATGGATTTTTCCCAAAATATAAGAGTTTTTGAATCTCTAGGAAATTAGTCTAAAACAATGTGCTGACACTAGACATGACCATACAAGTAATAATTTGCACTCCCGGGGCAGTTTTGTTGACAAAATTGAGATAGCTCAAAATTGAGAAATTTCAACAGGCGGCCGGTCATGGATTTTTCCCAAAATATAAGAGTTTTTGAATCTCTAGGAAATTAGTCTAAAACAATGTGCTGACACTAGACATGACCATACAAGTAATAATTTGCACTCCTGGTGCAGTTTTCTTGACAAAATTGAGATAGCTCAAAATTGAGAAATTTCAACAGGCGGCGGGTCATGGATTTTTCCCCAAAATATAAGAGTTTTTAAATCTCTAGGAAATTAGTCTAAAACAATGTGCTGACACTAGACATGACCATACAAGTAATAATTTGCACTTCTGGTGCAGTTTTCTTGACAAAATTGAGATAGCTCAAAATTGATAAATTTCAATAGGCGGCGGGTCATGGATTTTCCCAAAATATAAGAGTTTCTGAATCACTAGGAAATAAGTCTAAAACAATGTGCTGACACTAGACATGACCATAAAAGTAATAATTTGCACTCCTGGTGCAGTTTTGTTGACAAAATTGAGATAGCTCAAAATTGAGAAATTTCAACAGGCGGCCGGTCATGGATTTTTCTCAAAATATAAGAGGTTTTGAATCTCTGGGAAATTAGTCTAAAACAATATGCTGACACTAGACATTACCATACAAGTAATAATTTGCACTCCTGGTGCAGTTTTCTTGACAAAATTGAGATAGCTCAAAATTGAGAAATTTCAACAAACGGCCGGTCATGGATTTTTCCCAAAATATAAAAACAACGTTCTGACACTAGACATGGCCATAAAAGTTATAATTTGCACTCCTGGTGCAGTTTTGTTGATAAAATTGAGATAGCTCAAAATTGATAAATTTCAACAGGCGGCGGGTCATAGATTTTCCCCAAAATATGAGTTTCTGAATCACTAGGAAATAAGTCTAAAACAATATTCTGACACTAGACAAGGCCATAAAAGTAATAATTTGCACTCCTGGTGCAGTTTTGTTGACAAAATTGAGATAGCTCAAAATTGAGAAATTTCAATAGGCGGCCGGTCATGGATTTTTCCCAAAATATAAGAGTTTCTGAATCACAAGCAAATAAGTCTAAAACAATGTGCTGACACTAGACATGACCATAAAAGTAATAATTTGCACTCCTGGTGCAGTTTTGTTGACAAAATTGAGATAGCTCAAAATTGAGAAATTTCAACAGGCGGCCGATCATGGATTTTTCCCAAAATATAAAAACAATGTTCTGACACTAGACATGGCCATAAAAGTTATAATTTGAACTCCTGGTGCAGTTTTGTTGATAAAATTGAGATAGCTCAAAATTGATAAATTTCAATAGGCGGCCGGTCATGGATTTTTCCCAAAATATAAGAGTTTCTGAATCACAAGCAAATAAGTCTAAAACAATGTGCTGACACTAGACATGACCATAAAAGTAATACTTTGCACTCCTGGTGCAGTTTTGTTGACAAAATTGAGATAGCTCAAAATTGAGAAATTTCAACAGGCGGCCGGTCATGGATTTTTCTCAAAATATAAGAGGTTTTGAATCTCTGGGAAATTAGTCTAAAACAATATGCTGACACTAGACATTACCATACAAGTAATAATTTGCACTCCTGGTGCAGTTTTCTTGACAAAATTGAGATAGCTCAAAATTGAGAAATTTCAACAAACGGCCGGTCATGGATTTTTCCCAAAATATAAAAACAACGTTCTGACACTAGACATGGCCATAAAAGTTATAATTTGCACTCCTGGTGCAGTTTTGTTGATAAAATTGAGATAGCTCAAAATTGATAAATTTCAATAGGCGGCCGGCCATGGATTTTTCCCAAAATATAAAAACAATGTTCTGACACTAGACATGGCCATAAAAGTTATAATTTGCACTCCTGGTGCAGTTTTGTTGACAAAATTGAGATAGCTCAAAATTGAGAAATTTCAACAGGCGGCCGGTCATGGTTTTTCCCAAAATATAAGAGTTTTTGAATCTCTAGGAAATTAGTCTAAAACAATGTGCTGACACTAGACATGACCATACAAGTAATAATTTGCACTCCCGGGGCAGTTTTGTTGACAAAATTGAGATAGCTTAAAATTGAGAAATTTCAACAGGCGGCCGGTCATGGATTTTTCCCAAAATATAAGAGTTTTTGAATCTCTAGGAAATTAGTCTAAAACAATGTGCTGACACTAGACATGACCATACAAGTAATAATTTGCACTCCTGGTGCAGTTTTCTTGACAAAATTGAGATAGCTAAAAATTGAGAAATTTCAACAGGCGGCGGGTCATGGATTTTTCCCCAAAATATAAGAGTTTTTAAATCTCTAGGAAATTAGTCTAAAACAATGTGCTGACACTAGACATGACCATACAAGTAATAATTTGCACTTCTGGTGCAGTTTTCTTGACAAAATTGAGATAGCTCAAAATTGATAAATTTCAATAGGCGGCGGGTCATGGATTTTCCCAAAATATAAGAGTTTCTGAATCACTAGGAAATAAGTCTAAAACAATGTGCTGACACTAGACATGACCATAAAAGTAATAATTTGCACTCCTGGTGCAGTTTTGTTGACAAAATTGAGATAGCTCAAAATTGAGAAATTTCAACAGGCGGCCGGTCATGGATTTTTCTCAAAATATAAGAGGTTTTGAATCTCTGGGAAATTAGTCTAAAACAATATGCTGACACTAGACATTACCATACAAGTAATAATTTGCACTCCTGGTGCAGTTTTCTTGACAAAATTGAGATAGCTCAAAATTGAGAAATTTCAACAAACGGCCGGTCATGGATTTTTCCCAAAATATAAAAACAACGTTCTGACACTAGACATGGCCATAAAAGTTATAATTTGCACTCCTGGTGCAGTTTTGTTGATAAAATTGAGATAGCTCAAAATTGATAAATTTCAATAGGCGGCCGGTCATGGATTTTTCCCAAAATATAAAAACAATGTTCTGACACTAGACATTGCCATAAAAGTTATAATTTGCACTCCTGGTGCAGTTTTGTTGACAAAATTGAGATAGCTCAAAATTGAGAAATTTCAACAGGCGGCGGGTCATGGATTTTTCCCCAAAATATAAGAGTTTTTAAATCTCTAGGAAATTAGTCTAAAACAATGTGCTGACACTAGACATGACCATACAAGTAATAATTTGCACTTCTGGTGCAGTTTTCTTGACAAAATTGAGATAGCTCAAAATTGATAAATTTCAATAGGCGGCGGGTCATGGATTTTCCCAAAATATAAGAGTTTCTGAATCACTAGGAAATAAGTCTAAAACAATATTCTGACACTAGACATGGCCAAAAAAGTAATAATTTGCACTCCTGGTGCAGTTTTGTTGACAAAATTGAGATAGCTCAAAATTG
Source organism: Cepaea hortensis (assembly GCA_963921405.1). NCBI lineage: Eukaryota > Metazoa > Mollusca > Gastropoda > Stylommatophora > Helicidae > Cepaea > Cepaea hortensis. The sequence continues at coordinate 31,225,792 of OY992895.1, forward strand.
AGAAATTTAAACAGGCGGCGGGTCATAGATTTTCCCCAAAATATGAGTTTCTGAATCACTAGGAAATAAGTCTAAAACAATATTCTGACACTAGACAAGGCCATAAAAGTAATAATTTGCACTCCTGGTACAGTTTTGTTGACAAAATTGAGATAGCTCAAAATTGAGAAATTTCAACAGGCGGCCGATCATGGATTTTTCCCAAAATATAAAAACAATGTTCTGACACTAGACATGGCCATAAAAGTTATAATTTGAACTCCTGGTGCAGTTTTGTTGATAAAATTGAGATAGCTCAAAATTGATAAATTTCAATAGGCGGCCGGTCATGGATTTTTCCCAAAATATAAGAGTTTCTGAATCACAAGCAAATAAGTCTAAAACAATGTGCTGACACTAGACATGACCATAAAAGTAATAATTTGCACTCCTGGTGCAGTTTTGTTGACAAAATTGAGATAGCTCAAAATTGAGAAATTTCAACAGGCGGCGGGTCATAGATTTTCCCCAAAATATGAGTTTCTGAATCACTAGGAAATAAGTCTAAAACAATATTCTGACACTAGACAAGGCCATAAAAGTAATAATTTGCACTCCTGGTGCAGTTTTGTTGACAAAATTGAGATAGCTCAAAATTGAGAAATTTCAATAGGCGGCCGGTCATGGATTTTTCCCAAAATATAAGAGTTTCTGAATCACAAGCAAATAAGTCTAAAACAATGTGCTGACACTAGACATGACCATAAAAGTAATAATTTGCACTCCTGGTGCAGTTTTGTTGACAAAATTGAGATAGCTCAAAATTGAGAAATTTCAACAGGCGGCCGATCATGGATTTTTCCCAAAATATAAAAACAATGTTCTGACACTAGACATGGCCATAAAAGTTATAATTTGAACTCCTGGTGCAGTTTTGTTGATAAAATTGAGATAGCTCAAAATTGATAAATTTCAATAGGCGGCCGGTCATGGATTTTTCCCAAAATATAAGAGTTTCTGAATCACAAGCAAATAAGTCTAAAACAATGTGCTGACACTAGACATGACCATAAAAGTAATAATTTGCACTCCTGGTGCAGTTTTGTTGACAAAATTGAGATAGCTCAAAATTGAGAAATGTCAACAGGCGGCCGGTCATGGATTTTTCTCAAAATATAAGAGGTTTTGAATCTCTGGGAAATTAGTCTAAAACAATATGCTGACACTAGACATTACCATACAAGTAATAATTTGCACTCCTGGTGCAGTTTTCTTGACAAAATTGAGATAGCTCAAAATTGAGAAATTTCAACAGGCGGCCGATCATGGATTTTTCCCAAAATATAATAACAATGTTCTGACACTAGACATGGCCATAAAAGTTATAATTTGAACTCCTGGTGCAGTTTTGTTGACAAAATTGAGATAGCTCAAAATTGAGAAATTTCAACAGGCGGCCGGTCATGGATTTTTCTCAAAATATAAGAGGTTTTGAATCTCTGGGAAATTAGTCTAAAACAATATGCTGACACTAGACATTACCATACAAGTAATAATTTGCACTCCTGGTGCAGTTTTCTTGACAAAATTGAGATAGCTCAAAATTGAGAAATTTCAACAGGCGGCCGATCATGGATTTTTCCCAAAATATAATAACAATGTTCTGACACTAGACATGGCCATAAAAGTTATAATTTGCACTCCTGGTGCAGTTTTGTTGACAAAATTGAGATAGCTCAAAATTGAGAAATTTCAACAGGCGGCCGGTCATGGATTTTTCTCAAAATATAAGAGGTTTTGAATCTCTGGGAAATTAGTCTAAAACAATATGCTGACACTAGACATTACCATACAAGTAATAATTTGCACTCCTGGTGCAGTTTTCTTGACAAAATTGAGATAGCTCAAAATTGAGAAATTTCAACAAACGGCCGGTCATGGATTTTTCCCAAAATATAAAAACAACGTTCTGACACTAGACATGGCCATAAAAGTTATAATTTGCACTCCTGGTGCAGTTTTGTTGATAAAATTGAGATAGCTCAAAATTGATAAATTTCAATAGGCGGCCGGTCATGGATTTTTCCCAAAATATAAAAACAATGTTCTGACACTAGACATGGCCATAAAAGTTATAATTTGCACTCCTGGTGCAGTTTTGTTGACAAAATTGAGATAGCTCAAAATTGAGAAATTTCAACAGGCGGCCGGTCATGGATTTTTCCCAAAATATAAGAGTTTTTGAATCTCTAGGAAATTAGTCTAAAACAATGTGCTGACACTAGACATGACCATACAAGTAATAATTTGCACTCCCGGGGCAGTTTTGTTGACAAAATTGAGATAGCTCAAAATTGAGAAATTTCAACAGGCGGCCGGTCATGGATTTTTCCCAAAATATAAGAGTTTTTGAATCTCTAGGAAATTAGTCTAAAACAATGTGCTGACACTAGACATGACCATACAAGTAATAATTTGCACTCCTGGTGCAGTTTTCTTGACAAAATTGAGATAGCTCAAAATTGAGAAATTTCAACAGGCGGCGGGTCATGGATTTTTCCCCAAAATATAAGAGTTTTTAAATCTCTAGGAAATTAGTCTAAAACAATGTGCTGACACTAGACATGACCATACAAGTAATAATTTGCACTTCTGGTGCAGTTTTCTTGACAAAATTGAGATAGCTCAAAATTGATAAATTTCAATAGGCGGCGGGTCATGGATTTTCCCAAAATATAAGAGTTTCTGAATCACTAGGAAATAAGTCTAAAACAATGTGCTGACACTAGACATGACCATAAAAGTAATAATTTGCACTCCTGGTGCAGTTTTGTTGACAAAATTGAGATAGCTCAAAATTGAGAAATTTCAACAGGCGGCCGGTCATGGATTTTTCTCAAAATATAAGAGGTTTTGAATCTCTGGGAAATTAGTCTAAAACAATATGCTGACACTAGACATTACCATACAAGTAATAATTTGCACTCCTGGTGCAGTTTTCTTGACAAAATTGAGATAGCTCAAAATTGAGAAATTTCAACAAACGGCCGGTCATGGATTTTTCCCAAAATATAAAAACAACGTTCTGACACTAGACATGGCCATAAAAGTTATAATTTGCACTCCTGGTGCAGTTTTGTTGATAAAATTGAGATAGCTCAAAATTGATAAATTTCAACAGGCGGCGGGTCATAGATTTTCCCCAAAATATGAGTTTCTGAATCACTAGGAAATAAGTCTAAAACAATATTCTGACACTAGACAAGGCCATAAAAGTAATAATTTGCACTCCTGGTGCAGTTTTGTTGACAAAATTGAGATAGCTCAAAATTGAGAAATTTCAATAGGCGGCCGGTCATGGATTTTTCCCAAAATATAAGAGTTTCTGAATCACAAGCAAATAAGTCTAAAACAATGTGCTGACACTAGACATGACCATAAAAGTAATAATTTGCACTCCTGGTGCAGTTTTGTTGACAAAATTGAGATAGCTCAAAATTGAGAAATTTCAACAGGCGGCCGATCATGGATTTTTCCCAAAATATAAAAACAATGTTCTGACACTAGACATGGCCATAAAAGTTATAATTTGAACTCCTGGTGCAGTTTTGTTGATAAAATTGAGATAGCTCAAAATTGATAAATTTCAATAGGCGGCCGGTCATGGATTTTTCCCAAAATATAAGAGTTTCTGAATCACAAGCAAATAAGTCTAAAACAATGTGCTGACACTAGACATGACCATAAAAGTAATACTTTGCACTCCTGGTGCAGTTTTGTTGACAAAATTGAGATAGCTCAAAATTGAGAAATTTCAACAGGCGGCCGGTCATGGATTTTTCTCAAAATATAAGAGGTTTTGAATCTCTGGGAAATTAGTCTAAAACAATATGCTGACACTAGACATTACCATACAAGTAATAATTTGCACTCCTGGTGCAGTTTTCTTGACAAAATTGAGATAGCTCAAAATTGAGAAATTTCAACAAACGGCCGGTCATGGATTTTTCCCAAAATATAAAAACAACGTTCTGACACTAGACATGGCCATAAAAGTTATAATTTGCACTCCTGGTGCAGTTTTGTTGATAAAATTGAGATAGCTCAAAATTGATAAATTTCAATAGGCGGCCGGCCATGGATTTTTCCCAAAATATAAAAACAATGTTCTGACACTAGACATGGCCATAAAAGTTATAATTTGCACTCCTGGTGCAGTTTTGTTGACAAAATTGAGATAGCTCAAAATTGAGAAATTTCAACAGGCGGCCGGTCATGGTTTTTCCCAAAATATAAGAGTTTTTGAATCTCTAGGAAATTAGTCTAAAACAATGTGCTGACACTAGACATGACCATACAAGTAATAATTTGCACTCCCGGGGCAGTTTTGTTGACAAAATTGAGATAGCTTAAAATTGAGAAATTTCAACAGGCGGCCGGTCATGGATTTTTCCCAAAATATAAGAGTTTTTGAATCTCTAGGAAATTAGTCTAAAACAATGTGCTGACACTAGACATGACCATACAAGTAATAATTTGCACTCCTGGTGCAGTTTTCTTGACAAAATTGAGATAGCTCAAAATTGAGAAATTTCAACAGGCGGCGGGTCATGGATTTTTCCCCAAAATATAAGAGTTTTTAAATCTCTAGGAAATTAGTCTAAAACAATGTGCTGACACTAGACATGACCATACAAGTAATAATTTGCACTTCTGGTGCAGTTTTCTTGACAAAATTGAGATAGCTCAAAATTGATAAATTTCAATAGGCGGCGGGTCATGGATTTTCCCAAAATATAAGAGTTTCTGAATCACTAGGAAATAAGTCTAAAACAATGTGCTGACACTAGACATGACCATAAAAGTAATAATTTGCACTCCTGGTGCAGTTTTGTTGACAAAATTGAGATAGCTCAAAATTGAGAAATTTCAACAGGCGGCCGGTCATGGATTTTTCTCAAAATATAAGAGGTTTTGAATCTCTGGGAAATTAGTCTAAAACAATATGCTGACACTAGACATTACCATACAAGTAATAATTTGCACTCCTGGTGCAGTTTTCTTGACAAAATTGAGATAGCTCAAAATTGAGAAATTTCAACAAACGGCCGGTCATGGATTTTTCCCAAAATATAAAAACAACGTTCTGACACTAGACATGGCCATAAAAGTTATAATTTGCACTCCTGGTGCAGTTTTGTTGATAAAATTGAGATAGCTCAAAATTGATAAATTTCAATAGGCGGCCGGTCATGGATTTTTCCCAAAATATAAAAACAATGTTCTGACACTAGACATTGCCATAAAAGTTATAATTTGCACTCCTGGTGCAGTTTTGTTGACAAAATTGAGATAGCTCAAAATTGAGAAATTTCAACAGGCGGCGGGTCATGGATTTTTCCCCAAAATATAAGAGTTTTTAAATCTCTAGGAAATTAGTCTAAAACAATGTGCTGACACTAGACATGACCATACAAGTAATAATTTGCACTTCTGGTGCAGTTTTCTTGACAAAATTGAGATAGCTCAAAATTGATAAATTTCAATAGGCGGCGGGTCATGGATTTTCCCAAAATATAAGAGTTTCTGAATCACTAGGAAATAAGTCTAAAACAATATTCTGACACTAGACATGGCCAAAAAAGTAATAATTTGCACTCCTGGTGCAGTTTTGTTGACAAAATTGAGATAGCTCAAAATTGAGAAATTTCAACAGGCGGCGGGTCATAGATTTTCCCCAAAATATGAGTTTCTGAATCACTAGGAAATAAGTCTAAAACAATATTCTGACACTAGACAAGGCCATAAAAGTAATAATTTGCACTCCTGGTACAGTTTTGTTGACAAAATTGAGATAGCTCAAAATTGAGAAATTTCAACAGGCGGCCGATCATGGATTTTTCCCAAAATATAAAAACAATGTTCTGACACTAGACATGGCCATAAAAGTTATAATTTGAACTCCTGGTGCAGTTTTGTTGATAAAATTGAGATAGCTCAAAATTGATAAATTTCAATAGGCGGCCGGTCATGGATTTTTCCCAAAATATAAGAGTTTCTGAATCACAAGCAAATAAGTCTAAAACAATGTGCTGACACTAGACATGACCATAAAAGTAATAATTTGCACTCCTGGTGCAGTTTTGTTGACAAAATTGAGATAGCTCAAAATTGAGAAATTTCAACAGGCGGCCGGTCATGGATTTTTCCCAAAATATAAGAGTTTTTGAATCTCTAGGAAATTAGTCTAAAACAATGTGCTGACACTAGACATGACCATACAAGTAATAATTTGCACTCCCGGGGCAGTTTTGTTGACAAAATTGAGATAGCTCAAAATTGAGAAATTTCAACAGGCGGCCGGTCATGGATTTTTCCCAAAATATAAGAGTTTTTGAATCTCTAGGAAATTAGTCTAAAACAATGTGCTGACACTAGACATGACCATACAAGTAATAATTTGCACTCCTGGTGCAGTTTTCTTGACAAATATGAGATAGCTCAAAATTGAGAAATTTCAACAGGCGGCGGGTCATGGATTTTTCCCCAAAATATAAGAGTTTTTAAATCTCTAGGAAATTAGTCTCAAACAATGTGCTGACACTAGACATGACCATACAAGTAATAATTTGCACTTCTGGTGCAGTTTTCTTGACAAAATTGAGATAGCTCAAAATTGATAAATTTCAATAGGCGGCGGGTCATGGATTTTCCCAAAATATAAGAGTTTCTGAATCACTAGGAAATAAGTCTAAAACAATGTGCTGACACTAGACATGACCATAAAAGTAATAATTTGCACTCCTGGTGCAGTTTTGTTGACAAAATTGAGATAGCTCAAAATTGAGAAATTTCAACAGGCGGCCGGTCATGGATTTTTCTCAAAATATAAGAGGTTTTGAATCTCTGGGAAATTAGTCTAAAACAATATGCTGACACTAGACATTACCATACAAGTAATAATTTGCACTCCTGGTGCAGTTTTCTTGACAAAATTGAGATAGCTCAAAATTGAGAAATTTCAACAAACGGCCGGTCATGGATTTTTCCCAAAATATAAAAACAACGTTCTGACACTAGACATTGCCATAAAAGTTATAATTTGCACTCCTGGTGCAGTTTTGTTGACAAAATTGAGATAGCTCAAAATTGAGAAATTTCAACAGGCGGCGGGTCATGGATTTTTCCCCAAAATATAAGAGTTTTTAAATCTCTAGGAAATTAGTCTAAAACAATGTGCTGACACTAGACATGACCATACAAGTAATAATTTGCACTTCTGGTGCAGTTTTCTTGACAAAATTGAGATAGCTCAAAATTGATAAATTTCAATAGGCGGCGGGTCATGGATTTTCCCAAAATATAAGAGTTTCTGAATCACTAGGAAATAAGTCTAAAACAATATTCTGACACTAGACATGGCCAAAAAAAGTAATAATTTGCACTCCTGGTGCAGTTTTGTTGACAAAATTGAGATAGCTCAAAATTGAGAAATTTCAACAGGCGGCGGGTCATAGATTTTCCCCAAAATATGAGTTTCTGAATCACTAGGAAATAAGTCTAAAACAATATTCTGACACTAGACAAGGCCATAAAAGTAATAATTTGCACTCCTGGTGCAGTTTTGTTGACAAAATTGAGATAGCTCAAAATTGAGAAATTTCAACAGGCGGCCGATCATGGATTTTTCCCAAAATATAAAAACAATGTTCTGACACTAGACATGGCCATAAAAGTTATAATTTGAACTCCTGGTGCAGTTTTGTTGATAAAATTGAGATAGCTCAAAATTGATAAATTTCAATAGGCGGCCGGTCATGGATTTTTCCCAAAATATAAGAGTTTCTGAATCACAAGCAAATAAGTCTAAAACAATGTGCTGACACTAGACATGACCATAAAAGTAATAATTTGCACTCCTGGTGCAGTTTTGTTGACAAAATTGAGATAGCTCAAAATTGAGAAATTTCAACAGGCGGCCGGTCATGGATTTTTCCCAAAATATAAGAGTTTTTGAATCTCTAGGAAATTAGTCTAAAACAATGTGCTGACACTAGACATGACCATACAAGTAATAATTTGCACTCCCGGGGCAGTTTTGTTGACAAAATTGAGATAGCTCAAAATTGAGAAATTTCAACAGGCGGCCGGTCATGGATTTTTCCCAAAATATAAGAGTTTTTGAATCTCTAGGAAATTAGTCTAAAACAATGTGCTGACACTAGACATGACCATAAAAGTAATAATTTGCACTCCTGGTGCAGTTTTGTTGACAAAATTGAGATAGCTCAAAATTGAGAAATTTCAACAGGCGGCCGGTCATGGATTTTTCCCAAAATATAAGAGTTTTTGAATCTCTAGGAAATTAGTCTAAAACAATGTGCTGACACTAGACATGACCATACAAGTAATAATTTGCACTCCTGGTGCAGTTTTCTTGACAAAATTGAGATAGCTCAAAATTGAGAAATTTCAACAGGCGGCGGGTCATGGATTTTTCCCCAAAATATAAGAGTTTTTAAATCTCTAGGAAATTAGTCTAAAACAATGTGCTGACACTAGACATGACCATAACAGTAATAATTTGCACTCCTGGTGCAGTTTTGTTGACAAAATTGAGATAGCTCAAAATTGAGAAATTTCAACAGGCGGCCGGTCATGGATTTTTCCCAAAATATAAGAGTTTTTGAATCTCTAGGAAATTAGTCTAAAACAATGTGCTGACACTAGACATGACCATACAAGTAATAATTTGCACTCCTGGTGCAGTTTTCTTGACAAAATTGAGATAGCTCAAAATTGAGAAATTTCAACAGGCGGCGGGTCATGGATTTTTCCCCAAAATATAAGAGTTTTTAAATCTCTAGGAAATTAGTCTAAAACAATGTGCTGACACTAGACATGACCATACAAGTAATAATTTGCACTTCTGGTGCAGTTTTCTTGACAAAATTGAGATAGCTCAAAATTGATAAATTTCAATAGGCGGCGGGTCATGGATTTTCCCAAAATATAAGAGTTTCTGAATCACTAGGAAATAAGTCTAAAACAATATTCTGACACTAGACATGGCCATAAAAGTAATAATTTGCACTCCTGGTGCAGTTTTGTTGACAAAATTGAGATAGCTCAAAATTGAGAAATTTCAACAGGCGGCGGGTCATAGATTTCCCCCAAAATATGAGTTTCTGAATCACTAGGAAATAAGTCTAAAACAATATTCTGACACTAGACAAGGCCATAAAAGTAATAATTTGCACTCCTGGTGCAGTTTTGTTGACAAAATTGAGATAGCTCAAAATTGAGAAATTTCAATAGGCGGCCGGTCATGGATTTTTCCCAAAATATAAGAGTTTCTGAATCACAAGCAAATAAGTCTAAAACAATGTGCTGACACTAGACATGACCATAAAAGTAATAATTTGCACTCCTGGTGCAGTTTTGTTGACAAAATTGAGATAGCTCAAAATTGAGAAATTTCAACAGGCGGCCGATCATGGATTTTTCCCAAAATATAAAAACAATGTTCTGACACTAGACATGGCCATAAAAGTTATAATTTGAACTCCTGGTGCAGTTTTGTTGATAAAATTGAGATAGCTCAAAATTGATAAATTTCAATAGGCGGCCGGTCATGGATTTTTCCCAAAATATAAGAGTTTCTGAATCACAAGCAAATAAGTCTAAAACAATGTGCTGACACTAGACATGACCATAAAAGTAATAATTTGCACTCCTGGTGCAGTTTTGTTGACAAAATTGAGATAGCTCAAAATTGAGAAATTTCAACAGGCGGCCGGTCATGGATTTTTCTCAAAATATAAGAGGTTTTGAATCTCTGGGAAATTAGTCTAAAACAATATGCTGACACTAGACATTACCATACAAGTAATAATTTGCACTCCTGGTGCAGTTTTCTTGACAAAATTGAGATAGCTCAAAATTGAGAAATTTCAACAAACGGCCGGTCATGGATTTTTCCCAAAATATAAAAACAACGTTCTGACACTAGACATGGCCATAAAAGTTATAATTTGCACTCCTGGTGCAGTTTTGTTGATAAAATTGAGATAGCTCAAAATTGATAAATTTCAATAGGCGGCCGGTCATGGATTTTTCCCAAAATATAAAAACAATGTTCTGACACTAGACATGGCCATAAAAGTTATAATTTGCACTCCTGGTGCAGTTTTGTTGACAAAATTGAGATAGCTCAAAATTGAGAAATTTCAACAGGCGGCCGGTCATGGATTTTTCCCAAAATATAAGAGTTTTTGAATCTCTAGGAAATTAGTCTAAAACAATGTGCTGACACTAGACATGACCATACAAGTAATAATTTGCACTCCCGGGGCAGTTTTGTTGACAAAATTGAGATAGCTCAAAATTGAGAAATTTCAACAGGCGGCCGGTCATGGATTTTTCCCAAAATATAAGAGTTTTTGAATCTCTAGGAAATTAGTCTAAAACAATGTGCTGACACTAGACATGACCATACAAGTAATAATTTGCACTCCTGGTGCAGTTTTCTTGACAAAATTGAGATAGCTCAAAATTGAGAAATTTCAACAGGCGGCGGGTCATGGATTTTTCCCCAAAATATAAGAGTTTTTAAATCTCTAGGAAATTAGTCTAAAACAATGTGCTGACACTAGACATGACCATACAAGTAATAATTTGCACTTCTGGTGCAGTTTTCTTGACAAAATTGAGATAGCTCAAAATTGATAAATTTCAATAGGCGGCGGGTCATGGATTTTCCCAAAATATAAGAGTTTCTGAATCACTAGGAAATAAGTCTAAAACAATGTGCTGACACTAGACATGACCATAAAAGTAATAATTTGCACTCCTGGTGCAGTTTTGTTGACAAAATTGAGATAGCTCAAAATTGAGAAATTTCAACAGGCGGCCGGTCATGGATTTTTCTCAAAATATAAGAGGTTTTGAATCTCTGGGAAATTAGTCTAAAACAATATGCTGACACTAGACATTACCATACAAGTAATAATTTGCACTCCTGGTGCAGTTTTCTTGACAAAATTGAGATAGCTCAAAATTGAGAAATTTCAACAAACGGCCGGTCATGGATTTTTCCCAAAATATAAAAACAACGTTCTGACACTAGACATGGCCATAAAAGTTATAATTTGCACTCCTGGTGCAGTTTTGTTGATAAAATTGAGATAGCTCAAAATTGATAAATTTCAACAGGCGGCGGGTCATAGATTTTCCCCAAAATATGAGTTTCTGAATCACTAGGAAATAAGTCTAAAACAATATTCTGACACTAGACAAGGCCATAAAAGTAATAATTTGCACTCCTGGTGCAGTTTTGTTGACAAAATTGAGATAGCTCAAAATTGAGAAATTTCAATAGGCGGCCGGTCATGGATTTTTCCCAAAATATAAGAGTTTCTGAATCACAAGCAAATAAGTCTAAAACAATGTGCTGACACTAGACATGACCATAAAAGTAATAATTTGCACTCCTGGTGCAGTTTTGTTGACAAAATTGAGATAGCTCAAAATTGAGAAATTTCAACAGGCGGCCGATCATGGATTTTTCCCAAAATATAAAAACAATGTTCTGACACTAGACATGGCCATAAAAGTTATAATTTGAACTCCTGGTGCAGTTTTGTTGATAAAATTGAGATAGCTCAAAATTGATAAATTTCAATAGGCGGCCGGTCATGGATTTTTCCCAAAATATAAGAGTTTCTGAATCACAAGCAAATAAGTCTAAAACAATGTGCTGACACTAGACATGACCATAAAAGTAATAATTTGCACTCCTGGTGCAGTTTTGTTGACAAAATTGAGATAGCTCAAAATTGAGAAATTTCAACAGGCGGCCGGTCATGGATTTTTCTCAAAATATAAGAGGTTTTGAATCTCTGGGAAATTAGTCTAAAACAATATGCTGACACTAGACATTACCATACAAGTAATAATTTGCACTCCTGGTGCAGTTTTCTTGACAAAATTGAGATAGCTCAAAATTGAGAAATTTCAACAGGCGGCCGATCATGGATTTTTCCCAAAATATAATAACAATGTTCTGACACTAGACATGGCCATAAAAGTTATAATTTGAACTCCTGGTGCAGTTTTGTTGACAAAATTGAGATAGCTCAAAATTGAGAAATTTCAACAGGCGGCCGGTCATGGATTTTTCTCAAAATATAAGAGGTTTTGAATCTCTGGGAAATTAGTCTAAAACAATATGCTGACACTAGACATTACCATACAAGTAATAATTTGCACTCCTGGTGCAGTTTTCTTGACAAAATTGAGATAGCTCAAAATTGAGAAATTTCAACAGGCGGCCGATCATGGATTTTTCCCAAAATATAATAACAATGTTCTGACACTAGACATGGCCATAAAAGTTATAATTTGCACTCCTGGTGCAGTTTTGTTGACAAAATTGAGATAGCTCAAAATTGAGAAATTTCAACAGGCGGCCGGTCATGGATTTTTCTCAAAATATAAGAGGTTTTGAATCTCTGGGAAATTAGTCTAAAACAATATGCTGACACTAGACATTACCATACAAGTAATAATTTGCACTCCTGGTGCAGTTTTCTTGACAAAATTGAGATAGCTCAAAATTGAGAAATTTCAACAAACGGCCGGTCATGGATTTTTCCCAAAATATAAAAACAACGTTCTGACACTAGACATGGCCATAAAAGTTATAATTTGCACTCCTGGTGCAGTTTTGTTGATAAAATTGAGATAGCTCAAAATTGATAAATTTCAATAGGCGGCCGGTCATGGATTTTTCCCAAAATATAAAAACAATGTTCTGACACTAGACATGGCCATAAAAGTTATAATTTGCACTCCTGGTGCAGTTTTGTTGACAAAATTGAGATAGCTCAAAATTGAGAAATTTCAACAGGCGGCCGGTCATGGATTTTTCCCAAAATATAAGAGTTTTTGAATCTCTAGGAAATTAGTCTAAAACAATGTGCTGACACTAGACATGACCATACAAGTAATAATTTGCACTCCCGGGGCAGTTTTGTTGACAAAATTGAGATAGCTCAAAATTGAGAAATTTCAACAGGCGGCCGGTCATGGATTTTTCCCAAAATATAAGAGTTTTTGAATCTCTAGGAAATTAGTCTAAAACAATGTGCTGACACTAGACATGACCATACAAGTAATAATTTGCACTCCTGGTGCAGTTTTCTTGACAAAATTGAGATAGCTCAAAATTGAGAAATTTCAACAGGCGGCGGGTCATGGATTTTTCCCCAAAATATAAGAGTTTTTAAATCTCTAGGAAATTAGTCTAAAACAATGTGCTGACACTAGACATGACCATACAAGTAATAATTTGCACTTCTGGTGCAGTTTTCTTGACAAAATTGAGATAGCTCAAAATTGATAAATTTCAATAGGCGGCGGGTCATGGATTTTCCCAAAATATAAGAGTTTCTGAATCACTAGGAAATAAGTCTAAAACAATGTGCTGACACTAGACATGACCATAAAAGTAATAATTTGCACTCCTGGTGCAGTTTTGTTGACAAAATTGAGATAGCTCAAAATTGAGAAATTTCAACAGGCGGCCGGTCATGGATTTTTCTCAAAATATAAGAGGTTTTGAATCTCTGGGAAATTAGTCTAAAACAATATGCTGACACTAGACATTACCATACAAGTAATAATTTGCACTCCTGGTGCAGTTTTCTTGACAAAATTGAGATAGCTCAAAATTGAGAAATTTCAACAAACGGCCGGTCATGGATTTTTCCCAAAATATAAAAACAACGTTCTGACACTAGACATGGCCATAAAAGTTATAATTTGCACTCCTGGTGCAGTTTTGTTGATAAAATTGAGATAGCTCAAAATTGATAAATTTCAACAGGCGGCGGGTCATAGATTTTCCCCAAAATATGAGTTTCTGAATCACTAGGAAATAAGTCTAAAACAATATTCTGACACTAGACAAGGCCATAAAAGTAATAATTTGCACTCCTGGTGCAGTTTTGTTGACAAAATTGAGATAGCTCAAAATTGAGAAATTTCAATAGGCGGCCGGTCATGGATTTTTCCCAAAATATAAGAGTTTCTGAATCACAAGCAAATAAGTCTAAAACAATGTGCTGACACTAGACATGACCATAAAAGTAATAATTTGCACTCCTGGTGCAGTTTTGTTGACAAAATTGAGATAGCTCAAAATTGAGAAATTTCAACAGGCGGCCGATCATGGATTTTTCCCAAAATATAAAAACAATGTTCTGACACTAGACATGGCCATAAAAGTTATAATTTGAACTCCTGGTGCAGTTTTGTTGATAAAATTGAGATAGCTCAAAATTGATAAATTTCAATAGGCGGCCGGTCATGGATTTTTCCCAAAATATAAGAGTTTCTGAATCACAAGCAAATAAGTCTAAAACAATGTGCTGACACTAGACATGACCATAAAAGTAATACTTTGCACTCCTGGTGCAGTTTTGTTGACAAAATTGAGATAGCTCAAAATTGAGAAATTTCAACAGGCGGCCGGTCATGGATTTTTCTCAAAATATAAGAGGTTTTGAATCTCTGGGAAATTAGTCTAAAACAATATGCTGACACTAGACATTACAATACAAGTAATAATTTGCACTCCTGGTGCAGTTTTCTTGACAAAATTGAGATAGCTCAAAATTGAGAAATTTCAACAAACGGCCGGTCATGGATTTTTCCCAAAATATAAAAACAACGTTCTGACACTAGACATGGCCATAAAAGTTATAATTTGCACTCCTGGTGCAGTTTTGTTGATAAAATTGAGATAGCTCAAAATTGATAAATTTCAATAGGCGGCCGGCCATGGATTTTTCCCAAAATATAAAAACAATGTTCTGACACTAGACATGGCCATAAAAGTTATAATTTGCACTCCTGGTGCAGTTTTGTTGACAAAATTGAGATAGCTCAAAATTGAGAAATTTCAACAGGCGGCCGGTCATGGTTTTTCCCAAAATATAAGAGTTTTTGAATCTCTAGGAAATTAGTCTAAAACAATGTGCTGACACTAGACATGACCATACAAGTAATAATTTGCACTCCCGGGGCAGTTTTGTTGACAAAATTGAGATAGCTCAAAATTGAGAAATTTCAACAGGCGGCCGGTCATGGATTTTTCCCAAAATATAAGAGTTTTTGAATCTCTAGGAAATTAGTCTAAAACAATGTGCTGACACTAGACATGACCATACAAGTAATAATTTGCACTCCTGGTGCAGTTTTCTTGACAAAATTGAGATAGCTCAAAATTGAGAAATTTCAACAGGCGGCGGGTCATGGATTTTTCCCCAAAATATAAGAGTTTTTAAATCTCTAGGAAATTAGTCTAAAACAATGTGCTGACACTAGACATGACCATACAAGTAATAATTTGCACTTCTGGTGCAGTTTTCTTGACAAAATTGAGATAGCTCAAAATTGATAAATTTCAATAGGCGGCGGGTCATGGATTTTCCCAAAATATAAGAGTTTCTGAATCACTAGGAAATAAGTCTAAAACAATGTGCTGACACTAGACATGACCATAAAAGTAATAATTTGCACTCCTGGTGCAGTTTTGTTGACAAAATTGAGATAGCTCAAAATTGAGAAATTTCAACAGGCGGCCGGTCATGGATTTTTCTCAAAATATAAGAGGTTTTGAATCTCTGGGAAATTAGTCTAAAACAATATGCTGACACTAGACATTACCATACAAGTAATAATTTGCACTCCTGGTGCAGTTTTCTTGACAAAATTGAGATAGCTCAAAATTGAGAAATTTCAACAAACGGCCGGTCATGGATTTTTCCCAAAATATAAAAACAACGTTCTGACACTAGACATGGCCATAAAAGTTATAATTTGCACTCCTGGTGCAGTTTTGTTGATAAAATTGAGATAGCTCAAAATTGATAAATTTCAATAGGCGGCCGGTCATGGATTTTTCCCAAAATATAAAAACAATGTTCTGACACTAGACATTGCCATAAAAGTTATAATTTGCACTCCTGGTGCAGTTTTGTTGACAAAATTGAGATAGCTCAAAATTGAGAAATTTCAACAGGCGGCGGGTCATGGATTTTTCCCCAAAATATAAGAGTTTTTAAATCTCTAGGAAATTAGTCTAAAACAATGTGCTGACACTAGACATGACCATACAAGTAATAATTTGCACTTCTGGTGCAGTTTTCTTGACAAAATTGAGATAGCTCAAAATTGATAAATTTCAATAGGCGGCGGGTCATGGATTTTCCCAAAATATAAGAGTTTCTGAATCACTAGGAAATAAGTCTAAAACAATATTCTGACACTAGACATGGCCAAAAAAAGTAATAATTTGCACTCCTGGTGCAGTTTTGTTGACAAAATTGAGATAGCTCAAAATTGAGAAATTTCAACAGGCGGCGGGTCATAGATTTTCCCCAAAATATGAGTTTCTGAATCACTAGGAAATAAGTCTAAAACAATATTCTGACACTAGACAAGGCCATAAAAGTAATAATTTGCACTCCTGGTGCAGTTTTGTTGACAAAATTGAGATAGCTCAAAATTGAGAAATTTCAACAGGCGGCCGATCATGGATTTTTCCCAAAATATAAAAACAATGTTCTGACACTAGACATGGCCATAAAAGTTATAATTTGAACTCCTGGTGCAGTTTTGTTGATAAAATTGAGATAGCTCAAAATTGATAAATTTCAATAGGCGGCCGGTCATGGATTTTTCCCAAAATATAAGAGTTTCTGAATCACAAGCAAATAAGTCTAAAACAATGTGCTGACACTAGACATGACCATAAAAGTAATAATTTGCACTCCTGGTGCAGTTTTGTTGACAAAATTGAGATAGCTCAAAATTGAGAAATTTCAACAGGCGGCCGGTCATGGATTTTTCCCAAAATATAAGAGTTTTTGAATCTCTAGGAAATTAGTCTAAAACAATGTGCTGACACTAGACATGACCATACAAGTAATAATTTGCACTCCCGGGGCAGTTTTGTTGACAAAATTGAGATAGCTCAAAATTGAGAAATTTCAACAGGCGGCCGGTCATGGATTTTTCCCAAAATATAAGAGTTTTTGAATCTCTAGGAAATTAGTCTAAAACAATGTGCTGACACTAGACATGACCATACAAGTAATAATTTGCACTCCTGGTGCAGTTTTCTTGACAAATATGAGATAGCTCAAAATTGAGAAATTTCAACAGGCGGCGGGTCATGGATTTTTCCCCAAAATATAAGAGTTTTTAAATCTCTAGGAAATTAGTCTCAAACAATGTGCTGACACTAGACATGACCATACAAGTAATAATTTGCACTTCTGGTGCAGTTTTCTTGACAAAATTGAGATAGCTCAAAATTGATAAATTTCAATAGGCGGCGGGTCATGGATTTTCCCAAAATATAAGAGTTTCTGAATCACTAGGAAATAAGTCTAAAACAATGTGCTGACACTAGACATGACCATAAAAGTAATAATTTGCACTCCTGGTGCAGTTTTGTTGACAAAATTGAGATAGCTCAAAATTGAGAAATTTCAACAGGCGGCCGGTCATGGATTTTTCTCAAAATATAAGAGGTTTTGAATCTCTGGGAAATTAGTCTAAAACAATATGCTGACACTAGACATTACCATACAAGTAATAATTTGCACTCCTGGTGCAGTTTTCTTGACAAAATTGAGATAGCTCAAAATTGAGAAATTTCAACAAACGGCCGGTCATGGATTTTTCCCAAAATATAAAAACAACGTTCTGACACTAGACATGGCCATAAAAGTTATAATTTGCACTCCTGGTGCAGTTTTGTTGATAAAATTGAGATAGCTCAAAATTGATAAATTTCAATAGGCGGCCGGTCATGGATTTTTCCCAAAATATAAAAACAATGTTCTGACACTAGACATTGCCATAAAAGTTATAATTTGCACTCCTGGTGCAGTTTTGTTGACAAAATTGAGATAGCTCAAAATTGAGAAATTTCAACAGGCGGCGGGTCATGGATTTTTCCCCAAAATATAAGAGTTTTTAAATCTCTAGGAAATTAGTCTAAAACAATGTGCTGACACTAGACATGACCATACAAGTAATAATTTGCACTTCTGGTGCAGTTTTCTTGACAAAATTGAGATAGCTCAAAATTGATAAATTTCAATAGGCGGCGGGTCATGGATTTTCCCAAAATATAAGAGTTTCTGAATCACTAGGAAATAAGTCTAAAACAATATTCTGACACTAGACATGGCCAAAAAAAGTAATAATTTGCACTCCTGGTGCAGTTTTGTTGACAAAATTGAGATAGCTCAAAATTGAGAAATTTCAACAGGCGGCGGGTCATAGATTTTCCCCAAAATATGAGTTTCTGAATCACAAGGAAATAAGTCTAAAACAATATTCTGACACTAGACAAGGCCATAAAAGTAATAATTTGCACTCCTGGTGCAGTTTTGTTGACAAAATTGAGATAGCTCAAAATTGAGAAATTTCAACAGGCGGCCGATCATGGATTTTTCCCAAAATATAAAAACAATGTTCTGACACTAGACATGGCCATAAAAGTTATAATTTGAACTCCTGGTGCAGTTTTGTTGATAAAATTGAGATAGCTCAAAATTGATAAATTTCAATAGGCGGCCGGTCATGGATTTTTCCCAAAATATAAGAGTTTCTGAATCACAAGCAAATAAGTCTAAAACAATGTGCTGACACTAGACATGACCATAAAAGTAATAATTTGCACTCCTGGTGCAGTTTTGTTGACAAAATTGAGATAGCTCAAAATTGAGAAATTTCAACAGGCGGCCGGTCATGGATTTTTCCCAAAATATAAGAGTTTTTGAATCTCTAGGAAATTAGTCTAAAACAATGTGCTGACACTAGACATGACCATACAAGTAATAATTTGCACTCCCGGGGCAGTTTTGTTGACAAAATTGAGATAGCTCAAAATTGAGAAATTTCAACAGGCGGCCGGTCATGGATTTTTCCCAAAATATAAGAGTTTTTGAATCTCTAGGAAATTAGTCTAAAACAATGTGCTGACACTAGACATGACCATACAAGTAATAATTTGCACTCCTGGTGCAGTTTTCTTGACAAATATGAGATAGCTCAAAATTGAGAAATTTCAACAGGCGGCGGGTCATGGATTTTTCCCCAAAATATAAGAGTTTTTAAATCTCTAGGAAATTAGTCTAAAACAATGTGCTGACACTAGACATGACCATACAAGTAATAATTTGCACTTCTGGTGCAGTTTTCTTGACAAAATTGAGATAGCTCAAAATTGATAAATTTCAATAGGCGGCGGGTCATGGATTTTCCCAAAATATAAGAGTTTCTGAATCACTAGGAAATAAGTCTAAAACAATATTCTGACACTAGACATGGCCATAAAAGTAATAATTTGCACTCCTGGTGCAGTTTTGTTGACAAAATTGAGATAGCTCAAAATTGAGAAATTTCAACAGGCGGCGGGTCATAGATTTTCCCCAAAATATGAGTTTCTGAATCACTAGGAAATAAGTCTAAAACAATATTCTGACACTAGACAAGGCCATAAAAGTAATAATTTGCACTCCTGGTGCAGTTTTGTTGACAAAATTGAGATAGCTCAAAATTGAGAAATTTCAACAGGCGGCCGATCATGGATTTTTCCCAAAATATAAAAACAATGTTCTGACACTAGACATGGCCATAAAAGTTATAATTTGAACTCCTGGTGCAGTTTTGTTGATAAAATTGAGATAGCTCAAAATTGATAAATTTCAATAGGCGGCCGGTCATGGATTTTTCCCAAAATATAAGAGTTTCTGAATCACAAGCAAATAAGTCTAAAACAATATTCTGACACTAGACATGGCCATAAAAGTAATAATTTGCACTCCTGGTGCAGTTTTGTTGACAAAATTGAGATAGCTCAAAATTGAGAAATTTCAACAGGCGGCGGGTCATAGATTTTCCCCAAAATATGAGTTTCTGAATCACTAGGAAATAAGTCTAAAACAATATTCTGACACTAGACAAGGCCATAAAAGTAATAATTTGCACTCCTGGTGCAGTTTTGTTGACAAAATTGAGATAGCTCAAAATTGGGAAATTTCAACAGGCGGCCGGTCATGGATTTTTCCCCAAATATAAGAGTTTTTGAATCTCTAGGAAATTAGTCTAAAACAATGTGCTGACACTGGACATGACCATACAAGTAATAATTTGCACTCCAGGGGCAGTTTTATTGACAAAATTGAGATAGCTTAAAATTGAGAAATTTCAACAGGCGGCCGGTCATGGATTTTTCCCAAAGTATAAGACTTTTTGAATCTCTAGGAAATTAGTCTAAAACAATGTGCAGACACTAGACATGACAATAAAAGTAATAATTTGCACTCCTGGGGACATTTTGTTGACAAATTTGAGATAACTTAAACTTGAGAAATGTCAATGGGCGGCCGGTCATGGATTTTTCCCAAAATATAAAAAGTTTCGGGATCACTAGTAAATTAGTCTAAAACAATGTGCTGACACTAGACATGACCATAAAAGTAATAATTTGCACTCCTGGTGCAGTTTTGTTGACAAAATTGAGATAGCTCAAAATTGAGAAATTTCAACAGGTCGCCGGTCATGGATGTTTCCCAAAATATAAGTGTTTTTGAATCTCTAGGAAATTAGTATAAAACAATGTGCAGACACTAGACATGACAATAAAAGTAATAATTTGCACTCCTTGGGAAATTTTGTTGACAAATTTGCGATAACTTAAACTTGAGAAATGTCAATGGGCGGCCGGTCATGGATATTTCCCAAAATATAAGAGTTTTTGAATCTCTAGGAAATTAGTCTAAAACAATGTGCTGACACTAGACATGACCATACAAGTAATAATTTGCACTCCTGGTGCAGTTTTGTTGACAAAATTGAGATAGCTCAAAATTGAGAAATTTCAACAGGCGGCGGGTCATGGATTTTCCCCAAAATATAAGAGTTTCTGAATCACTAGGAAATAAGTCTAAAACAATATTCTGACACTAGACGTGGCCATAAAAGTAATAATTTGCACTCCTGGTGCAGTTTTGTTGACAAAATTGAGATAGCTCAAAATAGAGAAATTTCAACAGGCGGCCGGTCATGGATGTTTCCCAAAATATAAGAGTTTTTGAATCTCTAGGAAATTAGTCTAAAACAATGTGCAGACACTAGACATGACAATAAAAGTAATAATTTGCACTCCTGGGGAAATTTTGTTGACAAATTTGAGATAACTTAAACTTAAGAAATGTCAATGGGCGGCCGGTCATGGATATTTCCCAAAATATAAGAGTTTTTGAATCTCTAGGAAATTAGTCTAAAACAATGTGCTGACACTAGACATGACCATACAAGTAATAATTTGCACTCCAGGGGCAGTTTTGTTGACAAAATTGAGATAGCTCAAAATTGAGAAATTTCAACAGGCGGCCGGTCATGGATTTTTCCCAAAATATAAGAGTTTTTGAATCTCTAGGAAATTAGTCTAAAACAATGTGCTGACACTAGACATGACCATACAAGTAATAATTTGCACTTCTGGTGCAGTTTTCTTGACAAAATTGAGATAGCTCAAAATTGAGAAATTTCAACAGGTGGCGGGTCATGGATTTTCCCCCAAAATATAAGAGTTTTTTAATCTCTAGGAAATTAGTCTAAAACAATGTGCTGACACTAGACATGACCATAAAAGTAATAATTTGCACTCCTGGTGCAGTTTTGTTGACAAAATTGAGATAGCTCAAAATTGAGAAATTTCAACAGGCGGCCGATCATGGATTTTTCCCAAAATATAAAAACAATGTTCTGACACTATACATGACCATAAAAGTTATAATTTGCACTCTTGGTGCAGTTTTGTTGACAAAATTAAGATAGCTCAAAATTGATAAATTTCAATAGGCGGCCGGTCATGGATTTTTCCCAAAATATAAGAGTTTCTGAATCACAAGCAAATAAGTCTAAAACAATGTGCTGACACTAGACATGACCATAAAAGTAATAATTTGTACTCCTGGTGCAGTTTTGTTGAAAAAATTGAGATAGCTCAAAATTGAGAAATTTCAACAGGCGGCCGGTCATGGATTTTTTCCCAAAATATAAGAGTTTCTGAATCACTAGGAAATAAGTCTAAAACAATATTCTGACACTAGACATGGCCATAAAAGTAATAATTTGCACTCCTGGTGCAGTTTTGTTGACAAAATTGAGATAGCTCAAAATTGAGAAATTTCAACAGGCGGCGGGTCATAGATTTTCCCCAAAATATGAGTTTCTGAATCACTAGGAAATAAGTCTAAAACAATATTCTGACACTAGACAAGGCCATAAAAGTAATAATTTGCACTCCTGGTGCAGTTTTGTTGACAAAATTGAGATAGCTCAAAATTGAGAAATTTCAACAGGCGGCCGGTCATGGATTTTCCCCAAAATATAAGAGTTTCTGAATCACTAGGAAATAAGTCTAAAACAATATTCTGACACTAGACGTGGCCATAAAAGTAATAATTTGCACTCCTGGTGCAGTTTTGTTGACAAAATTGAGATAGCTCAAAATAGAGAAATTTCAACAGGCGGCCGGTCATGGATGTTTCCCAAAATATAAGAGTTTTTGAATCTCTAGGAAATTAGTCTAAAACAATGTGCAGACACTAGACATGACAATAAAAGTAATAATTTGCACTCCTGGGGAAATTTTGTTGACAAATTTGAGATAACTTAAACTTAAGAAATGTCAATGGGCGGCCGGTCATGGATATTTCCCAAAATATAAGAGTTTTTGAATCTCTAGGAAATTAGTCTAAAACAATGTGCTGACACTAGACATGACCATACAAGTAATAATTTGCACTCCAGGGGCAGTTTTGTTGACAAAATTGAGATAGCTCAAAATTGAGAAATTTCAACAGGCGGCCGGTCATGGATTTTTCCCAAAATATAAGAGTTTTTGAATCTCTAGGAAATTAGTCTAAAACAATGTGCTGACACTAGACATGACCATACAAGTAATAATTTGCACTTCTGGTGCAGTTTTCTTGACAAAATTGAGATAGCTCAAAATTGAGAAATTTCAACAGGTGGCGGGTCATGGATTTTCCCCCAAAATATAAGAGTTTTTTAATCTCTAGGAAATTAGTCTAAAACAATGTGCTGACACTAGACATGACCATAAAAGTAATAATTTGCACTCCTGGTGCAGTTTTGTTGACAAAATTGAGATAGCTCAAAATTGAGAAATTTCAACAGGCGGCCGATCATGGATTTTTCCCAAAATATAAAAACAATGTTCTGACACTATACATGACCATAAAAGTTATAATTTGCACTCTTGGTGCAGTTTTGTTGACAAAATTAAGATAGCTCAAAATTGATAAATTTCAATAGGCGGCCGGTCATGGATTTTTCCCAAAATATAAGAGTTTCTGAATCACAAGCAAATAAGTCTAAAACAATGTGCTGACACTAGACATGACCATAAAAGTAATAATTTGTACTCCTGGTGCAGTTTTGTTGAAAAAATTGAGATAGCTCAAAATTGAGAAATTTCAACAGGCGGCCGGTCATGGATTTTTTCCCAAAATATAAGAGTTTCTGAATCACTAGGAAATAAGTCTAAAACAATATTCTGACACTAGACATGGCCATAAAAGTAATAATTTGCACTCCTGGTGCAGTTTTGTTGACAAAATTGAGATAGCTCAAAATTGAGAAATTTCAACAGGCGGCGGGTCATAGATTTTCCCCAAAATATGAGTTTCTGAATCACTAGGAAATAAGTCTAAAACAATATTCTGACACTAGACAAGGCCATAAAAGTAATAATTTGCACTCCTGGTGCAGTTTTGTTGACAAAATTGAGATAGCTCAAAATTGAGAAATTTCAACAGGCGGCCGATCATGGATTTTTCCCAAAATATAAAAACAATGTTCTGACACTAGACATGGCCATAAAAGTTATAATTTGCACTCCTGGTGCAGTTTTGTTGACAAAATTGAGATAGCTCAAAATTGAGAAATTTCAACAGGCGGCCGGTCATGGATTTTTCCCAAAATATAAGAGTTTTTGAATCTCTAGGAAATTAGTCTAAAACAATGTGCTGACACTAGACATGACCATACAAGTAATAATTTGCACTTCAGGGGCAGTTTTGTTGACAAAATTGAGATAGCTCAAAATTGAGAAATTTCAACAGGCGGCCGGTCATGGATTTTTCCCAAAATATAAGAGTTTTTGAATCTCTAGGAAATTAGTCTAAAACAATGTGCTGACACTAGACATGACCATACAAGTAATAATTTGCACTTCTGGTGCAGTTTTCTTGACAAAATTGAGATAGCTCAAAATTGAGAAATTTCAACAGGTGGCGGGTCATGGATTTTCCCCCAAAATATAAGAGTTTTTTAATCTCTAGGAAATTAGTCTAAAACAATGTGCTGACACTAGACATGACCATAAAAGTAATAATTTGCACTCCTGGTGCAGTTTTGTTGACAAAATTGGAGAAATTTCAACAGGCGGCCGATCATGGATTTTTCCCAAAATATAAAAACAATGTTCTGACACTATACGTGACCATAAAAGTTATAATTTGCACTCTTGGTGCAGTTTTGTTGACAAAATTAAGATAGCTCAAAATTGATAAATTTCAATAGGCGGCCGGTCATGGATTTTTCCCAAAATATAAGAGTTTCTGAATCACAAGCAAATAAGTCTAAAACAATGTGCTGACACTAGACATGACCATAAAAGTAATAATTTGTACTCCTGGTGCAGTTTTGTTGAAAAAATTGAGATAGCTCAAAATTGAGAAATTTCAACAGGCGGCCGGTCATGGATTTTTCCCAAAATATAAGAGTTTCTGAATCACTAGGAAATAAGTCTAAAACAATATTCTGACACTAGACATGGCCATAAAAGTAATAATTTGCACTCCTGGTGCAGTTTTGTTGACAAAATTGAGATAGCTCAAAATTGAGAAATTTCAACAGGCGGCGGGTCATAGATTTTCCCCAAAATATGAGTTTCTGAATCACTAGGAAATAAGTCTAAAACAATATTCTGACACTAGACAAGGCCATAAAAGTAATAATTTGCACTCCTGGTGCAGTTTTGTTGACAAAATTGAGATAGCTCAAAATTGAGAAATTTCAACAGGCGGCCGATCATGGATTTTTCCCAAAATATAAAAACAATGTTCTGACACTAGACATGGCCATAAAAGTTATAATTTGAACTCCTGGTGCAGTTTTGTTGATAAAATTGAGATAGCTCAAAATTGATAAATTTCAATAGGCGGCCGGTCATGGATTTTTCCCAAAATATAAGAGTTTCTGAATCACAAGGAAATAAGTCTAAAACAATGTGCTGACACTAGACATGAACATAAAAGTAATAATTTGCACTCCTGGTGCAGTTTTGTTGACAAAATTGAGATAGCTCAAAATTGAGAAATTTCAACAGGCGGCCGGTCATGGATTTTTCTCAAAATATAAGAGGTTTTGAATCTCTGGGAAATTAGTCTAAAACAATATGCTGACACTAGACATTACCATACAAGTAATAATTTGCACTCCTGGTGCAGTTTTCTTGACAAAATTGAGATAGCTCAAAATTGAGAAATTTCAACAAACGGCCGGTCATGGATTTTTCCCAAAATATAAAAACAACGTTCTGACACTAGACATGGCCATAAAAGTTATAATTTGCACTCCTGGTGCAGTTTTGTTGATTGAGATAGCTCAAAATTGATAAATTTCAATAGGCGGCCGGTCATGGATTTTTCCCAAAATATAAAAACAATGTTCTGACACTAGACATGGCCATAAAAGTTATAATTTGCACTCCTGGTGCAGTTTTGTTGACAAAATTGAGATAGCTCAAAATTGAGAAATTTCAACAGGCGGCCGGTCATGGATTTTTCCCAAAATATAAGAGTTTTTGAATCTCTAGGAAATTAGTCTAAAACAATGTGCTGACACTAGACATGACCATACAAGTAATAATTTGCACTCCAGGGGCAGTTTTGTTGACAAAATTGAGATAGCTCAAAATTGAGAAATTTCAACAGGCGGCCGGTCATGGATTTTTCCCAAAATATAAGAGTTTTTGAATCTCTAGGAAATTAGTCTAAAACAATGTGCTGACACTAGACATGACCATACAAGTAATAATTTGCACTCCTGGTGCAGTTTTCTTGACAAAATTGAGATAGCTCAAAATTGAGAAATTGCAACAGGCGGCGGGTCATGGATTTTTCCCCAAAATATAAGAGTTTTTGAATCTCTAGGAAATTAGTCTAAAACAATGTGCTGACACTAGACATGACCATACAAGTAATAATTTGCACTTCTGGTGCAGTTTTGTTGACAAAATTGAGATAGCTCAAAATTGATAAATTTCAATAGGCGGCGGGTCATGGATTTTTCCCAAAATATAAGAGTTTCTGAATCACTAGGAAATAAGTCTAAAACAATATTCTGACACTAGACATGGCCATAAAAGTAATAATTTGCACTCCTGGTGCAGTTTTGTTGACAAAATTGAGATAGCTCAAAATTGAGAAATTTCAACAGGCGGCGGGTCATAGATTTTCCCCAAAATATGAGTTTCTGAATCACTAGGAAATAAGTCTAAAACAATATTCTGACACTAGACAAGGCCATAAAAGTAATAATTTGCACTCCTGGTGCAGTTTTGTTGACAAAATTGAGATAGCTCAAAATTGGGAAATTTCAACAGGCGGCCGGTCATGGATTTTTCCCCAAATATAAGAGTTTTTGAATCTCTAGGAAATTAGTCTAAAACAATGTGCTGACACTGGACATGACCATACAAGTAATAATTTGCACTCCAGGGGCAGTTTTATTGACAAAATTGAGATAGCTTAAAATTGAGAAATTTCAATAGGCGGCCGGTCATGGATTTTTCCCAAAGTATAAGACTTTTTGAATCTCTAGGAAATTAGTCTAAAACAATGTGCAGACACTAGACATGACAATAAAAGTAATAATTTGCACTCCTGGGGACATTTTGTTGACAAATTTGAGATAACTTAAACTTGAGAAATGTCAATGGGCGGCCGGTCATGGATTTTTCCCAAAATATAAAAAGTTTCGGGATCACTAGTAAATTAGTCTAAAACAATGTGCTGACACTAGACATGACCATAAAAGTAATAATTTGCACTCCTGGTGCAGTTTTGTTGACAAAATTGAGATAGCTCAAAATTGGGAAATTTCAACAGGCGGCCGGTCATGGATTTTTCTCAAAATATAAGAGGTTTTGAATCTCTGGGAAATTAGTCTAAAACAATATGCTGACACTAGACATTACCATACAAGTAATAATTTGCACTCCTGGTGCAGTTTTCTTGACAAAATTGAGATAGCTCAAAATTGAGAAATTTCAACAAACGGCCGGTCATGGATTTTTCCCAAAATATAAAAACAACGTTCTGACACTAGACATGGCCATAAAAGTTATAATTTGCACTCCTGGTGCAGTTTTGTTGATTGAGATAGCTCAAAATTGATAAATTTCAATAGGCGGCCGGTCATGGATTTTTCCCAAAATATAAAAACAATGTTCTGACACTAGACATGGCCATAAAAGTTATAATTTGCACTCCTGGTGCAGTTTTGTTGACAAAATTGAGATAGCTCAAAATTGAGAAATTTCAACAGGCGGCCGGTCATGGATTTTTCCCAAAATATAAGAGTTTTTGAATCTCTAGGAAATTAGTCTAAAACAATGTGCTGACACTAGACATGACCATACAAGTAATAATTTGCACTCCAGGGGCAGTTTTGTTGACAAAATTAAGATAGCTCAAAATTGAGAAATTTCAACAGGCGGCCGGTCATGGATTTTTCCCAAAATATAAGAGTTTTTGAATCTCTAGGAAATTAGTCTAAAACAATGTGCTGACACTAGACATGACCATACAAGTAATAATTTGCACTCCTGGTGCAGTTTTCTTGACAAAATTGAGATAGCTCAAAATTGAGAAATTGCAACAGGCGGCGGGTCATGGATTTTTCCCCAAAATATAAGAGTTTTTGAATCTCTAGGAAATTAGTCTAAAACAATGTGCTGACACTAGACATGACCATACAAGTAATAATTTGCACTTCTGGTGCAGTTTTGTTGACAAAATTGAGATAGCTCAAAATTGATAAATTTCAATAGGCGGCGGGTCATGGATTTTTCCCAAAATATAAGAGTTTCTGAATCACTAGGAAATAAGTCTAAAACAATATTCTGACACTAGACATGGCCATAAAAGTAATAATTTGCACTCCTGGTGCAGTTTTGTTGACAAAATTGAGATAGCTCAAAATTGAGAAATTTCAACAGGCGGCGGGTCATAGATTTTCCCCAAAATATGAGTTTCTGAATCACTAGGAAATAAGTCTAAAACAATATTCTGACACTAGACAAGGCCATAAAAGTAATAATTTGCACTCCTGGTGCAGTTTTGTTGACAAAATTGAGATAGCTCAAAATTGGGAAATTTCAACAGGCGGCCGGTCATGGATTTTTCCCCAAATATAAGAGTTTTTGAATCTCTAGGAAATTAGTCTAAAACAATGTGCTGACACTGGACATGACCATACAAGTAATAATTTGCACTCCAGGGGCAGTTTTATTGACAAAATTGAGATAGCTTAAAATTGAGAAATTTCAATAGGCGGCCGGTCATGGATTTTTCCCAAAGTATAAGACTTTTTGAATCTCTAGGAAATTAGTCTAAAACAATGTGCAGACACTAGACATGACAATAAAAGTAATAATTTGCACTCCTGGGGACATTTTGTTGACAAATTTGAGATAACTTAAACTTGAGAAATGTCAATGGGCGGCCGGTCATGGATTTTTCCCAAAATATAAAAAGTTTCGGGATCACTAGTAAATTAGTCTAAAACAATGTGCTGACACTAGACATGACCATAAAAGTAATAATTTGCACTCCTGGTGCAGTTTTGTTGACAAAATTGAGATAGCTCAAAATTGAGAAATTTCAACAGGTCGCCGGTCATGGATGTTTCCCAAAATATAAGTGTTTTTGAATCTCTAGGAAATTAGTATAAAACAATGTGCAGACACTAGACATGACAATAAAAGTAATAATTTGCACTCCTTGGGAAATTTTGTTGACAAATTTGCGATAACTTAAACTTGAGAAATGTCAATGGGCGGCCGGTCATGGATATTTCCCAAAATATAAGAGTTTTTGAATCTCTAGGAAATTAGTCTAAAACAATGTGCTGACACTAGACATGACCATACAAGTAATAATTTGCACTCCTGGTGCAGTTTTGTTGACAAAATTGAGATAGCTCAAAATTGAGAAATTTCAACAGGCGGCGGGTCATGGATTTTCCCCAAAATATAAGAGTTTCTGAATCACTAGGAAATAAGTCTAAAACAATATTCTGACACTAGACGTGGCCATAAAAGTAATAATTTGCACTCCTGGTGCAGTTTTGTTGACAAAATTGAGATAGCTCAAAATAGAGAAATTTCAACAGGCGGCCGGTCATGGATGTTTCCCAAAATATAAGAGTTTTTGAATCTCTAGGAAATTAGTCTAAAACAATGTGCAGACACTAGACATGACAATAAAAGTAATAATTTGCACTCCTGGGGAAATTTTGTTGACAAATTTGAGATAACTTAAACTTAAGAAATGTCAATGGGCGGCCGGTCATGGATATTTCCCAAAATATAAGAGTTTCTGAATCACAAGGAAATAAGTCTAAAACAATGTGCTGACACTGGACATGACCATACAAGTAATAATTTGCACTCCAGGGGCAGTTTTGTTGACAAAATTGAGATAGCTCAAAATTGAGAAATTTCAACAGGCGGCCGGTCATGGATTGTTCCCAAAATATAAAAACAATGTTCTGACACTAGACATGGCCATAAAAGTTATAATTTGCACTCCTGGTGCAGTTTTGTTGACAAAATTGAGATAGCTCAAAATTGATAAATTTCAATAGGCGGCCGGTCATGGATTTTTCCCAAAATATAAAAACAATGTTCTGACACTAGACATGGCCATAAAAGTTATAATTTGCACTCCTGGTGCAGTTTTGTTGACAAAATTGAGATAGCTCAAAATTGAGAAATTTCAACAGGCGGCCGGTCATGGATTTTTCCCAAAATATAAGAGTTTTTGAATCTCTAGGAAATTAGTCTAAAACAATGTGCTGACACTAGACATGACCATACAAGTAATAATTTGCACTCCAGGGGCAGTTTTGTTGACAAAATTGAGATAGCTCAAAATTGAGAAATTTCAACAGGCGGCCGGTCATGGATTTTTCCCAAAATATAAGAGTTTTTGAATCTCTAGGAAATTAGTCTAAAACAATGTGCTGACACTAGACATGACCATACAAGTAATAATTTGCACTTCTGGTGCAGTTTTCTTGACAAAATTGGAGAAATTTCAACAGGCGGCCGATCATGGATTTTTCCCAAAATATAAAAACAATGTTCTGACACTATACGTGACCATAAAAGTTATAATTTGCACTCTTGGTGCAGTTTTGTTGACAAAATTAAGATAGCTCAAAATTGATAAATTTCAATAGGCGGCCGGTCATGGATTTTTCCCAAAATATAAGAGTTTCTGAATCACAAGCAAATAAGTCTAAAACAATGTGCTGACACTAGACATGACCATAAAAGTAATAATTTGTACTCCTGGTGCAGTTTTGTTGAAAAAATTGAGATAGCTCAAAATTGAGAAATTTCAACAGGCGGCCGGTCATGGATTTTTTCCCAAAATATAAGAGTTTCTGAATCACTAGGAAATAAGTCTAAAACAATATTCTGACACTAGACATGGCCATAAAAGTAATAATTTGCACTCCTGGTGCAGTTTTGTTGACAAAATTGAGATAGCTCAAAATTGAGAAATTTCAACAGGCGGCGGGTCATAGATTTTCCCCAAAATATGAGTTTCTGAATCACTAGGAAATAAGTCTAAAACAATATTCTGACACTAGACAAGGCCATAAAAGTAATAATTTGCACTCCTGGTGCAGTTTTGTTGACAAAATTGAGATAGCTCAAAATTGAGAAATTTCAACAGGCGGCCGATCATGGATTTTTCCCAAAATATAAAAACAATGTTCTGACACTAGACATGGCCATAAAAGTTATAATTTGCACTCCTGGTGCAGTTTTGTTGACAAAATTGAGATAGCTCAAAATTGAGAAATTTCAACAGGCGGCCGGTCATGGATTTTTCCCAAAATATAAGAGTTTTTGAATCTCTAGGAAATTAGTCTAAAACAATGTGCTGACACTAGACATGACCATACAAGTAATAATTTGCACTCCAGGGGCAGTTTTGTTGACAAAATTGAGATAGCTCAAAATTGAGAAATTTCAACAGGCGGCCGGTCATGGATTTTTCCCAAAATATAAGAGTTTTTGAATCTCTAGGAAATTAGTCTAAAACAATGTGCTGACACTAGACATGACCATACAAGTAATAATTTGCACTCCTGGTGCAGTTTTCTTGACAAAATTGAGATAGCTCAAAATTGAGAAATTGCAACAGGCGGCGGGTCATGGATTTTTCCCCAAAATATAAGAGTTTTTGAATCTCTAGGAAATTAGTCTAAAACAATGTGCTGACACTAGACATGACCATACAAGTAATAATTTGCACTTCTGGTGCAGTTTTGTTGACAAAATTGAGATAGCTCAAAATTGATAAATTTCAATAGGCGGCGGGTCATGGATTTTTCCCAAAATATAAGAGTTTCTGAATCACTAGGAAATAAGTCTAAAACAATATTCTGACACTAGACATGGCCATAAAAGTAATAATTTGCACTCCTGGTGCAGTTTTGTTGACAAAATTGAGATAGCTCAAAATTGAGAAATTTCAACAGGCGGCGGGTCATAGATTTTCCCCAAAATATGAGTTTCTGAATCACTAGGAAATAAGTCTAAAACAATATTCTGACACTAGACAAGGCCATAAAAGTAATAATTTGCACTCCTGGTGCAGTTTTGTTGACAAAATTGAGATAGCTCAAAATTGGGAAATTTCAACAGGCGGCCGGTCATGGATTTTTCCCCAAATATAAGAGTTTTTGAATCTCTAGGAAATTAGTCTAAAACAATGTGCTGACACTGGACATGACCATACAAGTAATAATTTGCACTCCAGGGGCAGTTTTATTGACAAAATTGAGATAGCTTAAAATTGAGAAATTTCAACAGGCGGCCGGTCATGGATTTTTCCCAAAGTATAAGACTTTTTGAATCTCTAGGAAATTAGTCTAAAACAATGTGCAGACACTAGACATGACAATAAAAGTAATAATTTGCACTCCTGGGGACATTTTGTTGACAAATTTGAGATAACTTAAACTTGAGAAATGTCAATGGGCGGCCGGTCATGGATTTTTCCCAAAATATAAAAAGTTTCGGGATCACTAGTAAATTAGTCTAAAACAATGTGCTGACACTAGACATGACCATAAAAGTAATAATTTGCACTCCTGGTGCAGTTTTGTTGACAAAATTGAGATAGCTCAAAATTGAAAAATTTCAACAGGTCGCCGGTCATGGATGTTTCCCAAAATATAAGTGTTTTTGAATCTCTAGGAAATTAGTATAAAACAATGTGCAGACACTAGACATGACAATAAAAGTAATAATTTGCACTCCTTGGGAAATTTTGTTGACAAATTTGCGATAACTTAAACTTGAGAAATGTCAATGGGCGGCCGGTCATGGATATTTCCCAAAATATAAGAGTTTTTGAATCTCTAGGAAATTAGTCTAAAACAATGTGCTGACACTAGACATGACCATACAAGTAATAATTTGCACTCCTGGTGCAGTTTTGTTGACAAAATTGAGATAGCTCAAAATTGAGAAATTTCAACAGGCGGCGGGTCATGGATTTTCCCCAAAATATAAGAGTTTCTGAATCACTAGGAAATAAGTCTAAAACAATATTCTGACACTAGACGTGGCCATAAAAGTAATAATTTGCACTCCTGGTGCAGTTTTGTTGACAAAATTGAGATAGCTCAAAATTGGGAAATTTCAACAGGCGGCCGGTCATGGATTTTTCCCCAAATATAAGAGTTTTTGAATCTCTAGGAAATTAGTCTAAAACAATGTGCTGACACTGGACATGACCATACAAGTAATAATTTGCACTCCAGGGGCAGTTTTATTGACAAAATTGAGATAGCTTAAAATTGAGAAATTTCAACAGGCGGCCGGTCATGGATTTTTCCCAAAGTATAAGACTTTTTGAATCTCTAGGAAATTAGTCTAAAACAATGTGCAGACACTAGACATGACAATAAAAGTAATAATTTGCACTCCTGGGGACATTTTGTTGACAAATTTGAGATAACTTAAACTTGAGAAATGTCAATGGGCGGCCGGTCATGGATTTTTCCCAAAATATAAAAAGTTTCGGGATCACTAGTAAATTAGTCTAAAACAATGTGCTGACACTAGACATGACCATAAAAGTAATAATTTGCACTCCTGGTGCAGTTTTGTTGACAAAATTGAGATAGCTCAAAATTGAAAAATTTCAACAGGTCGCCGGTCATGGATGTTTCCCAAAATATAAGTGTTTTTGAATCTCTAGGAAATTAGTATAAAACAATGTGCAGACACTAGACATGACAATAAAAGTAATAATTTGCACTCCTTGGGAAATTTTGTTGACAAATTTGCGATAACTTAAACTTGAGAAATGTCAATGGGCGGCCGGTCATGGATATTTCCCAAAATATAAGAGTTTTTGAATCTCTAGGAAATTAGTCTAAAACAATGTGCTGACACTAGACATGACCATACAAGTAATAATTTGCACTCCTGGTGCAGTTTTGTTGACAAAATTGAGATAGCTCAAAATTGAGAAATTTCAACAGGCGGCGGGTCATGGATTTTCCCCAAAATATAAGAGTTTCTGAATCACTAGGAAATAAGTCTAAAACAATATTCTGACACTAGACGTGGCCATAAAAGTAATAATTTGCACTCCTGGTGCAGTTTTGTTGACAAAATTGAGATAGCTCAAAATAGAGAAATTTCAACAGGCGGCCGGTCATGGATGTTTCCCAAAATATAAGAGTTTTTGAATCTCTAGGAAATTAGTCTAAAACAATGTGCAGACACTAGACATGACAATAAAAGTAATAATTTGCACTCCTGGGGAAATTTTGTTGACAAATTTGAGATAACTTAAACTTAAGAAATGTCAATGGGCGGCCGGTCATGGATATTTCCCAAAATATAAGAGTTTTTGAATCTCTAGGAAATTAGTCTAAAACAATGTGCTGACACTAGACATGACCATACAAGTAATAATTTGCACTCCAGGGGCAGTTTTGTTGACAAAATTGAGAT
Source organism: Cepaea hortensis (assembly GCA_963921405.1). Lineage (NCBI taxonomy): Eukaryota > Metazoa > Mollusca > Gastropoda > Stylommatophora > Helicidae > Cepaea > Cepaea hortensis. The sequence goes on from OY992895.1 coordinate 31,260,230, forward strand.
AGCTCAAAATTGAGAAATTTCAACAGGCGGCCGGTCATGGATTTTTCCCAAAATATAAGAGTTTTTGAATCTCTAGGAAATTAGTCTAAAACAATGTGCTGACACTAGACATGACCATACAAGTAATAATTTGCACTTCTGGTGCAGTTTTCTTGACAAAATTGAGATAGCTCAAAATTGAGAAATTTCAACAGGTGGCGGGTCATGGATTTTCCCCCAAAATATAAGAGTTTTTTAATCTCTAGAAAATTAGTCTAAAACAATGTGCTGACACTAGACATGACCATAAAAGTAATAATTTGCACTCCTGGTGCAGTTTTGTTGACAAAATTGAGATAGCTCAAAATTGAGAAATTTCAACAGGCGGCCGATCATGGATTTTTCCCAAAATATAAAAACAATGTTCTGACACTATACATGACCATAAAAGTTATAATTTGCACTCTTGGTGCAGTTTTGTTGACAAAATTAAGATAGCTCAAAATTGATAAATTTCAATAGGCGGCCGGTCATGGATTTTTCCCAAAATATAAGAGTTTCTGAATCACAAGCAAATAAGTCTAAAACAATGTGCTGACACTAGACATGACCATAAAAGTAATAATTTGTACTCCTGGTGCAGTTTTGTTGAAAAAATTGAGATAGCTCAAAATTGAGAAATTTCAACAGGCGGCCGGTCATGGATTTTTTCCCAAAATATAAGAGTTTCTGAATCACTAGGAAATAAGTCTAAAACAATATTCTGACACTAGACATGGCCATAAAAGTAATAATTTGCACTCCTGGTGCAGTTTTGTTGACAAAATTGAGATAGCTCAAAATTGAGAAATTTCAACAGGCGGCGGGTCATAGATTTTCCCCAAAATATGAGTTTCTGAATCACTAGGAAATAAGTCTAAAACAATATTCTGACACTAGACAAGGCCATAAAAGTAATAATTTGCACTCCTGGTGCAGTTTTGTTGACAAAATTGAGATAGCTCAAAATTGAGAAATTTCAACAGGCGGCCGATCATGGATTTTTCCCAAAATATAAAAACAATGTTCTGACACTAGACATGGCCATAAAAGTTATAATTTGAACTCCTGGTGCAGTTTTGTTGATAAAATTGAGATAGCTCAAAATTGATAAAGTTCAATAGGCGGCCGGTCATGGATTTTTCCCAAAATATAAGAGTTTCTGAATCACAAGGAAATAAGTCTAAAACAATGTGCTGACACTAGACATGAACATAAAAGTAATAATTTGCACTCCTGGTGCAGTTTTGTTGACAAAATTGAGATAGCTCAAAATTGAGAAATTTCAACAGGCGGCCGGTCATGGATTTTTCTCAAAATATAAGAGGTTTTGAATCTCTGGGAAATTAGTCTAAAACAATATGCTGACACTAGACATTACCATACAAGTAATAATTTGCACTCCTGGTGCAGTTTTCTTGACAAAATTGAGATAGCTCAAAATTGAGAAATTTCAACAAACGGCCGGTCATGGATTTTTCCCAAAATATAAAAACAACGTTCTGACACTAGACATGGCCATAAAAGTTATAATTTGCACTCCTGGTGCAGTTTTGTTGATTGAGATAGCTCAAAATTGATAAATTTCAATAGGCGGCCGGTCATGGATTTTTCCCAAAATATAAAAACAATGTTCTGACACTAGACATGGCCATAAAAGTTATAATTTGCACTCCTGGTGCAGTTTTGTTGACAAAATTGAGATAGCTCAAAATTGAGAAATTTCAACAGGCGGCCGGTCATGGATTTTTCCCAAAATATAAGAGTTTTTGAATCTCTAGGAAATTAGTCTAAAACAATGTGCTGACACTAGACATGACCATACAAGTAATAATTTGCACTCCAGGGGCAGTTTTGTTGACAAAATTGAGATAGCTCAAAATTGAGAAATTTCAACAGGCGGCCGGTCATGGATTTTTCCCAAAATATAAGAGTTTTTGAATCTCTAGGAAATTAGTCTAAAACAATGTGCTGACACTAGACATGACCATACAAGTAATAATTTGCACTCCTGGTGCAGTTTTCTTGACAAAATTGAGATAGCTCAAAATTGAGAAATTTCAACAGGCGGCGGGTCATGGATTTTTCCCCAAAATATAAGAGTTTTTGAATCTCTAGGAAATTAGTCTAAAACAATGTGCTGACACTAGACATGACCATACAAGTAATAATTTGCACTTCTGGTGCAGTTTTGTTGACAAAATTGAGATAGCTCAAAATTGATAAATTTCAATAGGCGGCGGGTCATGGATTTTTCCCAAAATATAAGAGTTTCTGAATCACTAGGAAATAAGTCTAAAACAATATTCTGACACTAGACATGGCCATAAAAGTAATAATTTGCACTCCTGGTGCAGTTTTGTTGACAAAATTGAGATAGCTCAAAATTGAGAAATTTCAACAGGCGGCGGGTCATAGATTTTCCCCAAAATATGAGTTTCTGAATCACTAGGAAATAAGTCTAAAACAATATTCTGACACTAGACAAGGCCATAAAAGTAATAATTTGCACTCCTGGTGCAGTTTTGTTGACAAAATTGAGATAGCTCAAAATTGGGAAATTTCAACAGGCGGCCGGTCATGGATTTTTCCCCAAATATAAGAGTTTTTGAATCTCTAGGAAATTAGTCTAAAACAATGTGCTGACACTAGACATGACCATACAAGTAATAATTTGCACTTCTGGTGCAGTTTTGTTGACAAAATTGAGATAGCTCAAAATTGATAAATTTCAATAGGCGGCGGGTCATGGATTTTTCCCAAAATATAAGAGTTTCTGAATCACTAGGAAATAAGTCTAAAACAATATTCTGACACTAGACATGGCCATAAAAGTAATAATTTGCACTCCTGGTGCAGTTTTGTTGACAAAATTGAGATAGCTCAAAATTGAGAAATTTCAACAGGCGGCGGGTCATAGATTTTCCCCAAAATATGAGTTTCTGAATCACTAGGAAATAAGTCTAAAACAATATTCTGACACTAGACAAGGCCATAAAAGTAATAATTTGCACTCCTGGTGCAGTTTTGTTGACAAAATTGAGATAGCTCAAAATTGGGAAATTTCAACAGGCGGCCGGTCATGGATTTTTCCCCAAATATAAGAGTTTTTGAATCTCTAGGAAATTAGTCTAAAACAATGTGCAGACACTAGACATGACAATAAAAGTAATAATTTGCACTCCTGGGGACATTTTGTTGACAAATTTGAGATAACTTAAACTTGAGAAATGTCAATGGGCGGCCGGTCATGGATTTTTCCCAAAATATAAAAAGTTTCGGGATCACTAGTAAATTAGTCTAAAACAATGTGCTGACACTAGACATGACCATAAAAGTAATAATTTGCACTCCTGGTGCAGTTTTGTTGACAAAATTGAGATAGCTCAAAATTGAGAAATTTCAACAGGTCGCCGGTCATGGATGTTTCCCAAAATATAAGTGTTTTTGAATCTCTAGGAAATTAGTATAAAACAATGTGCAGACACTAGACATGACAATAAAAGTAATAATTTGCACTCCTTGGGAAATTTTGTTGACAAATTTGCGATAACTTAAACTTGAGAAATGTCATGGATATTTCCCAAAATATAAGAGTTTTTGAATCTCTAGGAAATTAGTCTAAAACAATGTGCTGACACTAGACATGACCATACAAGTAATAATTTGCACTCCTGGAGCAGTTTTGTTGACAAAATTGAGATAGCTCAAAATTGAGAAATTTCAACAGGCGGCGGGTCATGGATTTTCCCCAGAATATAAGAGTTTCTGAATCACTAGGAAATAAGTCTAAAACAATATTCTGACACTAGACGTGGCCATAAAAGTAATAATTTGCACTCCTGGTGCAGTTTTGTTGACAAAATTGAGATAGCTCAAAATAGAGAAATTTCAACAGGCGGCGGGTCGTGGATTTTCCACAAAATATAAGAGTTTCTGAATCACTTGGAAATAAGTCTAAAACAATGTTCTGACACTGGACATGGCCATACAAGTAATAATTTGCACTCCTGGTGCAGTTTTGTTGACAAAATTGAGATAGCTCAAAATTGAGAAATTTCAACAGGCGGCCGGTCATGGATTTTTCCCAAAATAGAAGAGTTTTTGAATCTCTAGGAAATTAGTCTAAAACAATGTGCTGACACTAGACATGACCATACAAGTAATAATTTGCACTTCTGGTGCAGTTTTGTTGACAAAATTGAGATAGCTCAAAATTGATAAATTTCAATAGGCGGCGGGTCATGGATTTTTCCCAAAATATAAGAGTTTCTGAATCACTAGGAAATAAGTCTAAAACAATATTCTGACACTAGACATGGCCATAAAAGTAATAATTTGCACTCCTGGTGCAGTTTTGTTGACAAAATTGAGATAGCTCAAAATTGAGAAATTTCAACAGGCGGCGGGTCATAGATTTTCCCCAAAATATGAGTTTCTGAATCACTAGGAAATAAGTCTAAAACAATATTCTGACACTAGACAAGGCCATAAAAGTAATAATTTGCACTCCTGGTGCAGTTTTGTTGACAAAATTGAGATAGCTCAAAATTGGGAAATTTCAACAGGCGGCCGGTCATGGATTTTTCCCCAAATATAAGAGTTTTTGAATCTCTAGGAAATTAGTCTAAAACAATGTGCTGACACTAGACATGACCATACAAGTAATAATTTGCACTTCTGGTGCAGTTTTGTTGACAAAATTGAGATAGCTCAAAATTGATAAATTTCAATAGGCGGCGGGTCATGGATTTTTCCCAAAATATAAGAGTTTCTGAATCACTAGGAAATAAGTCTAAAACAATATTCTGACACTAGACATGGCCATAAAAGTAATAATTTGCACTCCTGGTGCAGTTTTGTTGACAAAATTGAGATAGCTCAAAATTGAGAAATTTCAACAGGCGGCGGGTCATAGATTTTCCCCAAAATATGAGTTTCTGAATCACTAGGAAATAAGTCTAAAACAATATTCTGACACTAGACAAGGCCATAAAAGTAATAATTTGCACTCCTGGTGCAGTTTTGTTGACAAAATTGAGATAGCTCAAAATTGGGAAATTTCAACAGGCGGCCGGTCATGGATTTTTCCCCAAATATAAGAGTTTTTGAATCTCTAGGAAATTAGTCTAAAACAATGTGCTGACACTAGACATGACCATACAAGTAATAATTTGCACTTCTGGTGCAGTTTTGTTGACAAAATTGAGATAGCTCAAAATTGAGAAATTTCATCAGGCGGCGGGTCATAGATTTTCCCCAAAATATGAGTTTCTGAATCACTAGGAAATAAGTCTAAAACAATATTCTGACACTAGACAAGGCCATAAAAGTAATAATTTGCACTCCTGGTGCAGTTTTGTTGACAAAATTGAGATAGCTCAAAATTGGGAAATTTCAACAGGCGGCCGGTCATGGATTTTTCCCCAAATATAAGAGTTTTTGAATCTCTAGGAAATTAGTCTAAAACAATGTGCAGACACTAGACATGACAATAAAAGTAATAATTTGCACTCCTGGGGACATTTTGTTGACAAATTTGAGATAACTTAAACTTGAGAAATGTCAATGGGCGGCCGGTCATGGATTTTTCCCAAAATATAAAAAGTTTCGGGATCACTAGTAAATTAGTCTAAAACAATGTGCTGACACTAGACATGACCATAAAAGTAATAATTTGCACTCCTGGTGCAGTTTTGTTGACAAAATTGAGATAGCTCAAAATTGAGAAATTTCAACAGGTCGCCGGTCATGGATGTTTCCCAAAATATAAGTGTTTTTGAATCTCTAGGAAATTAGTATAAAACAATGTGCAGACACTAGACATGACAATAAAAGTAATAATTTGCACTCCTTGGGAAATTTTGTTGACAAATTTGTGATAACTTAAACTTGAGAAATGTCAATGGGCGGCCGGTGATGGATATTTCCCAAAATATAAGAGTTTTTGAATCTCTAGGAAATTAGTCTAAAACAATGTGCTGACACTAGACATGACCATACAAGTAATAATTTGCACTCCTGGTGCAGTTTTGTTGACAAAATTGAGATAGCTCAAAATTGAGAAATTTCAACAGGCGGCGGGTCATGGATTTTCCCCAAAATATAAGAGTTTCTGAATCACTAGGAAATAAGTCTAAAACAATATTCTGACACTAGACGTGGCCATAAAAGTAATAATTTGCACTCCTGGTGCAGTTTTGTTGACAAAATTGAGATAGCTCAAAATAGAGAAATTTCAACAGGCGGCGGGTCGTGGATTTTCCCCAAAATATAAGAGTTTCTGAATCACTTGGAAATAAGTCTAAAACAATGTTCTGACACTGGACATGGCCATACAAGTAATAATTTGCACTCCTGGTGCAGTTTTGTTGACAAAATTGAGATAGCTCAAAATTGAGAAATTTCAACAGGCGGCCGGTCATGGATTTTTCCCAAAATAGAAGAGTTTTTGAATCTCTAGGAAATTAGTCTAAAACAATGTGCTGACACTAGACATGACCATACAAGTAATAATTTGCACTCCTGGTGCAGTTTTGTTGACAAAATTGAGATAGCTCAAAATTGAGAAATTTCAACAGGCGGCGGGTCATGGATTTCCACCAAAATATAAGAGTTTCTGAATCACTAGGAAATAAGTCTAAAACAATGTTCTGACACTAGACAGGGCCATAAAAGTAATAATTTGCACTCCTGGTGGAGTTTTGTTGACAAAATTGAGATAGCTCAAAATTGAGAAATTTCAACAGGCGGCCGGTCATGGATTTTTCCCAAAATATAAGTTTTTCTGAATCACAAGGAAATAAGTCTAAAACAATGTGCTGACACTAGACATGACCATACAAGTAATAATTTGCACTCCTGGTTCAGTTTTGTTGACAAAATTGAGATAGCTCAAAATAGAGAAATTTCAACAGGCGGCCGGTCATGGATGTTTCCCAAAGTATAAGACTTTTTGAATCTCTAGGAAATTAGTATAAAACAATGTGCAGACACTAGACATGACAATAAAAGTAATAATTTGCACTCCTTGGGAAATTTTGTTGACAAATTTGCGATAACTTAAACTTGAGAAATGTCAATGGGCGGCTGGTCATGGATATTTCCCAAAATATAAGAGTTTTTGAATCTCTAGGAAATTAGTCTAAAACAATGTGCTGACACTAGACATGACCATACAAGTAATAATTTGCACTCCTGGTGCAGTTTTGTTGACAAAATTGAGATAGCTCAAAATTGAGAAATTTCAACAGGCGGCGGGTCATGGATTTTCCCCAAAATATAAGAGTTTCTGAATCACTAGGAAATAAGTCTAAAACAATATTCTGACACTAGACGTGGCCATAAAAGTAATAATTTGCACTCCTGGTGCAGTTTTGTTGACAAAATTGAGATAGCTCAAAATAGAGAAATTTCAACAGGCGGCCGGTCATGGATGTTTCCCAAAATATAAGAGTTTTTGAATCTCTAGGAAATTAGTCTAAAACAATGTGCAGACACTAGACATGACAATAAAAGTAATAATTTGCACTCCTGGGGAAATTTTGTTGACAAATTTGAGATAACTTAAACTTAAGAAATGTCAATGGGCGGCCGGTCATGGATATTTCCCAAAATATAAGAGTTTTTGAATCTCTAGGAAATTAGTCTAAAACAATGTGCTGACACTAGACATGACCATACAAGTAATAATTTGCACTTCTGGTGCAGTTTTGTTGACAAAATTGAGATAGCTCAAAATTGATAAATTTCAATAGGCGGCGGGTCATGGATTTTTCCCAAAATATAAGAGTTTCTGAATCACTAGGAAATAAGTCTAAAACAATATTCTGACACTAGACATGGCCATAAAAGTAATAATTTGCACTCCTGGTGCAGTTTTGTTGACAAAATTGAGATAGCTCAAAATTGAGAAATTTCAACAGGCGGCGGGTCATAGATTTTCCCCAAAATATGAGTTTCTGAATCACAAGGAAATAAGTCTAAAACAATATTCTGACACTAGACAAGGCCATAAAAGTAATAATTTGCACTCCTGGTGCAGTTTTGTTGACAAAATTGAGATAGCTCAAAATTGGGAAATTTCAACAGGCGGCCGGTCATGGATTTTTCCCCAAATATAAGAGTTTTTGAATCTCTAGGAAATTAGTCTAAAACAATGTGCAGACACTAGACATGACAATAAAAGTAATAATTTGCACTCCTGGGGACATTTTGTTGACAAATTTGAGATAACTTAAACTTGAGAAATGTCAATGGGCGGCCGGTCATGGATTTTTCCCAAAATATAAAAAGTTTCGGGATCACTAGTAAATTAGTCTAAAACAATGTGCTGACACTAGACATGACCATAAAAGTAATAATTTGCACTCCTGGTTCAGTTTTGTTGACAAAATTGAGATAGCTCAAAATAGAGAAATTTCAACATACGGCCGGTCATGGATGTTTCCCAAAGTATAAGACTTTTTGAATCTCTAGGAAATTAGTATAAAACAATGTGCAGACACTAGACATGACAATAAAAGTAATAATTTGCACTCCTTGGGAAATTTTGTTGACAAATTTGCGATAACTTAAACTTGAGAAATGTCAATGGGCGGCCGGTCATGGATATTTCCCAAAATATAAGAGTTTTTGAATCTCTAGGAAATTAGTCTAAAACAATGTGCTGACACTAGACATGACCATACAAGTAATAATTTGCACTCCTGGTGCAGTTTTGTTGACAAAATTGAGATAGCTCAAAATTGAGAAATTTCAACAGGCGGCGGGTCATGGATTTTCCCCAAAATATAAGAGTTTCTGAATCACTAGGAAATAAGTCTAAAACAATATTCTGACACTAGACGTGGCCATAAAAGTAATAATTTGCACTCCTGGTGCAGTTTTGTTGACAAAATTGAGATAGCTCAAAATAGAGAAATTTCAACAGGCGGTGGGTCGTGGATTTTCCCCAAAATATAAGAGTTTCTGAATCACTTGGAAATAAGTCTAAAACAATGTTCTGACACTGGACATGGCCATACAAGTAATAATTTGCACTCCTGGTGCAGTTTTGTTGACAAAATTGAGATAGCTCAAAATTGAGAAATTTCAATAGGCGGCCGGTCATGGATTTTTCCCAAAATAGAAGAGTTTTTGAATCTCTAGGAAATTAGTCTAAAACAATGTGCTGACACTAGACATGACCATACAAGTAATAATTTGCACTCCTGGTGCAGTTTTGTTGACAAAATTGAGATAGCTCAAAATTGAGAAATTTCAACAGGCGGCGGGTCATGGATTTCCACCAAAACATAAGAGTTTCTGAATCACTAGGAAATAAGTCTAAAACAATGTTCTGACACTAGACAGGGCCATAAAAGTAATAATTTGCACTCCTGGTGGAGTTTTGTTGACAAAATTGAGATAGCTCAAAATTGAGAAATTTCAACAGGCGGCCGGTCATGGATTTTTCCCAAAATAGAAGAGTTTTTGAATCTCTAGGAAATTAGTCTAAAACAATGTGCTGACACTAGACATGACCATACAAGTAATAATTTGCACTCCTGGTGCAGTTTTGTTGACAAAATTGAGATAGCTCAAAATTGAGAAATTTCAACAGGCGGCGGGTCATGGATTTCCACCAAAATATAAGAGTTTCTGAATCACTAGGAAATAAGTCTAAAACAATGTTCTGACACTAGACAGGGCCATAAAAGTAATAATTTGCACTCCTGGTGGAGTTTTGTTGACAAAATTGAGATAGCTCAAAATTGAGAAATTTCAACAGGCGGCCGGTCATGGATTTTTCCCAAAATATAAGTTTTTCTGAATCACAAGGAAATAAGTCTAAAACAATGTGCTGACACTAGACATGACCATACAAGTAATAATTTGCACTCCTGGTTCAGTTTTGTTGACAAAATTGAGATAGCTCAAAATAGAGAAATTTCAACAGGCGGCCGGTCATGGATGTTTCCCAAAGTATAAGACTTTTTGAATCTCTAGGAAATTAGTATAAAACAATGTGCAGACACTAGACATGACAATAAAAGTAATAATTTGCACTCCTTGGGAAATTTTGTTGACAAATTTGCGATAACTTAAACTTGAGAAATGTCAATGGGCGGCTGGTCATGGATATTTCCCAAAATATAAGAGTTTTTGAATCTCTAGGAAATTAGTCTAAAACAATGTGCTGACACTAGACATGACCATACAAGTAATAATTTGCACTCCTGGTGCAGTTTTGTTGACAAAATTGAGATAGCTCAAAATTGAGAAATTTCAACAGGCGGCGGGTCATGGATTTTCCCCAAAATATAAGAGTTTCTGAATCACTAGGAAATAAGTCTAAAACAATATTCTGACACTAGACGTGGCCATAAAAGTAATAATTTGCACTCCTGGTGCAGTTTTGTTGACAAAATTGAGATAGCTCAAAATAGAGAAATTTCAACAGGCGGCCGGTCATGGATGTTTCCCAAAATATAAGAGTTTTTGAATCTCTAGGAAATTAGTCTAAAACAATGTGCAGACACTAGACATGACAATAAAAGTAATAATTTGCACTCCTGGGGAAATTTTGTTGACAAATTTGAGATAACTTAAACTTAAGAAATGTCAATGGGCGGCCGGTCATGGATATTTCCCAAAATATAAGAGTTTTTGAATCTCTAGGAAATTAGTCTAAAACAATGTGCTGACACTAGACATGACCATACAAGTAATAATTTGCACTTCTGGTGCAGTTTTGTTGACAAAATTGAGATAGCTCAAAATTGATAAATTTCAATAGGCGGCGGGTCATGGATTTTTCCCAAAATATAAGAGTTTCTGAATCACTAGGAAATAAGTCTAAAACAATATTCTGACACTAGACATGGCCATAAAAGTAATAATTTGCACTCCTGGTGCAGTTTTGTTGACAAAATTGAGATAGCTCAAAATTGAGAAATTTCAACAGGCGGCGGGTCATAGATTTTCCCCAAAATATGAGTTTCTGAATCACTAGGAAATAAGTCTAAAACAATATTCTGACACTAGACAAGGCCATAAAAGTAATAATTTGCACTCCTGGGGACATTTTGTTGACAAATTTGAGATAACTTAAACTTGAGAAATGTCAATGGGCGGCCGGTCATGGATTTTTCCCAAAATATAAAAAGTTTCGGGATCACTAGTAAATTAGTCTAAAACAATGTGCTGACACTAGACATGACCATAAAAGTAATAATTTGCACTCCTGGTTCAGTTTTGTTGACAAAATTGAGATAGCTCAAAATAGAGAAATTTCAACAGGCGGCCGGTCATGGATGTTTCCCAAAGTATAAGACTTTTTGAATCTCTAGGAAATTAGTATAAAACAATGTGCAGACACTAGACATGACAATAAAAGTAATAATTTGCACTCCTTGGGAAATTTTGTTGACAAATTTGCGATAACTTAAACTTGAGAAATGTCAATGGGCGGCCGGTCATGGATATTTCCCAAAATATAAGAGTTTTTGAATCTCTAGGAAATTAGTCTAAAACAATGTGCTGACACTAGACATGACCATACAAGTAATAATTTGCACTCCTGGTGCAGTTTTGTTGACAAAATTGAGATAGCTCAAAATTGAGAAATTTCAACAGGCGGCGGGTCATGGATTTTCCCCAAAATATAAGAGTTTCTGAATCACTAGGAAATAAGTCTAAAACAATATTCTGACACTAGACGTGGCCATAAAAGTAATAATTTGCACTCCTGGTGCAGTTTTGTTGACAAAATTGAGATAGCTCAAAATAGAGAAATTTCAACAGGCGGCGGGTCGTGGATTTTCCCCAAAATATAAGAGTTTCTGAATCACTTGGAAATAAGTCTAAAACAATGTTCTGACACTGGACATGGCCATACAAGTAATAATTTGCACTCCTGGTGCAGTTTTGTTGACAAAATTGAGATAGCTCAAAATTGAGAAATTTCAATAGGCGGCCGGTCATGGATTTTTCCCAAAATAGAAGAGTTTTTGAATCTCTAGGAAATTAGTCTAAAACAATGTGCTGACACTAGACATGACCATACAAGTAATAATTTGCACTCCTGGTGCAGTTTTGTTGACAAAATTGAGATAGCTCAAAATTGAGAAATTTCAACAGGCGGCGGGTCATGGATTTCCACCAAAACATAAGAGTTTCTGAATCACTAGGAAATAAGTCTAAAACAATGTTCTGACACTAGACAGGGCCATAAAAGTAATAATTTGCACTCCTGGTGGAGTTTTGTTGACAAAATTGAGATAGCTCAAAATTGAGAAATTTCAACAGGCGGCCGGTCATGGATTTTTCCCAAAATATAAGTTTTTCTGAATCACAAGGAAATAAGTCTAAAACAATGTGCTGACACTAGACATGACCATACAAGTAATAATTTGCACTCCTGGTTCAGTTTTGTTGACAAAATTGAGATAGCTCAAAATAGAGAAATTTCAACAGGCGGCCGGTCATGGATGTTTCCCAAAGTATAAGACTTTTTGAATCTCTAGGAAATTAGTATAAAACAATGTGCAGACACTAGACATGACAATAAAAGTAATAATTTGCACTCCTTGGGAAATTTTGTTGACAAATTTGCGATAACTTAAACTTGAGAAATGTCAATGGGCGGCCGGTCATGGATATTTCCCAAAATATAAGAGTTTTTGAATCTCTAGGAAATTAGTCTAAAACAATGTGCTGACACTAGACATGACCATACAAGTAATAATTTGCACTCCTGGTGCAGTTTTGTTGACAAAAATGAGATAGCTCAAAATTGAGAAATTTCAACAGGCGGCGGGTCATGGATTTTCCCCAAAATATAAGAGTTTCTGAATCACTAGGAAATAAGTCTAAAACAATATTCTGACACTAGACGTGGCCATAAAAGTAATAATTTGCACTCCTGGTGCAGTTTTGTTGACAAAATTGAGATAGCTCAAAATAGAGAAATTTCAACAGGCGGCCGGTCATGGATGTTTCCCAAAATATAAGAGTTTTTGAATCTCTAGGAAATTAGTCTAAAACAATGTGCAGACACTAGACATGACAATAAAAGTAATAATTTGCACTCCTGGGGAAATTTTGTTGACAAATTTGAGATAACTTAAACTTAAGAAATGTCAATGGGCGGCCGGTCATGGATATTTCCCAAAATATAAGAGTTTTTGAATCTCTAGGAAATTAGTCTAAAACAATGTGCTGACACTAGACATGACCATACAAGTAATAATTTGCACTCCTGTTGCAGTTTTGTTGACAAAATTGAGATAGCTCAAAATTGAGAAATTTCAACAGGCGGCGGGTCGTGGATTTTCCCCAAAATATAAGAGTTTCTGAATCACTTGGAAATAAGTCTAAAACAATGTTCTGACACTGGACATGGCCATACAAGTAATAATTTGCACTCCTGGTGCAGTTTTGTTGACAAAATTGAGATAGCTCAAAATTGAGAAATTTCAACAGGAGGCCGGTCATGGATTTTTCCCAAAATAGAAGAGTTTTTGAATCTCTAGGAAATTAGTCTAAAACAATGTGCTGACACTAGACATGACCATACAAGTAATAATTTGCACTCCTGGTGCAGTTTTGTTGACAAAATTGAGATAGCTCAAAATTGAGAAATTTCAACAGGCGGCGGGTCATGGATTTCCACCAAAATATAAGAGTTTCTGAATCACTAGGAAATAAGTCTAAAACAATGTTCTGACACTAGACAGGGCCATAAAAGTAATAATTTGCACTCCTGGTGGAGTTTTGTTGACAAAATTGAGATAGCTCAAAATTGAGAAATTTCAACAGGCGGCCGGTCATGGATTTTTCCCAAAATATAAGTTTTTCTGAATCACAAGGAAATAAGTCTAAAACAATGTGCTGACACTAGACATGACCATACAAGTAATAATTTGCACTCCTGGTTCAGTTTTGTTGACAAAATTGAGATAGCTCAAAATAGAGAAATTTCAACAGGCGGCCGGTCATGGATGTTTCCCAAAGTATAAGACTTTTTGAATCTCTAGGAAATTAGTCTAAAACAATGTGCAGACACTAGACATGACAATAAAAGTAATAATTTGCACTCCTGGGGACATTTTGTTGACAAATTTGAGATAACTTAAACTTGAGAAATGTCAATGGGCGGCCGGTCATGGATTTTTCCCAAAATATAAAAAGTTTCGGGATCACTAGTAAATTAGTCTAAAACAATGTGCTGACACTAGACATGACCATAAAAGTAATAATTTGCACTCCTGGTGCAGTTTTGTTGACAAAATTGAGATAGCTCAAAATTGAGAAATTTCAACAGGCGGCGGGTCATGGATTTTCCCCAAAATATAAGAGTTTCTGAATCACTAGGAAATAAGTCTAAAACAATATTCTGACACTAGACGTGGCCATAAAAGTAATAATTTGCACTCCTGGTGCAGTTTTGTTGACAAAATTGAGATAGCTCAAAATAGAGAAATTTCAACAGGCGGCCGGTCATGGATGTTTCCCAAAATATAAGAGTTTTTGAATCTCTAGGAAATTAGTCTAAAACAATGTGCAGACACTAGACATGACAATAAAAGTAATAATTTGCACTCCTGGGGAAATTTTGTTGACAAATTTGAGATAACTTAAACTTAAGAAATGTCAATGGGCGGCCGGTCATGGATATTTCCCAAAATATAAGAGTTTTTGAATCTCTAGGAAATTAGTCTAAAACAATGTGCTGACACTAGACATGACCATACAAGTAATAATTTGCACTCCTGTTGCAGTTTTGTTGACAAAATTGAGATAGCTCAAAATTGAGAAATTTCAACAGGCGGCGGGTCGTGGATTTTCCCCAAAATATAAGAGTTTCTGAATCACTTGGAAATAAGTCTAAAACAATGTTCTGACACTGGACATGGCCATACAAGTAATAATTTGCACTCCTGGTGCAGTTTTGTTGACAAAATTGAGATAGCTCAAAATTGAGAAATTTCAACAGGAGGCCGGTCATGGATTTTTCCCAAAATAGAAGAGTTTTTGAATCTCTAGGAAATTAGTCTAAAACAATGTGCTGACACTAGACATGACCATACAAGTAATAATTTGCACTCCTGGTGCAGTTTTGTTGACAAAATTGAGATAGCTCAAAATTGAGAAATTTCAACAGGCGGCGGGTCATGGATTTCCACCAAAATATAAGAGTTTCTGAATCACTAGGAAATAAGTCTAAAACAATGTTCTGACACTAGACAGGGCCATAAAAGTAATAATTTGCACTCCTGGTGGAGTTTTGTTGACAAAATTGAGATAGCTCAAAATTGAGAAATTTCAACAGGCGGCCGGTCATGGATTTTTCCCAAAATATAAGTTTTTCTGAATCACAAGGAAATAAGTCTAAAACAATGTGCTGACACTAGACATGACCATACAAGTAATAATTTGCACTCCTGGTTCAGTTTTCTTGACAAAATTGAGATAGCTCAAAATTGAGAAATTTCAACAGGCGGCCGGTCATGCATTTTTCCCAAAATAGAAGAGTTTCTGAATCACAAGGAAATAAGTCTAAAACAATGTGCTGACACTAGACATGACCATAAAAGTAATAATTTGCACTCCTGGTGCAGTTTTGTTGACAAAATTGAGATAGTTCAAAATTGAGAAATTTCAACAGGCGGCGGGTCATGGATTTTCCCCAAAATATAAGAGTTTCTGAATCACTAGGAAATAAGTCTAAAACAATATTCTGACACTAGACATGGCCATAAAAGTAATAATTTGCACTCCTGGTGCAGTTTTGTTGACAAAATTGAGATAGCTCAAAATTGAGAAATTTCAACAGGCGGCCGGTCATGGATTTTTCCCAAAATAGAAGAGTTTTTGAATCTCTAGGAAATTAGTCTAAAACAATGTGCTGACACTAGACATGACCATACAAGTAATAATTTGCACTCCTGGTGCAGTTTTGTTGACAAAATTGAGATAGCTCAAAATTGAGAAATATCAACAGGCGGCGGGTCATGGATTTCCACCAAAATATAAGAGTTTCTGAATCACTAGGAAATAAGTCTAAAACAATGTTCTGACACTAGACAGGGCCATAAAAGTAATAATTTGCACTCCTGGTGGAGTTTTGTTGACAAAATTGAGATAGCTCAAAATTGAGAAATTTCAACAGGCGGCCGGTCATGGATTTTTCCCAAAATATAAGTTTTTCTGAATCACAAGGAAATAAGTCTAAAACAATGTGCTGACACTAGACATGACCATACAAGTAATAATTTGCACTCCTGGTTCAGTTTTCTTGACAAAATTGAGATAGCTCAAAATTGAGAATTTTCAACAGGCGGCCGGTCATGCATTTTTCCCAAAATAGAAGAGTTTCTGAATCACAAGGAAATAAGTCTAAAACAATGTGCTGACACTAGACATGACCATAAAAGTAATAATTTGCACTCCTGGTGCAGTTTTGTTGACAAAATTGAGATAGTTCAAAATTGAGAAATTTCAACAGGCGGCCGGTCATGTATTTTTCCCAAAATATAAGAGTTTTTGCATCTCTTGGAAATTAGTCTAAAACAATGTGCTGACACTGGACATGACCATACAAGTAATAATTTGCTTTCCTGTGGAGTTTTGTTGACAAAATTGAGATAGCTCAAAATTGAGAAATTTCAACAGGCGGCCAGTCATGGATTTTTCCCAAAATATAAGAGTTTCTGAATCACTAGGAAATAAGTCTAAAACAATATTCTGACACTAGACGTGGCCATAAAAGTAATAATTTGCACTCCTGGTGCAGTTTTGTTGACAAAATTGAGATAGCTCAAAATAGAGAAATTTCAACAGGCGGCCGGTCATGGATGTTTCCCAAAATATAAGAGTTTTTGAATCTCTAGGAAATTAGTCTAAAACAATGTGCAGACACTAGACATGACAATAAAAGTAATAATTTGCACTCCTGGGGAAATTTTGTTGACAAATTTGAGATAACTTAAACTTAAGAAATGTCAATGGGCGGCCGGTCATGGATATTTCCCAAAATATAAGAGTTTTTGAATCTCTAGGAAATTAGTCTAAAACAATGTGCTGACACTAGACATGACCATACAAGTAATAATTTGCACTTCTGGTGCAGTTTTGTTGACAAAATTGAGATAGCTCAAAATTGATAAATTTCAATAGGCGGCGGGTCATGGATTTTTCCCAAAATATAAGAGTTTCTGAATCACTAGGAAATAAGTCTAAAACAATATTCTGACACTAGACATGGCCATAAAAGTAATAATTTGCACTCCTGGTGCAGTTTTGTTGACAAAATTGAGATAGCTCAAAATTGAGAAATTTCAACAGGCGGCGGGTCATAGATTTTCCCCAAAATATGAGTTTCTGAATCACTAGGAAATAAGTCTAAAACAATATTCTGACACTAGACAAGGCCATAAAAGTAATAATTTGCACTCCTGGTGCAGTTTTGTTGACAAAATTGAGATAGCTCAAAATTGGGAAATTTCAACAGGCGGCCGGTCATGGATTTTTCCCCAAATATAAGAGTTTTTGAATCTCTAGGAAATTAGTCTAAAACAATGTGCAGACACTAGACATGACAATAAAAGTAATAATTTGCACTCCTGGGGACATTTTGTTGACAAATTTGAGATAACTTAAACTTGAGAAATGTCAATGGGCGGCCGGTCATGGATTTTTCCCAAAATATAAAAAGTTTCGGGATCACTAGTAAATTAGTCTAAAACAATGTGCTGACACTAGACATGACCATAAAAGTAATAATTTGCACTCCTGGTTCAGTTTTGTTGACAAAATTGAGATAGCTCAAAATAGAGAAATTTCAACAGGCGGCCGGTCATGGATGTTTCCCAAAGTATAAGACTTTTTGAATCTCTAGGAAATTAGTATAAAACAATGTGCAGACACTAGACATGACAATAAAAGTAATAATTTGCACTCCTTGGGAAATTTTGTTGACAAATTTGCGATAACTTAAACTTGAGAAATGTCAATGGGCGGCCGGTCATGGATATTTCCCAAAATATAAGAGTTTTTGAATCTCTAGGAAATTAGTCTAAAACAATGTGCTGACACTAGACATGACCATACAAGTAATAATTTGCACTCCTGGTGCAGTTTTGTTGACAAAATTGAGATAGCTCAAAATTGAGAAATTTCAACAGGCGGCGGGTCATGGATTTTCCCCAAAATATAAGAGTTTCTGAATCACTAGGAAATAAGTCTAAAACAATATTCTGACACTAGACGTGGCCATAAAAGTAATAATTTGCACTCCTGGTGCAGTTTTGTTGACAAAATTGAGATAGCTCAAAATAGAGAAATTTCAACAGGCGGCGGGTCGTGGATTTTCCCCAAAATATAAGAGTTTCTGAATCACTTGGAAATAAGTCTAAAACAATGTTCTGACACTGGACATGGCCATACAAGTAATAATTTGCACTCCTGGTGCAGTTTTGTTGACAAAATTGAGATAGCTCAAAATTGAGAAATTTCAACAGGCGGCCGGTCATGGATTTTTCCCAAAATAGAAGAGTTTTTGAATCTCTAGGAAATTAGTCTAAAACAATGTGCTGACACTAGACATGACCATACAAGTAATAATTTGCACTCCTGGTGCAGTTTTGTTGACAAAATTGAGATAGCTCAAAATTGAGAAATTTCAACAGGCGGCGGGTCATGGATTTCCACCAAAACATAAGAGTTTCTGAATCACTAGGAAATAAGTCTAAAACAATGTTCTGACACTAGACAGGGCCATAAAAGTAATAATTTGCACTCCTGGTGGAGTTTTGTTGACAAAATTGAGATAGCTCAAAATTGAGAAATTTCAACAGGCGGCCGGTCATGGATTTTTCCCAAAATATAAGTTTTTCTGAATCACAAGGAAATAAGTCTAAAACAATGTGCTGACACTAGACATGACCATACAAGTAATAATTTGCACTCCTGGTTCAGTTTTGTTGACAAAATTGAGATAGCTCAAAATAGAGAAATTTCAACAGGCGGCCGGTCATGGATGTTTCCCAAAGTATAAGACTTTTTGAATCTCTAGGAAATTAGTATAAAACAATGTGCAGACACTAGACATGACAATAAAAGTAATAATTTGCACTCCTTGGGAAATTTTGTTGACAAATTTGCGATAACTTAAACTTGAGAAATGTCAATGGGCGGCCGGTTATGGATATTTCCCAAAATATAAGAGTTTTTGAATCTCTAGGAAATTAGTCTAAAACAATGTGCTGACACTAGACATGACCATACAAGTAATAATTTGCACTCCTGGTGCAGTTTTGTTGACAAAATTGAGATAGCTCAAAATTGAGAAATTTCAACAGGCGGCGGGTCATGGATTTTCCCCAAAATATAAGAGTTTCTGAATCACTAGGAAATAAGTCTAAAACAATATTCTGACACTAGACATGGCCATAAAAGTAATAATTTGCACTCCTGGTGCAGTTTTGTTGACAAAATTGAGATAGCTCAAAATTGAGAAATTTCAACAGGCGGCGGGTCATAGATTTTCCCCAAAATATGAGTTTCTGAATCACTAGGAAATAAGTCTAAAACAATATTCTGACACTAGACAAGGCCATAAAAGTAATAATTTGCACTCCTGGTGCAGTTTTGTTGACAAAATTGAGATAGCTCAAAATTGGGAAATTTCAACAGGCGGCCGGTCATGGATTTTTCCCCAAATATAAGAGTTTTTGAATCTCTAGGAAATTAGTCTAAAACAATGTGCAGACACTAGACATGACAATAAAAGTAATAATTTGCACTCCTGGGGACATTTTGTTGACAAATTTGAGATAACTTAAACTTGAGAAATGTCAATGGGCGGCCGGTCATGGATTTTTCCCAAAATATAAAAAGTTTCGGGATCACTAGTAAATTAGTCTAAAACAATGTGCTGACACTAGACATGACCATAAAAGTAATAATTTGCACTCCTGGTTCAGTTTTGTTGACAAAATTGAGATAGCTCAAAATAGAGAAATTTCAACAGGCGGCCGGTCATGGATGTTTCCCAAAGTATAAGACTTTTTGAATCTCTAGGAAATTAGTATAAAACAATGTGCAGACACTAGACATGACAATAAAAGTAATAATTTGCACTCCTTGGGAAATTTTGTTGACAAATTTGCGATAACTTAAACTTGAGAAATGTCAATGGGCACTAATATTTCCCAAAATATAAGAGTTTTTGAATCTCTAGGAAATTAGTCTAAAACAATGTGCTGACACTAGACATGACCATACAAGTAATAATTTGCACTCCTGGTGCAGTTTTGTTGACAAAATTGAGATAGCTCAAAATTGAGAAATTTCAACAGGCGGCGGGTCATGGATTTTCCCCAAAATATAAGAGTTTCTGAATCACTAGGAAATAAGTCTAAAACAATATTCTGACACTAGACGTGGCCATAAAAGTAATAATTTGCACTCCTGGTGCAGTTTTGTTGACAAAATTGAGATAGCTCAAAATAGAGAAATTTCAACAGGCGGCGGGTCGTGGATTTTCCCCAAAATATAAGAGTTTCTGAATCACTTGGAAATAAGTCTAAAACAATGTTCTGACACTGGACATGGCCATACAAGTAATAATTTGCACTCCTGGTGCAGTTTTGTTGACAAAATTGAGATAGCTCAAAATTGAGAAATTTCAACAGGCGGCCGGTCATGGATTTTTCCCAAAATAGAAGAGTTTTTGAATCTCTAGGAAATTAGTCTAAAACAATGTGCTGACACTAGACATGACCATACAAGTAATAATTTGCACTCCTGGTGCAGTTTTGTTGACAAATTGAGATAGCTCAAAATTGAGAAATTTCAACAGGCGGCGGGTCATGGATTTCCACCAAAACATAAGAGTTTCTGAATCACTAGGAAATAAGTCTAAAACAATGTTCTGACACTAGACAGGGCCATAAAAGTAATAATTTGCACTCCTGGTGGAGTTTTGTTGACAAAATTGAGATAGCTCAAAATTGAGAAATTTCAACAGGCGGCCGGTCATGGATTTTTCCCAAAATATAAGTTTTTCTGAATCACAAGGAAATAAGTCTAAAACAATGTGCTGACACTAGACATGACCATACAAGTAATAATTTGCACTCCTGGTTCAGTTTTGTTGACAAAATTGAGATAGCTCAAAATAGAGAAATTTCAACAGGCGGCCGGTCATGGATGTTTCCCAAAGTATAAGACTTTTTGAATCTCTAGGAAATTAGTATAAAACAATGTGCAGACACTAGACATGACAATAAAAGTAATAATTTGCACTCCTTGGGAAATTTTGTTGACAAATTTGCGATAACTTAAACTTGAGAAATGTCAATGGGCGGCCGGTTATGGATATTTCCCAAAATATAAGAGTTTTTGAATCTCTAGGAAATTAGTCTAAAACAATGTGCTGACACTAGACATGACCATACAAGTAATAATTTGCACTCCTGGTGCAGTTTTGTTGACAAAATTGAGATAGCTCAAAATTGAGAAATTTCAACAGGCGGCGGGTCATGGATTTTCCCCAAAATATAAGAGTTTCTGAATCACTAGGAAATAAGTCTAAAACAATATTCTGACACTAGACGTGGCCATAAAAGTAATAATTTGCACTCCTGGTGCAGTTTTGTTGACAAAATTGAGATAGCTCAAAATAGAGAAATTTCAACAGGCGGCCGGTCATGGATGTTTCCCAAAATATAAGAGTTTTTGAATCTCTAGGAAATTAGTCTAAAACAATGTGCAGACACTAGACATGACAATAAAAGTAATAATTTGCACTCCTGGGGAAATTTTGTTGACAAATTTGAGATAACTTAAACTTAAGAAATGTCAATGGGCGGCCGGTCATGGATATTTCCCAAAATATAAGAGTTTTTGAATCTCTAGGAAATTAGTCTAAAACAATGTGCTGACACTAGACATGACCATACAAGTAATAATTTGCACTCCTGTTGCAGTTTTGTTGACAAAATTGAGATAGCTCAAAATTGAGAAATTTCAACAGGCGGCGGGTCGTGGATTTTCCCCAAAATATAAGAGTTTCTGAATCACTTGGAAATAAGTCTAAAACAATGTTCTGACACTGGACATGGCCATACAAGTAATAATTTGCACTCCTGGTGCAGTTTTGTTGACAAAATTGAGATAGCTCAAAATTGAGAAATTTCAACAGGAGGCCGGTCATGGATTTTTCCCAAAATAGAAGAGTTTTTGAATCTCTAGGAAATTAGTCTAAAACAATGTGCTGACACTAGACATGACCATACAAGTAATAATTTGCACTCCTGGTGCAGTTTTGTTGACAAAATTGAGATAGCTCAAAATTGAGAAATTTCAACAGGCGGCGGGTCATGGATTTCCACCAAAATATAAGAGTTTCTGAATCACTAGGAAATAAGTCTAAAACAATGTTCTGACACTAGACAGGGCCATAAAAGTAATAATTTGCACTCCTGGTGGAGTTTTGTTGACAAAATTGAGATAGCTCAAAATTGAGAAATTTCAACAGGCGGCCGGTCATGGATTTTTCCCAAAATATAAGTTTTTCTGAATCACAAGGAAATAAGTCTAAAACAATGTGCTGACACTAGACATGACCATACAAGTAATAATTTGCACTCCTGGTTCAGTTTTCTTGACAAAATTGAGATAGCTCAAAATAGAGAAATTTCAACAGGCGGCCGGTCATGGATGTTTCCCAAAGTATAAGACTTTTTGAATCTCTAGGAAATTAGTATAAAACAATGTGCAGACACTAGACATGACAATAAAAGTAATAATTTGCACTCCTTGGGAAATTTTGTTGACAAATTTGCGATAACTTAAACTTGAGAAATGTCAATGGGCGGCCGGTCATGGATATTTCCCAAAATATAAGAGTTTTTGAATCTCTAGGAAATTAGTCTAAAACAATGTGCTGACACTAGACATGACCATACAAGTAATAATTTGCACTCCTGGTGCAGTTTTGTTGACAAAATTGAGATAGCTCAAAATTGAGAAATTTCAACAGGCGGCGGGTCATGGATTTTCCCCAAAATATAAGAGTTTCTGAATCACTAGGAAATAAGTCTAAAACAATATTCTGACACTAGACGTGGCCATAAAAGTAATAATTTGCACTCCTGGTGCAGTTTTGTTGACAAAATTGAGATAGCTCAAAATAGAGAAATTTCAACAGGCGGCGGGTCGTGGATTTTCCCCAAAATATAAGAGTTTCTGAATCACTTGGAAATAAGTCTAAAACAATGTTCTGACACTGGACATGGCCATACAAGTAATAATTTGCACTCCTGGTGCAGTTTTGTTGACAAAATTGAGATAGCTCAAAATTGAGAAATTTCAACAGGCGGCCGGTCATGGATTTTTCCCAAAATAGAAGAGTTTTTGAATCTCTAGGAAATTAGTCTAAAACAATGTGCTGACACTAGACATGACCATACAAGTAATAATTTGCACTCCTGGTGCAGTTTTGTTGACAAAATTGAGATAGCTCAAAATTGAGAAATTTCAACAGGCGGCGGGTCATGGATTTCCACCAAAACATAAGAGTTTCTGAATCACTAGGAAATAAGTCTAAAACAATGTTCTGACACTAGACAGGGCCATAAAAGTAATAATTTGCACTCCTGGTGGAGTTTTGTTGACAAAATTGAGATAGCTCAAAATTGAGAAATTTCAACAGGCGGCCGGTCATGGATTTTTCCCAAAATATAAGTTTTTCTGAATCACAAGGAAATAAGTCTAAAACAATGTGCTGACACTAGACATGACCATACAAGTAATAATTTGCACTCCTGGTTCAGTTTTGTTGACAAAATTGAGATAGCTCAAAATAGAGAAATTTCAACAGGCGGCCGGTCATGGATGTTTCCCAAAGTATAAGACTTTTTGAATCTCTAGGAAATTAGTATAAAACAATGTGCAGACACTAGACATGACAATAAAAGTAATAATTTGCACTCCTTGGGAAATTTTGTTGACAAATTTGCGATAACTTAAACTTGAGAAATGTCAATGGGCGGCCGGTTATGGATATTTCCCAAAATATAAGAGTTTTTGAATCTCTAGGAAATTAGTCTAAAACAATGTGCTGACACTAGACATGACCATACAAGTAATAATTTGCACTCCTGGTGCAGTTTTGTTGACAAAATTGAGATAGCTCAAAATTGAGAAATTTCAACAGGCGGCGGGTCATGGATTTTCCCCAAAATATAAGAGTTTCTGAATCACTAGGAAATAAGTCTAAAACAATATTCTGACACTAGACGTGGCCATAAAAGTAATAATTTGCACTCCTGGTGCAGTTTTGTTGACAAAATTGAGATAGCTCAAAATAGAGAAATTTCAACAGGCGGCCGGTCATGGATGTTTCCCAAAATATAAGAGTTTTTGAATCTCTAGGAAATTAGTCTAAAACAATGTGCAGACACTAGACATGACAATAAAAGTAATAATTTGCACTCCTGGGGAAATTTTGTTGACAAATTTGAGATAACTTAAACTTAAGAAATGTCAATGGGCGGCCGGTCATGGATGTTTCCCAAAGTATAAGACTTTTTGAATCTCTAGGAAATTAGTATAAAACAATGTGCAGACACTAGACATGACAATAAAAGTAATAATTTGCACTCCTTGGGAAATTTTGTTGACAAATTTGCGATAACTTAAACTTGAGAAATGTCAATGGGCACTAATATTTCCCAAAATATAAGAGTTTTTGAATCTCTAGGAAATTAGTCTAAAACAATGTGCTGACACTAGACATGACCATACAAGTAATAATTTGCACTCCTGGTGCAGTTTTGTTGACAAAATTGAGATAGCTCAAAATTGAGAAATTTCAACAGGCGGCGGGTCATGGATTTTCCCCAAAATATAAGAGTTTCTGAATCACTAGGAAATAAGTCTAAAACAATATTCTGACACTAGACGTGGCCATAAAAGTAATAATTTGCACTCCTGGTGCAGTTTTGTTGACAAAATTGAGATAGCTCAAAATAGAGAAATTTCAACAGGCGGCGGGTCGTGGATTTTCCCCAAAATATAAGAGTTTCTGAATCACTTGGAAATAAGTCTAAAACAATGTTCTGACACTGGACATGGCCATACAAGTAATAATTTGCACTCCTGGTGCAGTTTTGTTGACAAAATTGAGATAGCTCAAAATTGAGAAATTTCAACAGGCGGCCGGTCATGGATTTTTCCCAAAATAGAAGAGTTTTTGAATCTCTAGGAAATTAGTCTAAAACAATGTGCTGACACTAGACATGACCATACAAGTAATAATTTGCACTCCTGGTGCAGTTTTGTTGACAAATTGAGATAGCTCAAAATTGAGAAATTTCAACAGGCGGCGGGTCATGGATTTCCACCAAAACATAAGAGTTTCTGAATCACTAGGAAATAAGTCTAAAACAATGTTCTGACACTAGACAGGGCCATAAAAGTAATAATTTGCACTCCTGGTGGAGTTTTGTTGACAAAATTGAGATAGCTCAAAATTGAGAAATTTCAACAGGCGGCCGGTCATGGATTTTTCCCAAAATATAAGTTTTTCTGAATCACAAGGAAATAAGTCTAAAACAATGTGCTGACACTAGACATGACCATACAAGTAATAATTTGCACTCCTGGTTCAGTTTTGTTGACAAAATTGAGATAGCTCAAAATAGAGAAATTTCAACAGGCGGCCGGTCATGGATGTTTCCCAAAGTATAAGACTTTTTGAATCTCTAGGAAATTAGTATAAAACAATGTGCAGACACTAGACATGACAATAAAAGTAATAATTTGCACTCCTTGGGAAATTTTGTTGACAAATTTGCGATAACTTAAACTTGAGAAATGTCAATGGGCGGCCGGTTATGGATATTTCCCAAAATATAAGAGTTTTTGAATCTCTAGGAAATTAGTCTAAAACAATGTGCTGACACTAGACATGACCATACAAGTAATAATTTGCACTCCTGGTGCAGTTTTGTTGACAAAATTGAGATAGCTCAAAATTGAGAAATTTCAACAGGCGGCGGGTCATGGATTTTCCCCAAAATATAAGAGTTTCTGAATCACTAGGAAATAAGTCTAAAACAATATTCTGACACTAGACGTGGCCATAAAAGTAATAATTTGCACTCCTGGTGCAGTTTTGTTGACAAAATTGAGATAGCTCAAAATAGAGAAATTTCAACAGGCGGCCGGTCATGGATGTTTCCCAAAATATAAGAGTTTTTGAATCTCTAGGAAATTAGTCTAAAACAATGTGCAGACACTAGACATGACAATAAAAGTAATAATTTGCACTCCTGGGGAAATTTTGTTGACAAATTTGAGATAACTTAAACTTAAGAAATGTCAATGGGCGGCCGGTCATGGATATTTCCCAAAATATAAGAGTTTTTGAATCTCTAGGAAATTAGTCTAAAACAATGTGCTGACACTAGACATGACCATACAAGTAATAATTTGCACTCCTGTTGCAGTTTTGTTGACAAAATTGAGATAGCTCAAAATTGAGAAATTTCAACAGGCGGCGGGTCGTGGATTTTCCCCAAAATATAAGAGTTTCTGAATCACTTGGAAATAAGTCTAAAACAATGTTCTGACACTGGACATGGCCATACAAGTAATAATTTGCACTCCTGGTGCAGTTTTGTTGACAAAATTGAGATAGCTCAAAATTGAGAAATTTCAACAGGAGGCCGGTCATGGATTTTTCCCAAAATAGAAGAGTTTTTGAATCTCTAGGAAATTAGTCTAAAACAATGTGCTGACACTAGACATGACCATACAAGTAATAATTTGCACTCCTGGTGCAGTTTTGTTGACAAAATTGAGATAGCTCAAAATTGAGAAATTTCAACAGGCGGCGGGTCATGGATTTCCACCAAAATATAAGAGTTTCTGAATCACTAGGAAATAAGTCTAAAACAATGTTCTGACACTAGACAGGGCCATAAAAGTAATAATTTGCACTCCTGGTGGAGTTTTGTTGACAAAATTGAGATAGCTCAAAATTGAGAAATTTCAACAGGCGGCCGGTCATGGATTTTTCCCAAAATATAAGTTTTTCTGAATCACAAGGAAATAAGTCTAAAACAATGTGCTGACACTAGACATGACCATACAAGTAATAATTTGCACTCCTGGTTCAGTTTTCTTGACAAAATTGAGATAGCTCAAAATAGAGAAATTTCAACAGGCGGCCGGTCATGGATGTTTCCCAAAGTATAAGACTTTTTGAATCTCTAGGAAATTAGTATAAAACAATGTGCAGACACTAGACATGACAATAAAAGTAATAATTTGCACTCCTTGGGAAATTTTGTTGACAAATTTGCGATAACTTAAACTTGAGAAATGTCAATGGGCGGCCGGTCATGGATATTTCCCAAAATATAAGAGTTTTTGAATCTCTAGGAAATTAGTCTAAAACAATGTGCTGACACTAGACATGACCATACAAGTAATAATTTGCACTCCTGGTGCAGTTTTGTTGACAAAATTGAGATAGCTCAAAATTGAGAAATTTCAACAGGCGGCGGGTCATGGATTTTCCCCAAAATATAAGAGTTTCTGAATCACTAGGAAATAAGTCTAAAACAATATTCTGACACTAGACGTGGCCATAAAAGTAATAATTTGCACTCCTGGTGCAGTTTTGTTGACAAAATTGAGATAGCTCAAAATAGAGAAATTTCAACAGGCGGCGGGTCGTGGATTTTCCCCAAAATATAAGAGTTTCTGAATCACTTGGAAATAAGTCTAAAACAATGTTCTGACACTGGACATGGCCATACAAGTAATAATTTGCACTCCTGGTGCAGTTTTGTTGACAAAATTGAGATAGCTCAAAATTGAGAAATTTCAACAGGCGGCCGGTCATGGATTTTTCCCAAAATAGAAGAGTTTTTGAATCTCTAGGAAATTAGTCTAAAACAATGTGCTGACACTAGACATGACCATACAAGTAATAATTTGCACTCCTGGTGCAGTTTTGTTGACAAAATTGAGATAGCTCAAAATTGAGAAATTTCAACAGGCGGCGGGTCATGGATTTCCACCAAAACATAAGAGTTTCTGAATCACTAGGAAATAAGTCTAAAACAATGTTCTGACACTAGACAGGGCCATAAAAGTAATAATTTGCACTCCTGGTGGAGTTTTGTTGACAAAATTGAGATAGCTCAAAATTGAGAAATTTCAACAGGCGGCCGGTCATGGATTTTTCCCAAAATATAAGTTTTTCTGAATCACAAGGAAATAAGTCTAAAACAATGTGCTGACACTAGACATGACCATACAAGTAATAATTTGCACTCCTGGTTCAGTTTTGTTGACAAAATTGAGATAGCTCAAAATAGAGAAATTTCAACAGGCGGCCGGTCATGGATGTTTCCCAAAGTATAAGACTTTTTGAATCTCTAGGAAATTAGTATAAAACAATGTGCAGACACTAGACATGACAATAAAAGTAATAATTTGCACTCCTTGGGAAATTTTGTTGACAAATTTGCGATAACTTAAACTTGAGAAATGTCAATGGGCGGCCGGTTATGGATATTTCCCAAAATATAAGAGTTTTTGAATCTCTAGGAAATTAGTCTAAAACAATGTGCTGACACTAGACATGACCATACAAGTAATAATTTGCACTCCTGGTGCAGTTTTGTTGACAAAATTGAGATAGCTCAAAATTGAGAAATTTCAACAGGCGGCGGGTCATGGATTTTCCCCAAAATATAAGAGTTTCTGAATCACTAGGAAATAAGTCTAAAACAATATTCTGACACTAGACGTGGCCATAAAAGTAATAATTTGCACTCCTGGTGCAGTTTTGTTGACAAAATTGAGATAGCTCAAAATAGAGAAATTTCAACAGGCGGCCGGTCATGGATGTTTCCCAAAATATAAGAGTTTTTGAATCTCTAGGAAATTAGTCTAAAACAATGTGCAGACACTAGACATGACAATAAAAGTAATAATTTGCACTCCTGGGGAAATTTTGTTGACAAATTTGAGATAACTTAAACTTAAGAAATGTCAATGGGCGGCCGGTCATGGATATTTCCCAAAATATAAGAGTTTTTGAATCTCTAGGAAATTAGTCTAAAACAATGTGCTGACACTAGACATGACCATACAAGTAATAATTTGCACTCCTGTTGCAGTTTTGTTGACAAAATTGAGATAGCTCAAAATTGAGAAATTTCAACAGGCGGCGGGTCGTGGATTTTCCCCAAAATATAAGAGTTTCTGAATCACTTGGAAATAAGTCTAAAACAATGTTCTGACACTGGACATGGCCATACAAGTAATAATTTGCACTCCTGGTGCAGTTTTGTTGACAAAATTGAGATAGCTCAAAATTGAGAAATTTCAACAGGAGGCCGGTCATGGATTTTTCCCAAAATAGAAGAGTTTTTGAATCTCTAGGAAATTAGTCTAAAACAATGTGCTGACACTAGACATGACCATACAAGTAATAATTTGCACTCCTGGTGCAGTTTTGTTGACAAAATTGAGATAGCTCAAAATTGAGAAATTTCAACAGGCGGCGGGTCATGGATTTCCACCAAAATATAAGAGTTTCTGAATCACTAGGAAATAAGTCTAAAACAATGTTCTGACACTAGACAGGGCCATAAAAGTAATAATTTGCACTCCTGGTGGAGTTTTGTTGACAAAATTGAGATAGCTCAAAATTGAGAAATTTCAACAGGCGGCCGGTCATGGATTTTTCCCAAAATATAAGTTTTTCTGAATCACAAGGAAATAAGTCTAAAACAATGTGCTGACACTAGACATGACCATACAAGTAATAATTTGCACTCCTGGTTCAGTTTTGTTGACAAAATTGAGATAGCTCAAAATAGAGAAATTTCAACAGGCGGCCGGTCATGGATGTTTCCCAAAGTATAAGACTTTTTGAATCTCTAGGAAATTAGTCTAAAACAATGTGCAGACACTAGACATGACAATAAAAGTAATAATTTGCACTCCTGGGGACATTTTGTTGACAAATTTGAGATAACTTAAACTTGAGAAATGTCAATGGGCGGCCGGTCATGGATTTTTCCCAAAATATAAAAAGTTTCGGGATCACTAGTAAATTAGTCTAAAACAATGTGCTGACACTAGACATGACCATAAAAGTAATAATTTGCACTCCTGGTGCAGTTTTGTTGACAAAATTGAGATAGCTCAAAATTGAGAAATTTCAACAGGCGGCGGGTCATGGATTTTCCCCAAAATATAAGAGTTTCTGAATCACTAGGAAATAAGTCTAAAACAATATTCTGACACTAGACGTGGCCATAAAAGTAATAATTTGCACTCCTGGTGCAGTTTTGTTGACAAAATTGAGATAGCTCAAAATAGAGAAATTTCAACAGGCGGCCGGTCATGGATGTTTCCCAAAATATAAGAGTTTTTGAATCTCTAGGAAATTAGTCTAAAACAATGTGCAGACACTAGACATGACAATAAAAGTAATAATTTGCACTCCTGGGGAAATTTTGTTGACAAATTTGAGATAACTTAAACTTAAGAAATGTCAATGGGCGGCCGGTCATGGATATTTCCCAAAATATAAGAGTTTTTGAATCTCTAGGAAATTAGTCTAAAACAATGTGCTGACACTAGACATGACCATACAAGTAATAATTTGCACTCCTGTTGCAGTTTTGTTGACAAAATTGAGATAGCTCAAAATTGAGAAATTTCAACAGGCGGCGGGTCGTGGATTTTCCCCAAAATATAAGAGTTTCTGAATCACTTGGAAATAAGTCTAAAACAATGTTCTGACACTGGACATGGCCATACAAGTAATAATTTGCACTCCTGGTGCAGTTTTGTTGAGAAAATTGAGATAGCTCAAAATTGAGAAATTTCAACAGGCGGCCGGTCATGGATTTTTCCCAAAATAGAAGAGTTTTTGAATCTCTAGGAAATTAGTCTAAAACAATGTGCTGACACTAGACATGACCATACAAGTAATAATTTGCACTCCTGTTGCAGTTTTGTTGACAAAATTGAGATAGCTCAAAATTGAGAAATTTCAACAGGCGGCGGGTCGTGGATTTTCCCCAAAATATAAGAGTTTCTGAATCACTTGGAAATAAGTCTAAAACAATGTTCTGACACTGGACATGGCCATACAAGTAATAATTTGCACTCCTGGTGCAGTTTTGTTGACAAAATTGAGATAGCTCAAAATTGAGAAATTTCAACAGGAGGCCGGTCATGGATTTTTCCCAAAATAGAAGAGTTTTTGAATCTCTAGGAAATTAGTCTAAAACAATGTGCTGACACTAGACATGACCATACAAGTAATAATTTGCACTCCTGGTGCAGTTTTGTTGACAAAATTGAGATAGCTCAAAATTGAGAAATTTCAACAGGCGGCGGGTCATGGATTTCCACCAAAATATAAGAGTTTCTGAATCACTAGGAAATAAGTCTAAAACAATGTTCTGACACTAGACAGGGCCATAAAAGTAATAATTTGCACTCCTGGTGGAGTTTTGTTGACAAAATTGAGATAGCTCAAAATTGAGAAATTTCAACAGGCGGCCGGTCATGGATTTTTCCCAAAATATAAGTTTTTCTGAATCACAAGGAAATAAGTCTAAAACAATGTGCTGACACTAGACATGACCATACAAGTAATAATTTGCACTCCTGGTTCAGTTTTGTTGACAAAATTGAGATAGCTCAAAATAGAGAAATTTCAACAGGCGGCCGGTCATGGATGTTTCCCAAAGTATAAGACTTTTTGAATCTCTAGGAAATTAGTCTAAAACAATGTGCAGACACTAGACATGACAATAAAAGTAATAATTTGCACTCCTGGGGACATTTTGTTGACAAATTTGAGATAACTTAAACTTGAGAAATGTCAATGGGCGGCCGGTCATGGATTTTTCCCAAAATATAAAAAGTTTCGGGATCACTAGTAAATTAGTCTAAAACAATGTGCTGACACTAGACATGACCATAAAAGTAATAATTTGCACTCCTGGTGCAGTTTTGTTGACAAAATTGAGATAGCTCAAAATTGAGAAATTTCAACAGGCGGCGGGTCATGGATTTTCCCCAAAATATAAGAGTTTCTGAATCACTAGGAAATAAGTCTAAAACAATATTCTGACACTAGACGTGGCCATAAAAGTAATAATTTGCACTCCTGGTGCAGTTTTGTTGACAAAATTGAGATAGCTCAAAATAGAGAAATTTCAACAGGCGGCCGGTCATGGATGTTTCCCAAAATATAAGAGTTTTTGAATCTCTAGGAAATTAGTCTAAAACAATGTGCAGACACTAGACATGACAATAAAAGTAATAATTTGCACTCCTGGGGAAATTTTGTTGACAAATTTGAGATAACTTAAACTTAAGAAATGTCAATGGGCGGCCGGTCATGGATATTTCCCAAAATATAAGAGTTTTTGAATCTCCAAGAAATTAGTCTAAAACAATGTGCTGACACTAGACATGACCATACAAGTAATAATTTGCACTCCTGTTGCAGTTTTGTTGACAAAATTGAGATAGCTCAAAATTGAGAAATTTCAACAGGCGGCGGGTCGTGGATTTTCCCCAAAATATAAGAGTTTCTGAATCACTTGGAAATAAGTCTAAAACAATGTTCTGACACTGGACATGGCCATACAAGTAATAATTTGCACTCCTGGTGCAGTTTTGTTGAGAAAATTGAGATAGCTCAAAATTGAGAAATTTCAACAGGCGGCCGGTCATGGATTTTTCCCAAAATAGAAGAGTTTTTGAATCTCTAGGAAATTAGTCTAAAACAATGTGCTGACACTAGACATGACCATACAAGTAATAATTTGCACTCCTGGTGCAGTTTTGTTGACAAAATTGAGATAGCTCAAAATTGAGAAATTTCAACAGGCGGCGGGTCATGGATTTCCACCAAAATATAAGAGTTTCTGAATCACTAGGAAATAAGTCTAAAACAATGTTCTGACACTAGACAGGGCCATAAAAGTAATAATTTGCACTCCTGGTGGAGTTTTGTTGACAAAATTGAGATAGCTCAAAATTGAGAAATTTCAACAGGCGGCCGGTCATGGATTTTTCCCAAAATATAAGTTTTTCTGAATCACAAGGAAATAAGTCTAAAACAATGTGCTGACACTAGACATGACCATACAAGTAATAATTTGCACTCCTGGTTCAGTTTTCTTGACAAAATTGAGATAGCTCAAAATTGAGAAATTTCAACAGGCGGCCGGTCATGCATTTTTCCCAAAATAGAAGAGTTTCTGAATCACAAGGAAATAAGTCTAAAACAATGTGCTGACACTAGACATGACCATAAAAGTAATAATTTGCACTCCTGGTGCAGTTTTGTTGACAAAATTGAGATAGTTCAAAATTGAGAAATTTCAACAGGCGGCGGGTCATGGATTTTCCCCAAAATATAAGAGTTTCTGAATCACTAGGAAATAAGTCTAAAACAATATTCTGACACTAGACATGGCCATAAAAGTAATAATTTGCACTCCTGGTGCAGTTTTGTTGACAAAATTGAGATAGCTCAAAATTGAGAAATTTCAACAGGCGGCCGGTCATGGATTTTTCCCAAAATAGAAGAGTTTTTGAATCTCTAGGAAATTAGTCTAAAACAATGTGCTGACACTAGACATGACCATACAAGTAATAATTTGCACTCCTGGTGCAGTTTTGTTGACAAAATTGAGATAGCTCAAAATTGAGAAATATCAACAGGCGGCGGGTCATGGATTTCCACCAAAATATAAGAGTTTCTGAATCACTAGGAAATAAGTCTAAAACAATGTTCTGACACTAGACAGGGCCATAAAAGTAATAATTTGCACTCCTGGTGGAGTTTTGTTGACAAAATTGAGATAGCTCAAAATTGAGAAATTTCAACAGGCGGCCGGTCATGGATTTTTCCCAAAATATAAGTTTTTCTGAATCACAAGGAAATAAGTCTAAAACAATGTGCTGACACTAGACATGACCATACAAGTAATAATTTGCACTCCTGGTTCAGTTTTCTTGACAAAATTGAGATAGCTCAAAATTGAGAATTTTCAACAGGCGGCCGGTCATGCATTTTTCCCAAAATAGAAGAGTTTCTGAATCACAAGGAAATAAGTCTAAAACAATGTGCTGACACTAGACATGACCATAAAAGTAATAATTTGCACTCCTGGTGCAGTTTTGTTGACAAAATTGAGATAGTTCAAAATTGAGAAATTTCAACAGGCGGCCGGTCATGTATTTTTCCCAAAATATAAGAGTTTTTGCATCTCTTGGAAATTAGTCTAAAACAATGTGCTGACACTGGACATGACCATACAAGTAATAATTTGCTTTCCTGTGGAGTTTTGTTGACAAAATTGAGATAGCTCAAAATTGAGAAATTTCAACAGGCGGCCAGTCATGGATTTTTCCCAAAATATAAAAACAATGTTCTGACACTAGACAGGGCCATAAAAGTTATAATTTGCACTCCTGGTGCAGTTTTGTTGACAAAATTGAGATAGCTCAAAATTGAGAAATTTCAACAGTCGGCGGGTCATGGATTTCCACCAAAATATAAGAGTTTCTGAATCACTAGGAAATAAGTCTAAAACAATGTGCTGACACTAGACATGACCATACAAGTAATAATTTGCACTCCTGGTGCAGTTTTCTTGACAAAATTGAGATAGCTAAAAATTGAGAAATTTCAACAGGCGGCCGGTCATGGATTTTTCCCAAAATATAAAAACAATGTTCTGACACTAGACAAGGCCATAAAAGTTATAATTTGCACACCTGGTGCAGTTTTGTTGACAAAATTGAGATAGCTCAAAATTGATAAATTTCAATAGGCGGCGGGTCATGGATTTTTCCCAAAATATAAGAGTTTCTGAATCACTAGGAAATAAGTCTAAAACAATATTCTGACACTAGACATGGCCATAAAAGTAATAATTTGCACTCCTGGTGCAGTTTTGTTGTCAAAATTGAGATAGCTCAAAATTGAGAAATTTCAACAGGCGGCGGGTCATAGATTTTCCCCAAAATATGAGTTTCTGAATCACTAGGAAATAAGTCTAAAACAATATTCTGACACTAGACAAGGCCATAAAAGTAATAATTTGCACTCCTGGTGCAGTTTTGTTGACAAAATTGAGATAGCTCAAAATTGAGAAATTTCAACAGGCGGCCGGTCATGGATTTTTCCCAAAATAGAAGAGTTTTTGAATCTCTAGGAAATTAGTCTAAAACAATGTGCTGACACTAGACATGACCATACAAGTAATAATTTGCACTCCTGGTGCAGTTTTGTTGACAAAATTGAGATAGCTCAAAATTGAGAAATATCAACAGGCGGCGGGTCATGGATTTCCACCAAAATATAAGAGTTTCTGAATCACTAGGAAATAAGTCTAAAACAATGTTCTGACACTAGACAGGGCCATAAAAGTAATAATTTGCACTCCTGGTGGAGTTTTGTTGACAAAATTGAGATAGCTCAAAATTGAGAAATTTCAACAGGCGGCCGGTCATGGATTTTTCCCAAAATATAAGTTTTTCTGAATCACAAGGAAATAAGTCTAAAACAATGTGCTGACACTAGACATGACCATACAAGTAATAATTTGCACTCCTGGTTCAGTTTTCTTGACAAAATTGAGATAGCTCAAAATTGAGAATTTTCAACAGGCGGCCGGTCATGCATTTTTCCCAAAATAGAAGAGTTTCTGAATCACAAGGAAATAAGTCTAAAACAATGTGCTGACACTAGACATGACCATAAAAGTAATAATTTGCACTCCTGGTGCAGTTTTGTTGACAAAATTGAGATAGTTCAAAATTGAGAAATTTCAACAGGCGGCCGGTCATGTATTTTTCCCAAAATATAAGAGTTTTGGCATCTCTTGGAAATTAGTCTAAAACAATGTGCTGACACTGGACATGACCATACAAGTAATAATTTGCTTTCCTGTGGAGTTTTGTTGACAAAATTGAGATAGCTCAAAATTGAGAATTTTCAACAGGCGGCCGGTCATGCATTTTTCCCAAAATAGAAGAGTTTCTGAATCACAAGGAAATAAGTCTAAAACAATGTGCTGACACTAGACATGACCATAAAAGTAATAATTTGCACTCCTGGTGCAGTTTTGTTGACAAAATTGAGATAGTTCAAAATTGAGAAATTTCAACAGGCGGCCGGTCATGTATTTTTCCCAAAATATAAGAGTTTTTGCATCTCTTTGAAATTAGTCTAAAACAATGTGCTGACACTGGACATGACCATACAAGTAATAATTTGCTTTCCTGTGGAGTTTTGTTGACAAAATTGAGATAGCTCAAAATTGGGAAATTTCAACAGGCGGCCGGTCATGGATTTTTCCCCAAATATAAGAGTTTTTGAATCTCTAGGAAATTAGTCTAAAACAATGTGCAGACACTAGACATGACAATAAAAGTAATAATTTGCACTCCTGGGGACATTTTGTTGACAAATTTGAGATAACTTAAACTTGAGAAATGTCAATGGGCGGCCGGTCATGGATTTTTCCCAAAATATAAAAAGTTTCGGGATCACTAGTAAATTAGTCTAAAACAATGTGCTGACACTAGACATGACCATAAAAGTAATAATTTGCACTCCTGGTGCAGTTTTGTTGACAAAATTGAGATAGCTCAAAATTGAGAAATTTCAACAGGTCGCCGGTCATGGATGTTTCCCAAAATATAAGTGTTTTTGAATCTCTAGGAAATTAGTATAAAACAATGTGCAGACACTAGACATGACAATAAAAGTAATAATTTGCACTCCTTGGGAAATTTTGTTGACAAATTTGCGATAACTTAAACTTGAGAAATGTCAATGGGCGGCCGGTCATGGATATTTCCCAAAATATAAGAGTTTTTGAATCTCTAGGAAATTAGTCTAAAACAATGTGCTGACACTAGACATGACCATACAAGTAATAATTTGCACTCCTGGTGCAGTTTTGTTGACAAAATTGAGATAGCTCAAAATTGAGAAATTTCAACAGGCGGCGGGTCATGGATTTTCCCCAAAATATAAGAGTTTCTGAATCACTAGGAAATAAGTCTAAAACAATATTCTGACACTAGACGTGGCCATAAAAGTAATAATTTGCACTCCTGGTGCAGTTTTGTTGACAAAATTGAGATAGCTCAAAATAGAGAAATTTCAACAGGCGGCGGGTCGTGGATTTTCCCCAAAATATAAGAGTTTCTGAATCACTTGGAAATAAGTCTAAAACAATGTTCTGACACTGGACATGGCCATACAAGTAATAATTTGCACTCCTGGTGCAGTTTTGTTGACAAAATTGAGATAGCTCAAAATTGAGAAATTTCAACAGGCGGCCGGTCATGGATTTTTCCCAAAATAGAAGAGTTTTTGAATCTCTAGGAAATTAGTCTAAAACAATGTGCTGACACTAGACATGACCATACAAGTAATAATTTGCACTCCTGGTGCAGTTTTGTTGACAAAATTGAGATAGCTCAAAATTGAGAAATTTCAACAGGCGGCGGGTCATGGATTTCCACCAAAATATAAGAGTTTCTGAATCACTAGGAAATAAGTCTAAAACAATGTTCTGACACTAGACGTGGCCATAAAAGTAATAATTTGCACTCCTGGTGGAGTTTTGTTGACAAAATTGAGATAGCTCAAAATTGAGAAATTTCAACAGGCGGCCGGTCATGGATTTTTCCCAAAATATAAGTTTTTCTGAATCACAAGGAAATAAGTCTAAAACAATGTGCTGACACTAGACATGACCATACAAGTAATAATTTGCACTCCTGGTTCAGTTTTGTTGACAAAATTGAGATAGCTCAAAATAGAGAAATTTCAACAGGCGGCCGGTCATGGATGTTTCCCAAAGTATAAGACTTTTTGAATCTCTAGGAAATTAGTATAAAACAATGTGCAGACACTAGACATGACAATAAAAGTAATAATTTGCACTCCTTGGGAAATTTTGTTGACAAATTTGCGATAACTTAAACTTGAGAAATGTCAATGGGCGGCCGGTCATGGATATTTCCCAAAATATAAGAGTTTTTGAATCTCTAGGAAATTAGTCTAAAACAATGTGCTGACACTAGACATGACCATACAAGTAATAATTTGCACTCCTGGTGCAGTTTTGTTGACAAAATTGAGATAGCTCAAAATTGAGAAATTTCAACAGGCGGCGGGTCATGGATTTCCACCAAAATATAAGAGTTTCTGAATCACTAGGAAATAAGTCTAAAACAATGTTCTGACACTAGACAGGGCCATAAAAGTAATAATTTGCACTCCTGGTGGAGTTTTGTTGACAAAATTGAGATAGCTCAAAATTGAGAAATTTCAACAGGCGGCCGGTCATGGATTTTTCCCAAAATATAAGTTTTTCTGAATCACAAGGAAATAAGTCTAAAACAATGTGCTGACACTAGACATGACCATACAAGTAATAATTTGCACTCCTGGTTCAGTTTTGTTGACAAAATTGAGATAGCTCAAAATAGAGAAATTTCAACAGGCGGCCGGTCATGGATGTTTCCCAAAGTATAAGACTTTTTGAATCTCTAGGAAATTAGTATAAAACAATGTGCAGACACTAGACATGACAATAAAAGTAATAATTTGCACTCCTTGGGAAATTTTGTTGACAAATTTGCGATAACTTAAACTTGAGAAATGTCAATGGGCGGCCGGTCATGGATATTTCCCAAAATATAAGAGTTTTTGAATCTCTAGGAAATTAGTCTAAAACAATGTGCTGACACTAGACATGACCATACAAGTAATAATTTGCACTCCTGGTGCAGTTTTGTTGACAAAATTGAGATAGCTCAAAATTGAGAAATTTCAACAGGCGGCGGGTCATGGATTTTCCCCAAAATATAAGAGTTTCTGAATCACTAGGAAATAAGTCTAAAACAATATTCTGACACTAGACGTGGCCATAAAAGTAATAATTTGCACTCCTGATGCAGTTTTGTTGACAAAATTGAGATAGCTCAAAATAGAGAAATTTCAACAGGCGGCCGGTCATGGATGTTTCCCAAAATATAAGAGTTTTTGAATCTCTAGGAAATTAGTCTAAAACAATGTGCAGACACTAGACATGACAATAAAAGTAATAATTTGCACTCCTGGGGAAATTTTGTTGACAAATTTGAGATAACTTAAACTTAAGAAATGTCAATGGGCGGCCGGTCATGGATATTTCCCAAAATATAAGAGTTTTTGAATCTCTAGGAAATTAGTCTAAAACAATGTGCTGACACTAGACATGACCATACAAGTAATAATTTGCACTCCTGTTGCAGTTTTGTTGACAAAATTGAGATAGCTCAAAATTGAGAAATTTCAACAGGCGGCGGGTCGTGGATTTTCCCCAAAATATAAGAGTTTCTGAATCACTTGGAAATAAGTCTAAAACAATGTTCTGACACTGGACATGGCCATACAAGTAATAATTTGCACTCCTGGTGCAGTTTTGTTGACAAAATTGAGATAGCTCAAAATTGAGAAATTTCAACAGGAGGCCGGTCATGGATTTTTCCCAAAATAGAAGAGTTTTTGAATCTCTAGGAAATTAGTCTAAAACAATGTGCTGACACTAGACATGACCATACAAGTAATAATTTGCACTCCTGGTGCAGTTTTGTTGACAAAATTGAGATAGCTCAAAATTGAGAAATTTCAACAGGCGGCGGGTCATGGATTTCCACCAAAATATAAGAGTTTCTGAATCACTAGGAAATAAGTCTAAAACAATGTTCTGACACTAGACAGGGCCATAAAAGTAATAATTTGCACTCCTGGTGGAGTTTTGTTGACAAAATTGAGATAGCTCAAAATTGAGAAATTTCAACAGGCGGCCGGTCATGGATTTTTCCCAAAATATAAGTTTTTCTGAATCACAAGGAAATAAGTCTAAAACAATGTGCTGACACTAGACATGACCATACAAGTAATAATTTGCACTCCTGGTTCAGTTTTGTTGACAAAATTGAGATAGCTCAAAATAGAGAAATTTCAACAGGCGGCCGGTCATGGATGTTTCCCAAAGTATAAGACTTTTTGAATCTCTAGGAAATTAGTCTAAAACAATGTGCAGACACTAGACATGACCATAAAAGTAATAATTTGCACTCCTGGTGCAGTTTTGTTGACAAAATTGAGATAGTTCAAAATTGAGAAATTTCAACAGGCGGCCGGTCATGTATTTTTCCCAAAATATAAGAGTTTTTGCATCTCTTGGAAATTAGTCTAAAACAATGTGCTGACACTGGACATGACCATACAAGTAATAATTTGCTTTCCTGTGGAGTTTTGTTGACAAAATTGAGATAGCTCAAAATTGAGAAATTTCAACAGGCGGCCAGTCATGGATTTTTCCCAAAATATAAAAACAATGTTCTGACACTAGACAGGGCCATAAAAGTTATAATTTGCACTCCTGGTGCAGTTTTGTTGACAAAATTGAGATAGCTCAAAATTGAGAAATTTCAACAGTCGGCGGGTCATGGATTTCCACCAAAATATAAGAGTTTCTGAATCACTAGGAAATAAGTCTAAAACAATGTGCTGACACTAGACATGACCATACAAGTAATAATTTGCACTCCTGGTGCAGTTTTCTTGACAAAATTGAGATAGCTAAAAATTGAGAAATTTCAACAGGCGGCCGGTCATGGATTTTTCCCAAAATATAAAAACAATGTTCTGACACTAGACAGGGCCATAAAAGTTATAATTTGCACACCTGGTGCAGTTTTGTTGACAAAATTGAGATAGCTCAAAATTGATAAATTTCAATAGGCGGCGGGTCATGGATTTTTCCCAAAATATAAGAGTTTCTGAATCACTAGGAAATAAGTCTAAAACAATATTCTGACACTAGACATGGCCATAAAAGTAATAATTTGCACTCCTGGTGCAGTTTTGTTGACAAAATTGAGATAGCTCAAAATTGAGAAATTTCAACAGGCGGCGGGTCATAGATTTTCCCCAAAATATGAGTTTCTGAATCACTAGGAAATAAGTCTAAAACAATATTCTGACACTAGACAAGGCCATAAAAGTAATAATTTGCACTCCTGGGGAAATTTTGTTGACAAATTTGAGATAACTTAAACTTAAGAAATGTCAATGGGCGGCCGGTCATGGATATTTCCCAAAATATAAGAGTTTTTGAATCTCTAGGAAATTAGTCTAAAACAATGTGCTGACACTAGACATGACCATACAAGTAATAATTTGCACTCCTGTTGCAGTTTTGTTGACAAAATTGAGATAGCTCAAAATTGAGAAATTTCAACAGGCGGCGGGTCGTGGATGTTCCCCAAAATATAAGAGTTTCTGAATCACTTGGAAATAAGTCTAAAACAATGTTCTGACACTGGACATGGCCATACAAGTAATAATTTGCACTCCTGGTGCAGTTTTGTTGACAAAATTGAGATAGCTCAAAATTGAGAAATTTCAACAGGAGGCCGGTCATGGATTTTTCCCAAAATAGAAGAGTTTTTGAATCTCTAGGAAATTAGTCTAAAACAATGTGCTGACACTAGACATGACCATACAAGTAATAATTTGCACTCCTGGTGCAGTTTTGTTGACAAAATTGAGATAGCTCAAAATTGAGAAATTTCAACAGGCGGCGGGTCATGGATTTCCACCAAAATATAAGAGTTTCTGAATCACTAGGAAATAAGTCTAAAACAATGTTCTGACACTAGACAGGGCCATAAAAGTAATAATTTGCACTCCTGGTGGAGTTTTGTTGACAAAATTGAGATAGCTCAAAATTGAGAAATTTCAACAGGCGGCCGGTCATGGATTTTTCCCAAAATATAAGTTTTTCTGAATCACAAGGAAATAAGTCTAAAACAATGTGCTGACACTAGACATGACCATACAAGTAATAATTTGCACTCCTGGTTCAGTTTTGTTGACAAAATTGAGATAGCTCAAAATAGAGAAATTTCAACAGGCGGCCGGTCATGGATGTTTCCCAAAGTATAAGACTTTTTGAATCTCTAGGAAATTAGTCTAAAACAATGTGCAGACACTAGACATGACCATAAAAGTAATAATTTGCACTCCTGGTGCAGTTTTGTTGACAAAATTGAGATAGTTCAAAATTGAGAAATTTCAACAGGCGGCCGGTCATGTATTTTTCCCAAAATATAAGAGTTTTTGCATCTCTTGGAAATTAGTCTAAAACAATGTGCTGACACTGGACATGACCATACAAGTAATAATTTGCTTTCCTGTGGAGTTTTGTTGACAAAATTGAGATAGCTCAAAATTGAGAAATTTCAACAGGCGGCCAGTCATGGATTTTTCCCAAAATATAAAAACAATGTTCTGACACTAGACAGGGCCATAAAAGTTATAATTTGCACTCCTGGTGCAGTTTTGTTGACAAAATTGAGATAGCTCAAAATTGAGAAATTTCAACAGTCGGCGGGTCATGGATTTCCACCAAAATATAAGAGTTTCTGAATCACTAGGAAATAAGTCTAAAACAATGTGCTGACACTAGACATGACCATACAAGTAATAATTTGCACTCCTGGTGCAGTTTTCTTGACAAAATTGAGATAGCTAAAAATTGAGAAATTTCAACAGGCGGCCGGTCATGGATTTTTCCCAAAATATAAAAACAATGTTCTGACACTAGACAGGGCCATAAAAGTTATAATTTGCACACCTGGTGCAGTTTTGTTGACAAAATTGAGATAGCTCAAAATTGATAAATTTCAATAGGCGGCGGGTCATGGATTTTTCCCAAAATATAAGAGTTTCTGAATCACTAGGAAATAAGTCTAAAACAATATTCTGACACTAGACATGGCCATAAAAGTAATAATTTGCACTCCTGGTGCAGTTTTGTTGACAAAATTGAGATAGCTCAAAATTGAGAAATTTCAACAGGCGGCGGGTCATAGATTTTCCCCAAAATATGAGTTTCTGAATCACTAGGAAATAAGTCTAAAACAATATTCTGACACTAGACAAGGCCATAAAAGTAATAATTTGCACTCCTGGTGCAGTTTTGTTGACAAAATTGAGATAGCTCAAAATTGAGAAATTTCAACAGGCGGCCGGTCATGGATTTTTCCCAAAATAGAAGAGTTTTTGAATCTCTAGGAAATTAGTCTAAAACAATGTGCTGACACTAGACATGACCATACAAGTAATAATTTGCACTCCTGGTGCAGTTTTGTTGACAAAATTGAGATAGCTCAAAATTGAGAAATATCAACAGGCGGCGGGTCATGGATTTCCACCAAAATATAAGAGTTTCTGAATCACTAGGAAATAAGTCTAAAACAATGTTCTGACACTAGACAGGGCCATAAAAGTAATAATTTGCACTCCTGGTGGAGTTTTGTTGACAAAATTGAGATAGCTCAAAATTGAGAAATTTCAACAGGCGGCCGGTCATGGATTTTTCCCAAAATATAAGTTTTTCTGAATCACAAGGAAATAAGTCTAAAACAATGTGCTGACACTAGACATGACCATACAAGTAATAATTTGCACTCCTGGTTCAGTTTTCTTGACAAAATTGAGATAGCTCAAAATTGAGAATTTTCAACAGGCGGCCGGTCATGCATTTTTCCCAAAATAGAAGAGTTTCTGAATCACAAGGAAATAAGTCTAAAACAATGTGCTGACACTAGACATGACCATAAAAGTAATAATTTGCACTCCTGGTGCAGTTTTGTTGACAAAATTGAGATAGTTCAAAATTGAGAAATTTCAACAGGCGGCCGGTCATGTATTTTTCCCAAAATATAAGAGTTTTTGCATCTCTTGGAAATTAGTCTAAAACAATGTGCTGACACTGGACATGACCATACAAGTAATAATTTGCTTTCCTGTGGAGTTTTGTTGACAAAATTGAGATAGCTCAAAATTGAGAATTTTCAACAGGCGGCCGGTCATGCATTTTTCCCAAAATAGAAGAGTTTCTGAATCACAAGGAAATAAGTCTAAAACAATGTGCTGACACTAGACATGACCATAAAAGTAATAATTTGCACTCCTGGTGCAGTTTTGTTGACAAAATTGAGATAGTTCAAAATTGAGAAATTTCAACAGGCGGCCGGTCATGTATTTTTCCCAAAATATAAGAGTTTTTGCATCTCTTGGAAATTAGTCTAAAACAATGTGCTGACACTGGACATGACCATACAAGTAATAATTTGCTTTCCTGTGGA
Organism: Cepaea hortensis; assembly: GCA_963921405.1. Classification (NCBI taxonomy): domain Eukaryota; kingdom Metazoa; phylum Mollusca; class Gastropoda; order Stylommatophora; family Helicidae; genus Cepaea; species Cepaea hortensis. The sequence continues at coordinate 31,304,537 of OY992895.1, forward strand.
GTTTTGTTGACAAAATTGAGATAGCTCAAAATTGGGAAATTTCAACAGGCGGCCGGTCATGGATTTTTCCCCAAATATAAGAGTTTTTGAATCTCTAGGAAATTAGTCTATAACAATGTGCAGACACTAGACATGACAATAAAAGTAATAATTTGCACTCCTGGGGACATTTTGTTGACAAATTTGAGATAACTTAAACTTGAGAAATGTCAATGGGCGGCCGGTCATGGATTTTTCCCAAAATATAAAAAGTTTCGGGATCACTAGTAAATTAGTCTAAAACAATGTGCTGACACTAGACATGACCATAAAAGTAATAATTTGCACTCCTGGTGCAGTTTTGTTGACAAAATTGAGATAGCTCAAAATTGAGAAATTTCAACAGGTCGCCGGTCATGGATGTTTCCCAAAATATAAGTGTTTTTGAATCTCTAGGAAATTAGTATAAAACAATGTGCAGACACTAGACATGACAATAAAAGTAATAATTTGCACTCCTTGGGAAATTTTGTTGACAAATTTGCGATAACTTAAACTTGAGAAATGTCAATGGGCGGCCGGTCATGGATATTTCCCAAAATATAAGAGTTTTTGAATCTCTAGGAAATTAGTCTAAAACAATGTGCTGACACTAGACATGACCATACAAGTAATAATTTGCACTCCTGGTGCAGTTTTGTTGACAAAATTGAGATAGCTCAAAATTGAGAAATTTCAACAGGCGGCGGGTCATGGATTTTCCCCAAAATATAAGAGTTTCTGAATCACTAGGAAATAAGTCTAAAACAATATTCTGACACTAGACGTGGCCATAAAAGTAATAATTTGCACTCCTGGTGCAGTTTTGTTGACAAAATTGAGATAGCTCAAAATAGAGAAATTTCAACAGGCGGCGGGTCGTGGATTTTCCCCAAAATATAAGAGTTTCTGAATCACTTGGAAATAAGTCTAAAACAATGTTCTGACACTGGACATGGCCATACAAGTAATAATTTGCACTCCTGGTGCAGTTTTGTTGACAAAATTGAGATAGCTCAAAATTGAGAAATTTCAACAGGCGGCCGGTCATGGATTTTTCCCAAAATAGAAGAGTTTTTGAATCTCTAGGAAATTAGTCTAAAACAATGTGCTGACACTAGACATGACCATACAAGTAATAATTTGCACTCCTGGTGCAGTTTTGTTGACAAAATTGAGATAGCTCAAAATTGAGAAATTTCAACAGGAGGCCGGTCATGGATTTTTCCCAAAATAGAAGAGTTTTTGAATCTCTAGGAAATTAGTCTAAAACAATGTGCTGACACTAGACATGACCATACAAGTAATAATTTGCACTCCTGGTGCAGTTTTGTTGACAAAATTGAGATAGCTCAAAATTGAGAAATTTCAACAGGCGGCGGGTCATGGATTTCCACCAAAATATAAGAGTTTCTGAATCACTAGGAAATAAGTCTAAAACAATGTTCTGACACTAGACAGGGCCATAAAAGTAATAATTTGCACTCCTGGTGGAGTTTTGTTGACAAAATTGAGATAGCTCAAAATTGAGAAATTTCAACAGGCGGCCGGTCATGGATTTTTCCCAAAATATAAGTTTTTCTGAATCACAAGGAAATAAGTCTAAAACAATGTGCTGACACTAGACATGACCATACAAGTAATAATTTGCACTCCTGGTTCAGTTTTGTTGACAAAATTGAGATAGCTCAAAATAGAGAAATTTCAACAGGCGGCCGGTCATGGATGTTTCCCAAAGTATAAGACTTTTTGAATCTCTAGGAAATTAGTCTAAAACAATGTGCAGACACTAGACATGACCATAAAAGTAATAATTTGCACTCCTGGTGCAGTTTTGTTGACAAAATTGAGATAGTTCAAAATTGAGAAATTTCAACAGACGGCCGGTCATGTATTTTTCCCAAAATATAAGAGTTTTTGCATCTCTTGGAAATTAGTCTAAAACAATGTGCTGACACTGGACATGACCATACAAGTAATAATTTGCTTTCCTGTGGAGTTTTGTTGACAAAATTGAGATAGCTCAAAATTGAGAAATTTCAACAGGCGGCCAGTCATGGATTTTTCCCAAAATATAAAAACAATGTTCTGACACTAGACAGGGCCATAAAAGTTATAATTTGCACTCCTGGTGCAGTTTTGTTGACAAAATTGAGATAGCTCAAAATTGAGAAATTTCAACAGTCGGCGGGTCATGGATTTCCACCAAAATATAAGAGTTTCTGAATCACTAGGAAATAAGTCTAAAACAATGTGCTGACACTAGACATGACCATACAAGTAATAATTTGCACTCCTGGTGCAGTTTTCTTGACAAAATTGAGATAGCTAAAAATTGAGAAATTTCAACAGGCGGCCGGTCATGGATTTTTCCCAAAATATAAAAACAATGTTCTGACACTAGACAGGGCCATAAAAGTTATAATTTGCACACCTGGTGCAGTTTTGTTGACAAAATTGAGATAGCTCAAAATTGATAAATTTCAATAGGCGGCGGGTCATGGATTTTTCCCAAAATATAAGAGTTTCTGAATCACTAGGAAATAAGTCTAAAACAATATTCTGACACTAGACATGGCCATAAAAGTAATAATTTGCACTCCTGGTGCAGTTTTGTTGACAAAATTGAGATAGCTCAAAATTGAGAAATTTCAACAGGCGGCGGGTCATAGATTTTCCCCAAAATATGAGTTTCTGAATCACTAGGAAATAAGTCTAAAACAATATTCTGACACTAGACAAGGCCATAAAAGTAATAATTTGCACTCCTGGTGCAGTTTTGTTGACAAAATTGAGATAGCTCAAAATTGAGAAATTTCAACAGGCGGCCGGTCATGGATTTTTCCCAAAATAGAAGAGTTTTTGAATCTCTAGGAAATTAGTCTAAAACAATGTGCTGACACTAGACATGACCATACAAGTAATAATTTGCACTCCTGGTGCAGTTTTGTTGACAAAATTGAGATAGCTCAAAATTGAGAAATATCAACAGGCGGCGGGTCATGGATTTCCACCAAAATATAAGAGTTTCTGAATCACTAGGAAATAAGTCTAAAACAATGTTCTGACACTAGACAGGGCCATAAAAGTAATAATTTGCACTCCTGGTGGAGTTTTGTTGACAAAATTGAGATAGCTCAAAATTGAGAAATTTCAACAGGCGGCCGGTCATGGATTTTTCCCAAAATATAAGTTTTTCTGAATCACAAGGAAATAAGTCTAAAACAATGTGCTGACACTAGACATGACCATACAAGTAATAATTTGCACTCCTGGTTCAGTTTTCTTGACAAAATTGAGATAGCTCAAAATTGAGAATTTTCAACAGGCGGCCGGTCATGCATTTTTCCCAAAATAGAAGAGTTTCTGAATCACAAGGAAATAAGTCTAAAACAATGTGCTGACACTAGACATGACCATAAAAGTAATAATTTGCACTCCTGGTGCAGTTTTGTTGACAAAATTGAGATAGTTCAAAATTGAGAAATTTCAACAGGCGGCCGGTCATGTATTTTTCCCAAAATATAAGAGTTTTTGCATCTCTTGGAAATTAGTCTAAAACAATGTGCTGACACTGGACATGACCATACAAGTAATAATTTGCTTTCCTGTGGAGTTTTGTTGACAAAATTGAGATAGCTCAAAATTGAGAATTTTCAACAGGCGGCCGGTCATGCATTTTTCCCAAAATAGAAGAGTTTCTGAATCACAAGGAAATAAGTCTAAAACAATGTGCTGACACTAGACATGACCATAAAAGTAATAATTTGCACTCCTGGTGCAGTTTTGTTGACAAAATTGAGATAGTTCAAAATTGAGAAATTTCAACAGGCGGCCGGTCATGTATTTTTCCCAAAATATAAGAGTTTTTGCATCTCTTGGAAATTAGTCTAAAACAATGTGCTGACACTGGACATGACCATACAAGTAATAATTTGCTTTCCTGTGGAGTTTTGTTGACAAAATTGAGATAGCTCAAAATTGGGAAATTTCAACAGGCGGCCGGTCATGGATTTTTCCCCAAATATAAGAGTTTTTGAATCTCTAGGAAATTAGTCTAAAACAATGTGCTGACACTAGACATGACAATAAAAGTAATAATTTGCACTCCTGGGGACATTTTGTTGACAAATTTGAGATAACTTAAACTTGAGAAATGTCAATGGGCGGCCGGTCATGGATTTTTCCCAAAATATAAAAAGTTTCGGGATCACTAGTAAATTAGTCTAAAACAATGTGCTGACACTAGACATGACCATAAAAGTAATAATTTGCACTCCTGGTGCAGTTTTGTTGACAAAATTGAGATAGCTCAAAATTGAGAAATTTCAACAGGTCGCCGGTCATGGATGTTTCCCAAAATATAAGTGTTTTTGAATCTCTAGGAAATTAGTATAAAACAATGTGCAGACACTAGACATGACAATAAAAGTAATAATTTGCACTCCTTGGGAAATTTTGTTGACAAATTTGCGATAACTTAAACTTGAGAAATGTCAATGGGCGGCCGGTCATGGATATTTCCCAAAATATAAGAGTTTTTGAATCTCTAGGAAATTAGTCTAAAACAATGTGCTGACACTAGACATGACCATACAAGTAATAATTTGCACTCCTGGTGCAGTTTTGTTGACAAAATTGAGATAGCTCAAAATTGAGAAATTTCAACAGGCGGCGGGTCATGGATTTTCCCCAAAATATAAGAGTTTCTGAATCACTAGGAAATAAGTCTAAAACAATATTCTGACACTAGACGTGGCCATAAAAGTAATAATTTGCACTCCTGGTGCAGTTTTGTTGACAAAATTGAGATAGCTCAAAATAGAGAAATTTCAACAGGCGGCGGGTCGTGGATTTTCCCCAAAATATAAGAGTTTCTGAATCACTTGGAAATAAGTCTAAAACAATGTTCTGACACTGGACATGACCATACAAGTAATAATTTGCACTCCTGGTGCAGTTTTGTTGACAAAATTGAGATAGCTCAAAATTTAGAAATTTCAACAGGCGGCGGGTCATGGATTTCCACCAAAATATAAGAGTTTCTGAATCACTAGGAAATAAGTCTAAAACAATGTTCTGACACTAGACGTGGCCATAAAAGTAATAATTTGCACTCCTGGTGGAGTTTTGTTGACAAAATTGAGATAGCTCAAAATTGAGAAATTTCAACAGGCGGCCGGTCATGGATTTTTCCCAAAATATAAGTTTTTCTGAATCACAAGGAAATAAGTCTAAAACAATGTGCTGACACTAGACATGACCATACAAGTAATAATTTGCACTCCTGGTTCAGTTTTGTTGACAAAATTGAGATAGCTCAAAATAGAGAAATTTCAACAGGCGGCCGGTCATGGATGTTTCCCAAAGTATAAGACTTTTTGAATCTCTAGGAAATTAGTATAAAACAATGTGCAGACACTAGACATGACAATAAAAGTAATAATTTGCACTCCTTGGGAAATTTTGTTGACAAATTTGCGATAACTTAAACTTGAGAAATGTCAATGGGCGGCCGGTCATGGATATTTCCCAAAATATAAGAGTTTTTGAATCTCTAGGAAATTAGTCTAAAACAATGTGCTGACACTAGACATGACCATACAAGTAATAATTTGCACTCCTGGTGCAGTTTTGTTGACAAAATTGAGATAGCTCAAAATTGAGAAATTTCAACAGGCGGCGGGTCATGGATTTCCACCAAAATATAAGAGTTTCTGAATCACTAGGAAATAAGTCTAAAACAATGTTCTGACACTAGACAGGGCCATAAAAGTAATAATTTGCACTCCTGGTGGAGTTTTGTTGACAAAATTGAGATAGCTCAAAATTGAGAAATTTCAACAGGCGGCCGGTCATGGATTTTTCCCAAAATATAAGTTTTTCTGAATCACAAGGAAATAAGTCTAAAACAATGTGCTGACACTAGACATGACCATACAAGTAATAATTTGCACTCCTGGTTCAGTTTTGTTGACAAAATTGAGATAGCTCAAAATAGAGAAATTTCAACAGGCGGCCGGTCATGGATGTTTCCCAAAGTATAAGACTTTTTGAATCTCTAGGAAATTAGTATAAAACAATGTGCAGACACTAGACATGACAATAAAAGTAATAATTTGCACTCCTTGGGAAATTTTGTTGACAAATTTGCGATAACTTAAACTTGAGAAATGTCAATGGGCGGCCGGTCATGGATATTTCCCAAAATATAAGAGTTTTTGAATCTCTAGGAAATTAGTCTAAAACAATGTGCTGACACTAGACATGACCATACAAGTAATAATTTGCACTCCTGGTGCAGTTTTGTTGACAAAATTGAGATAGCTCAAAATTGAGAAATTTCAACAGGCGGCGGGTCATGGATTTTCCCCAAAATATAAGAGTTTCTGAATCACTAGGAAATAAGTCTAAAACAATATTCTGACACTAGACGTGGCCATAAAAGTAATAATTTGCACTCCTGATGCAGTTTTGTTGACAAAATTGAGATAGCTCAAAATAGAGAAATTTCAACAGGCGGCCGGTCATGGATGTTTCCCAAAATATAAGAGTTTTTGAATCTCTAGGAAATTAGTCTAAAACAATGTGCAGACACTAGACATGACAATAAAAGTAATAATTTGCACTCCTGGGGAAATTTTGTTGACAAATTTGAGATAACTTAAACTTAAGAAATGTCAATGGGCGGCCGGTCATGGATATTTCCCAAAATATAAGAGTTTTTGAATCTCTAGGAAATTAGTCTAAAACAATGTGCTGACACTAGACATGACCATACAAGTAATAATTTGCACTCCTGTTGCAGTTTTGTTGACAAAATTGAGATAGCTCAAAATTGAGAAATTTCAACAGGCGGCGGGTCGTGGATTTTCCCCAAAATATAAGAGTTTCTGAATCACTTGGAAATAAGTCTAAAACAATGTTCTGACACTGGACATGGCCATACAAGTAATAATTTGCACTCCTGGTGCAGTTTTGTTGACAAAATTGAGATAGCTCAAAATTGAGAAATTTCAACAGGAGGCCGGTCATGGATTTTTCCCAAAATAGAAGAGTTTTTGAATCTCTAGGAAATTAGTCTAAAACAATGTGCTGACACTAGACATGACCATACAAGTAATAATTTGCACTCCTGGTGCAGTTTTGTTGACAAAATTGAGATAGCTCAAAATTGAGAAATTTCAACAGGCGGCGGGTCATGGATTTCCACCAAAATATAAGAGTTTCTGAATCACTAGGAAATAAGTCTAAAACAATGTTCTGACACTAGACAGGGCCATAAAAGTAATAATTTGCACTCCTGGTGGAGTTTTGTTGACAAAATTGAGATAGCTCAAAATTGAGAAATTTCAACAGGCGGCCGGTCATGGATTTTTCCCAAAATATAAGTTTTTCTGAATCACAAGGAAATAAGTCTAAAACAATGTGCTGACACTAGACATGACCATACAAGTAATAATTTGCACTCCTGGTTCAGTTTTGTTGACAAAATTGAGATAGCTCAAAATAGAGAAATTTCAACAGGCGGCCGGTCATGGATGTTTCCCAAAGTATAAGACTTTTTGAATCTCTAGGAAATTAGTCTAAAACAATGTGCAGACACTAGACATGACAATAAAAGTAATAATTTGCACTCCTGGGGACATTTTGTTGACAAATTTGAGATAACTTAAACTTGAGAAATGTCAATGGGCGGCCGGTCATGGATTTTTCCCAAAATATAAAAAGTTTCGGGATCACTAGTAAATTAGTCTAAAACAATGTGCTGACACTAGACATGACCATAAAAGTAATAATTTGCACTCCTGGTGCAGTTTTGTTGACAAAATTGAGATAGCTCAAAATTGAGAAATTTCAACAGGCGGCGGGTCATGGATTTTCCCCAAAATATAAGAGTTTCTGAATCACTAGGAAATAAGTCTAAAACAATATTCTGACACTAGACGTGGCCATAAAAGTAATAATTTGCACTCCTGGTGCAGTTTTGTTGACAAAATTGAGATAGCTCAAAATAGAGAAATTTCAACAGGCGGCCGGTCATGGATGTTTCCCAAAATATAAGAGTTTTTGAATCTCTAGGAAATTAGTCTAAAACAATGTGCAGACACTAGACATGACAATAAAAGTAATAATTTGCACTCCTGGGGAAATTTTGTTGACAAATTTGAGATAACTTAAACTTAAGAAATGTCAATGGGCGGCCGGTCATGGATATTTCCCAAAATATAAGAGTTTTTGAATCTCTAGGAAATTAGTCTAAAACAATGTGCTGACACTAGACATGACCATACAAGTAATAATTTGCACTCCTGTTGCAGTTTTGTTGACAAAATTGAGATAGCTCAAAATTGAGAATTTTCAACAGGCGGCCGGTCATGCATTTTTCCCAAAATAGAAGAGTTTCTGAATCACAAGGAAATAAGTCTAAAACAATGTGCTGACACTAGACATGACCATAAAAGTAATAATTTGCACTCCTGGTGCAGTTTTGTTGACAAAATTGAGATAGTTCAAAATTGAGAAATTTCAACAGGCGGCCGGTCATGTATTTTTCCCAAAATATAAGAGTTTTTGCATCTCTTGGAAATTAGTCTAAAACAATGTGCTGACACTGGACATGACCATACAAGTAATAATTTGCTTTCCTGTGGAGTTTTGTTGACAAAATTGAGATAGCTCAAAATTGGGAAATTTCAACAGGCGGCCGGTCATGGATTTTTCCCCAAATATAAGAGTTTTTGAATCTCTAGGAAATTAGTCTAAAACAATGTGCAGACACTAGACATGACAATAAAAGTAATAATTTGCACTCCTGGGGACATTTTGTTGACAAATTTGAGATAACTTAAACTTGAGAAATGTCAATGGGCGGCCGGTCATGGATTTTTCCCAAAATATAAAAAGTTTCGGGATCACTAGTAAATTAGTCTAAAACAATGTGCTGACACTAGACATGACCATAAAAGTAATAATTTGCACTCCTGGTGCAGTTTTGTTGACAAAATTGAGATAGCTCAAAATTGAGAAATTTCAACAGGTCGCCGGTCATGGATGTTTCCCAAAATATAAGTGTTTTTGAATCTCTAGGAAATTAGTATAAAACAATGTGCAGACACTAGACATGACAATAAAAGTAATAATTTGCACTCCTTGGGAAATTTTGTTGACAAATTTGCGATAACTTAAACTTGAGAAATGTCAATGGGCGGCCGGTCATGGATATTTCCCAAAATATAAGAGTTTTTGAATCTCTAGGAAATTAGTCTAAAACAATGTGCTGACACTAGACATGACCATACAAGTAATAATTTGCACTCCTGGTTCAGTTTTGTTGACAAAATTGAGATAGCTCAAAATTGAGAAATTTCAACAGGCGGCGGGTCATGGATTTTCCCCAAAATATAAGAGTTTCTGAATCACTAGGAAATAAGTCTAAAACAATATTCTGACACTAGACGTGGCCATAAAAGTAATAATTTGCACTCCTGGTGCAGTTTTGTTGACAAAATTGAGATAGCTCAAAATAGAGAAATTTCAACAGGCGGCGGGTCGTGGATTTTCCCCAAAATATAAGAGTTTCTGAATCACTTGGAAATAAGTCTAAAACAATGTTCTGACACTGGACATGGCCATACAAGTAATAATTTGCACTCCTGGTGCAGTTTTGTTGACAAAATTGAGATAGCTCAAAATTGAGAAATTTCAACAGGCGGCCGGTCATGGATTTTTCCCAAAATAGAAGAGTTTTTGAATCTCTAGGAAATTAGTCTAAAACAATGTGCTGACACTAGACATGACCATACAAGTAATAATTTGCACTCCTGGTGCAGTTTTGTTGACAAAATTGAGATAGCTCAAAATTGAGAAATTTCAACAGGCTGCGGGTCATGGATTTCCACCAAAATATAAGAGTTTCTGAATCACTATGAAATAAGTCTAAAACAATGTTCTGACACTAGACAGGGCCATAAAAGTAATAATTTGCACTCCTGGTGGAGTTTTGTTGACAAAATTGAGATAGCTCAAAATTGAGAAATTTCAACAGGCGGCCGGTCATGGATTTTTCCCAAAATATAAGTTTTTCTGAATCACAAGGAAATAAGTCTAAAACAATGTGCTGACACTAGACATGACCATACAAGTAATAATTTGCACTCCTGGTTCAGTTTTGTTGACAAAATTGAGATAGCTCAAAATAGAGAAATTTCAACAGGCGGCCGGTCATGGATGTTTCCCAAAGTATAAGACTTTTTGAATCTCTAGGAAATTAGTATAAAACAATGTGCAGACACTAGACATGACAATAAAAGTAATAATTTGCACTCCTTGGGAAATTTTGTTGACAAATTTGCGATAACTTAAACTTGAGAAATGTCAATGGGCGGCCGGTCATGGATATTTCCCAAAATATAAGAGTTTTTGAATCTCTAGGAAATTAGTCTAAAACAATGTGCTGACACTAGACATGACCATACAAGTAATAATTTGCACTCCTGGTGCAGTTTTGTTGACAAAATTGAGATAGCTCAAAATTGAGAAATTTCAACAGGCGGCGGGTCATGGATTTCCACCAAAATATAAGAGTTTCTGAATCACTAGGAAATAAGTCTAAAACAATGTTCTGACACTAGACAGGGCCATAAAAGTAATAATTTGCACTCCTGGTGGAGTTTTGTTGACAAAATTGAGATAGCTCAAAATTGAGAAATTTCAACAGGCGGCCGGTCATGGATTTTTCCCAAAATATAAGTTTTTCTGAATCACAAGGAAATAAGTCTAAAACAATGTGCTGACACTAGACATGACCATACAAGTAATAATTTGCACTCCTGGTTCAGTTTTGTTGACAAAATTGAGATAGCTCAAAATAGAGAAATTTCAACAGGCGGCCGGTCATGGATGTTTCCCAAAGTATAAGACTTTTTGAATCTCTAGGAAATTAGTATAAAACAATGTGCAGACACTAGACATGACAATAAAAGTAATAATTTGCACTCCTTGGGAAATTTTGTTGACAAATTTGCGATAACTTAAACTTGAGAAATTTCAACAGGCGGCCGGTCATGTATTTTTCCCAAAATATAAGAGTTTTTGCATCTCTTGGAAATTAGTCTAAAACAATGTGCTGACACTAGACATGACCATACAAGTAATAATTTGCTTTCCTGTGGAGTTTTGTTGACAAAATTGAGATAGCTCAAAATTGGGAAATTTCAACAGGCGGCCGGTCATGGATTTTTCCCCAAATATAAGAGTTTTTGAATCTCTAGGAAATTAGTCTAAAACAATGTGCAGACACTAGACATGACAATAAAAGTAATAATTTGCACTCCTGGGGACATTTTGTTGACAAATTTGAGATAACTTAAACTTGAGAAATGTCAATGGGCGGCCGGTCATGGATTTTTCCCAAAATATAAAAAGTTTCGGGATCACTAGTAAATTAGTCTAAAACAATGTGCTGACACTAGACATGACCATAAAAGTAATAATTTGCACTCCTGGTGCAGTTTTGTTGACAAAATTGAGATAGCTCAAAATTGAGAAATTTCAACAGGTCGCCGGTCATGGATGTTTCCCAAAATATAAGTGTTTTTGAATCTCTAGGAAATTAGTATAAAACAATGTGCAGACACTAGACATGACAATAAAAGTAATAATTTGCACTCCTTGGGAAATTTTGTTGACAAATTTGCGATAACTTAAACTTGAGAAATGTCAATGGGCGGCCGGTCATGGATATTTCCCAAAATATAAGAGTTTTTGAATCTCTAGGAAATTAGTCTAAAACAATGTGCTGACACTAGACATGACCATACAAGTAATAATTTGCACTCCTGGTGCAGTTTTGTTGACAAAATTGAGATAGCTCAAAATTGAGAAATTTCAACAGGCGGCGGGTCGTGGATTTTCCCCAAAATATAAGAGTTTCTGAATCACTTGGAAATAAGTCTAAAACAATGTTCTGACACTGGACATGGCCATACAAGTAATAATTTGCACTCCTGGTGCAGTTTTGTTGACAAAATTGAGATAGCTCAAAATTGAGAAATTTCAACAGGCGGCCGGTCATGGATTTTTCCCAAAATAGAAGAGTTTTTGAATCTCTAGGAAATTAGTCTAAAACAATGTGCTGACACTAGACATGACCATACAAGTAATAATTTGCACTCCTGGTGCAGTTTTGTTGACAAAATTGAGATAGCTCAAAATTGAGAAATTTCAACAGGCGGCGGGTCATGGATTTCCACCAAAATATAAGAGTTTCTGAATCACTAGGAAATAAGTCTAAAACAATGTTCTGACACGAGACGTGGCCATAAAAGTAATAATTTGCACTCCTGGTGGAGTTTTGTTGACAAAATTGAGATAGCTCAAAATTGAGAAATTTCAACAGGCGGCCGGTCATGGATTTTACCCAAAATATAAGTTTTTCTGAATCACAAGGAAATAAGTCTAAAACAATGTGCTGACACTAGACATGACCATACAAGTAATAATTTGCACTCCTGGTTCAGTTTTGTTGACAAAATTGAGATAGCTCAAAATAGAGAAATTTCAACAGGCGGCCGGTCATGGATGTTTCCCAAAGTATAAGACTTTTTGAATCTCTAGGAAATTAGTATAAAACAATGTGCAGACACTAGACATGACAATAAAAGTAATAATTTGCACTCCTTGGGAAATTTTGTTGACAAATTTGCGATAACTTAAACTTGAGAAATGTCAATGGGCGGCCGGTCATGGATATTTCCCAAAATATAAGAGTTTTTGAATCTCTAGGAAATTAGTCTAAAACAATGTGCTGACACTAGACATGACCATACAAGTAATAATTTGCACTCCTGGTGCAGTTTTGTTGACAAAATTGAGATAGCTCAAAATTGAGAAATTTCAACAGGCGGCGGGTCATGGATTTCCACCAAAATATAAGAGTTTCTGAATCACTAGGAAATAAGTCTAAAACAATGTTCTGACACTAGACAGGGCCATAAAAGTAATAATTTGCACTCCTGGTGGAGTTTTGTTGACAAAATTGAGATAGCTCAAAATTGAGAAATTTCAACAGGCGGCCGGTCATGGATTTTTCCCAAAATATAAGTTTTTCTGAATCACAAGGAAATAAGTCTAAAACAATGTGCTGACACTAGACATGACCATACAAGTAATAATTTGCACTCCTGGTTCAGTTTTGTTGACAAAATTGAGATAGCTCAAAATAGAGAAATTTCAACAGGCGGCCGGTCATGGATGTTTCCCAAAGTATAAGACTTTTTGAATCTCTATGAAATTAGTATAAAACAATGTGCAGACACTAGACATGACAATAAAAGTAATAATTTGCACTCCTTGGGAAATTTTGTTGACAAATTTGCGATAACTTAAACTTGAGAAATGTCAATGGGCGGCCGGTCATGGATATTTCCCAAAATATAAGAGTTTTTGAATCTCTAGGAAATTAGTCTAAAACAATGTGCTGACACTAGACATGACCATACAAGTAATAATTTGCACTCCTGGTGCAGTTTTGTTGACAAAATTGAGATAGCTCAAAATTGAGAAATTTCAACAGGCGGCGGGTCATGGATTTTCCCCAAAATATAAGAGTTTCTGAATCACTAGGAAATAAGTCTAAAACAATATTCTGACACTAGACGTGGCCATAAAAGTAATAATTTGCACTCCTGATGCAGTTTTGTTGACAAAATTGAGATAGCTCAAAATAGAGAAATTTCAACAGGCGGCCGGTCATGGATGTTTCCCAAAATATAAGAGTTTTTGAATCTCTAGGAAATTAGTCTAAAACAATGTGCAGACACTAGACATGACAATAAAAGTAATAATTTGCACTCCTGGGGAAATTTTGTTGACAAATTTGAGATAACTTAAACTTAAGAAATGTCAATGGGCGGCCGGTCATGGATATTTCCCAAAATATAAGAGTTTTTGAATCTCTAGGAAATTAGTCTAAAACAATGTGCTGACACTAGACATGACCATACAAGTAATAATTTGCACTCCTGTTGCAGTTTTGTTGACAAAATTGAGATAGCTCAAAATTGAGAAATTTCAACAGGCGGCGGGTCGTGGATTTTCCCCAAAATATAAGAGTTTCTGAATCACTTGGAAATAAGTCTAAAACAATGTTCTGACACTGGACATGGCCATACAAGTAATAATTTGCACTCCTGGTGCAGTTTTGTTGACAAAATTGAGATAGCTCAAAATTGAGAAATTTCAACAGGAGGCCGGTCATGGATTTTTCCCAAAATAGAAGAGTTTTTGAATCTCTAGGAAATTAGTCTAAAACAATGTGCTGACACTAGACATGACCATACAAGTAATAATTTGCACTCCTGGTGCAGTTTTGTTGACAAAATTGAGATAGCTCAAAATTGAGAAATTTCAACAGGCGGCGGGTCATGGATTTCCACCAAAATATAAGAGTTTCTGAATCACTAGGAAATAAGTCTAAAACAATGTTCTGACACTAGACAGGGCCATAAAAGTAATAATTTGCACTCCTGGTGGAGTTTTGTTGACAAAATTGAGATAGCTCAAAATTGAGAAATTTCAACAGGCGGCCGGTCATGGATTTTTCCCAAAATATAAGTTTTTCTGAATCACAAGGAAATAAGTCTAAAACAATGTGCTGACACTAGACATGACCATACAAGTAATAATTTGCACTCCTGGTTCAGTTTTGTTGACAAAATTGAGATAGCTCAAAATAGAGAAATTTCAACAGGCGGCCGGTCATGGATGTTTCCCAAAGTATAAGACTTTTTGAATCTCTAGGAAATTAGTCTAAAACAATGTGCAGACACTAGACATGACAATAAAAGTAATAATTTGCACTCCTGGGGACATTTTGTTGACAAATTTGAGATAACTTAAACTTGAGAAATGTCAATGGGCGGCCGGTCATGGATTTTTCCCAAAATATAAAAAGTTTCGGGATCACTAGTAAATTAGTCTAAAACAATGTGCTGACACTAGACATGACCATAAAAGTAATAATTTGCACTCCTGGTGCAGTTTTGTTGACAAAATTGAGATAGCTCAAAATTGAGAAATTTCAACAGGCGGCGGGTCATGGATTTTCCCCAAAATATAAGAGTTTCTGAATCACTAGGAAATAAGTCTAAAACAATATTCTGACACTAGACGTGGCCATAAAAGTAATAATTTGCACTCCTGGTGCAGTTTTGTTGACAAAATTGAGATAGCTCAAAATAGAGAAATTTCAACAGGCGGCCGGTCATGGATGTTTCCCAAAATATAAGAGTTTTTGAATCTCTAGGAAATTAGTCTAAAACAATGTGCAGACACTAGACATGACAATAAAAGTAATAATTTGCACTCCTGGGGAAATTTTGTTGACAAATTTGAGATAACTTAAACTTAAGAAATGTCAATGGGCGGCCGGTCATGGATATTTCCCAAAATATAAGAGTTTTTGAATCTCTAGGAAATTAGTCTAAAACAATGTGCTGACACTAGACATGACCATACAAGTAATAATTTGCACTCCTGTTGCAGTTTTGTTGACAAAATTGAGATAGCTCAAAATTGAGAAATTTCAACAGGCGGCGGGTCATGGATTTCCACCAAAATATAAGAGTTTCTGAATCACTAGGAAATAAGTCTAAAACAATGTTCTGACACTAGACAGGGCCATAAAAGTAATAATTTGCACTCCTGGTGGAGTTTTGTTGACAAAATTGAGATAGCTCAAAATTGAGAATTTTCAACAGGCGGCCGGTCATGCATTTTTCCCAAAATAGAAGAGTTTCTGAATCACAAGGAAATAAGTCTAAAACAATGTGCTGACACTAGACATGACCATAAAAGTAATAATTTGCACTCCTGGTGCAGTTTTGTTGACAAAATTGAGATAGTTCAAAATTGAGAAATTTCAACAGGCGGCCGGTCATGTATTTTTCCCAAAATATAAGAGTTTTTGCATCTCTTGGAAATTAGTCTAAAACAATGTGCTGACACTGGACATGACCATACAAGTAATAATTTGCTTTCCTGTGGAGTTTTGTTGACAAAATTGAGATAGCTCAAAATTGGGAAATTTCAACAGGCGGCCGGTCATGGATTTTTCCCCAAATATAAGAGTTTTTGAATCTCTAGGAAATTAGTCTAAAACAATGTGCAGACACTAGACATGACAATAAAAGTAATAATTTGCACTCCTGGGGACATTTTGTTGACAAATTTGAGATAACTTAAACTTGAGAAATGTCAATGGGCGGCCGGTCATGGATTTTTCCCAAAATATAAAAAGTTTCGGGATCACTAGTAAATTAGTCTAAAACAATGTGCTGACACTAGACATGACCATAAAAGTAATAATTTGCACTCCTGGTGCAGTTTTGTTGACAAAATTGAGATAGCTCAAAATTGAGAAATTTCAACAGGTCGCCGGTCATGGATGTTTCCCAAAATATAAGTGTTTTTGAATCTCTAGGAAATTAGTATAAAACAATGTGCAGACACTAGACATGACAATAAAAGTAATAATTTGCACTCCTTGGGAAATTTTGTTGACAAATTTGCGATAACTTAAACTTGAGAAATGTCAATGGGCGGCCGGTCATGGATATTTCCCAAAATATAAGAGTTTTTGAATCTCTAGGAAATTAGTCTAAAACAATGTGCTGACACTAGACATGACCATACAAGTAATAATTTGCACTCCTGGTGCAGTTTTGTTGACAAAATTGAGATAGCTCAAAATTGAGAAATTTCAACAGGCGGCGGGTCGTGGATTTTCCCCAAAATATAAGAGTTTCTGAATCACTTGGAAATAAGTCTAAAACAATGTTCTGACACTGGACATGGCCATACAAGTAATAATTTGCACTCCTGGTGCAGTTTTGTTGACAAAATTGAGATAGCTCAAAATTGAGAAATTTCAACAGGCGGCCGGTCATGGATTTTTCCCAAAATAGAAGAGTTTTTGAATCTCTAGGAAATTAGTCTAAAACAATGTGCTGACACTAGACATGACCATACAAGTAATAATTTGCACTCCTGGTGCAGTTTTGTTGACAAAATTGAGATAGCTCAAAATTGAGAAATTTCAACAGGCGGCGGGTCATGGATTTCCACCAAAATATAAGAGTTTCTGAATCACTAGGAAATAAGTCTAAAACAATGTTCTGACACTAGACGTGGCCATAAAAGTAATAATTTGCACTCCTGGTGGAGTTTTGTTGACAAAATTGAGATAGCTCAAAATTGAGAAATTTCAACAGGCGGCCGGTCATGGATTTTTCCCAAAAATATAAGTTTTTCTGAATCACAAGGAAATAAGTCTAAAACAATGTGCTGACACTAGACATGACCATACAAGTAATAATTTGCACTCCTGGTTCAGTTTTGTTGACAAAATTGAGATAGCTCAAAATAGAGAAATTTCAACAGGCGGCCGGTCATGGATGTTTCCCAAAGTATAAGACTTTTTGAATCTCTAGGAAATTAGTATAAAACAATGTGCAGACACTAGACATGACAATAAAAGTAATAATTTGCACTCCTTGGGAAATTTTGTTGACAAATTTGCGATAACTTAAACTTGAGAAATGTCAATGGGCGGCCGGTCATGGATATTTCCCAAAATATAAGAGTTTTTGAATCTCTAGGAAATTAGTCTAAAACAATGTGCTGACACTAGACATGACCATACAAGTAATAATTTGCACTCCTGGTGCAGTTTTGTTGACAAAATTGAGATAGCTCAAAATTGAGAAATTTCAACAGGCGGCGGGTCATGGATTTCCACCAAAATATAAGAGTTTCTGAATCACTAGGAAATAAGTCTAAAACAATGTTCTGACACTAGACAGGGCCATAAAAGTAATAATTTGCACTCCTGGTGGAGTTTTGTTGACAAAATTGAGATAGCTCAAAATTGAGAAATTTCAACAGGCGGCCGGTCATGGATTTTTCCCAAAATATAAGTTTTTCTGAATCACAAGGAAATAAGTCTAAAACAATGTGCTGACACTAGACATGACCATACAAGTAATAATTTGCACTCCTGGTTCAGTTTTGTTGACAAAATTGAGATAGCTCAAAATAGAGAAATTTCAACAGGCGGCCGGTCATGGATGTTTCCCAAAGTATAAGACTTTTTGAATCTCTAGGAAATTAGTATAAAACAATGTGCAGACACTAGACATGACAATAAAAGTAATAATTTGCACTCCTTGGGAAATTTTGTTGACAAATTTGCGATAACTTAAACTTGAGAAATGTCAATGGGCGGCCGGTCATGGATATTTCCCAAAATATAAGAGTTTTTGAATCTCTAGGAAATTAGTCTAAAACAATGTGCTGACACTAGACATGACCATACAAGTAATAATTTGCACTCCTGGTGCAGTTTTGTTGACAAAATTGAGATAGCTCAAAATTGAGAAATTTCAACAGGCGGCGGGTCATGGATTTTCCCCAAAATATAAGAGTTTCTGAATCACTAGGAAATAAGTCTAAAACAATATTCTGACACTAGACGTGGCCATAAAAGTAATAATTTGCACTCCTGATGCAGTTTTGTTGACAAAATTGAGATAGCTCAAAATAGAGAAATTTCAACAGGCGGCCGGTCATGGATGTTTCCCAAAATATAAGAGTTTTTGAATCTCTAGGAAATTAGTCTAAAACAATGTGCAGACACTAGACATGACAATAAAAGTAATAATTTGCACTCCTGGGGAAATTTTGTTGACAAATTTGAGATAACTTAAACTTAAGAAATGTCAATGGGCGGCCGGTCATGGATATTTCCCAAAATATAAGAGTTTTTGAATCTCTAGGAAATTAGTCTAAAACAATGTGCTGACACTAGACATGACCATACAAGTAATAATTTGCACTCCTGTTGCAGTTTTGTTGACAAAATTGAGATAGCTCAAAATTGAGAAATTTCAACAGGCGGCGGGTCGTGGATTTTCCCCAAAATATAAGAGTTTCTGAATCACTTGGAAATAAGTCTAAAACAATGTTCTGACACTGGACATGGCCATACAAGTAATAATTTGCACTCCTGGTGCAGTTTTGTTGACAAAATTGAGATAGCTCAAAATTGAGAAATTTCAACAGGAGGCCGGTCATGGATTTTTCCCAAAATAGAAGAGTTTTTGAATCTCTAGGAAATTAGTCTAAAACAATGTGCTGACACTAGACATGACCATACAAGTAATAATTTGCACTCCTGGTGCAGTTTTGTTGACAAAATTGAGATAGCTCAAAATTGAGAAATTTCAACAGGCGGCGGGTCATGGATTTCCACCAAAATATAAGAGTTTCTGAATCACTAGGAAATAAGTCTAAAACAATGTTCTGACACTAGACAGGGCCATAAAAGTAATAATTTGCACTCCTGGTGGAGTTTTGTTGACAAAATTGAGATAGCTCAAAATTGAGAAATTTCAACAGGCGGCCGGTCATGGATTTTTCCCAAAATATAAGACTTTTTGAATCTCTAGGAAATTAGTCTAAAACAATGTGCAGACACTAGACATGACAATAAAAGTAATAATTTGCACTCCTGGGGACATTTTGTTGACAAATTTGAGATAACTTAAACTTGAGAAATGTCAATGGGCGGCCGGTCATGGATTTTTCCCAAAATATAAAAAGTTTCGGGATCACTAGTAAATTAGTCTAAAACAATGTGCTGACACTAGACATGACCATAAAAGTAATAATTTGCACTCCTGGTGCAGTTTTGTTGACAAAATTGAGATAGCTCAAAATTGAGAAATTTCAACAGGCGGCGGGTCATGGATTTTCCCCAAAATATAAGAGTTTCTGAATCACTAGGAAATAAGTCTAAAACAATATTCTGACACTAGACGTGGCCATAAAAGTAATAATTTGCACTCCTGGTGCAGTTTTGTTGACAAAATTGAGATAGCTCAAAATAGAGAAATTTCAACAGGCGGCCGGTCATGGATGTTTCCCAAAATATAAGAGTTTTTGAATCTCTAGGAAATTAGTCTAAAACAATGTGCAGACACTAGACATGACAATAAAAGTAATAATTTGCACTCCTGGGGAAATTTTGTTGACAAATTTGAGATAACTTAAACTTAAGAAATGTCAATGGGCGGCCGGTCATGGATATTTCCCAAAATATAAGAGTTTTTGAATCTCTAGGAAATTAGTCTAAAACAATGTGCTGACACTAGACATGACCATACAAGTAATAATTTGCACTCCTGTTGCAGTTTTGTTGACAAAATTGAGATAGCTCAAAATTGAGAAATTTCAACAGGCGGCGGGTCATGGATTTCCACCAAAATATAAGAGTTTCTGAATCACTAGGAAATAAGTCTAAAACAATGTTCTGACACTAGACAGGGCCATAAAAGTAATAATTTGCACTCCTGGTGGAGTTTTGTTGACAAAATTGAGATAGCTCAAAATTGAGAATTTTCAACAGGCGGCCGGTCATGCATTTTTCCCAAAATAGAAGAGTTTCTGAATCACAAGGAAATAAGTCTAAAACAATGTGCTGACACTAGACATGACCATAAAAGTAATAATTTGCACTCCTGGTGCAGTTTTGTTGACAAAATTGAGATAGTTCAAAATTGAGAAATTTCAACAGGCGGCCGGTCATGTATTTTTCCCAAAATATAAGAGTTTTTGCATCTCTTGGAAATTAGTCTAAAACAATGTGCTGACACTGGACATGACCATACAAGTAATAATTTGCTTTCCTGTGGAGTTTTGTTGACAAAATTGAGATAGCTCAAAATTGGGAAATTTCAACAGGCGGCCGGTCATGGATTTTTCCCCAAATATAAGAGTTTTTGAATCTCTAGGAAATTAGTCTAAAACAATGTGCAGACACTAGACATGACAATAAAAGTAATAATTTGCACTCCTGGGGACATTTTGTTGACAAATTTGAGATAACTTAAACTTGAGAAATGTCAATGGGCGGCCGGTCATGGATTTTTCCCAAAATATAAAAAGTTTCGGGATCACTAGTAAATTAGTCTAAAACAATGTGCTGACACTAGACATGACCATAAAAGTAATAATTTGCACTCCTGGTGCAGTTTTGTTGACAAAATTGAGATAGCTCAAAATTGAGAAATTTCAACAGGTCGCCGGTCATGGATGTTTCCCAAAATATAAGTGTTTTTGAATCTCTAGGAAATTAGTATAAAACAATGTGCAGACACTAGACATGACAATAAAAGTAATAATTTGCACTCCTTGGGAAATTTTGTTGACAAATTTGCGATAACTTAAACTTGAGAAATGTCAATGGGCGGCCGGTCATGGATATTTCCCAAAATATAAGAGTTTTTGAATCTCTAGGAAATTAGTCTAAAACAATGTGCTGACACTAGACATGACCATACAAGTAATAATTTGCACTCCTGGTTCAGTTTTGTTGACAAAATTGAGATAGCTCAAAATTGAGAAATTTCAACAGGCGGCGGGTCATGGATTTTCCCCAAAATATAAGAGTTTCTGAATCACTAGGAAATAAGTCTAAAACAATATTCTGACACTAGACGTGGCCATAAAAGTAATAATTTGCACTCCTGGTGCAGTTTTGTTGACAAAATTGAGATAGCTCAAAATAGAGAAATTTCAACAGGCGGCGGGTCGTGGATTTTCCCCAAAATATAAGAGTTTCTGAATCACTTGGAAATAAGTCTAAAACAATGTTCTGACACTGGACATGGCCATACAAGTAATAATTTGCACTCCTGGTGCAGTTTTGTTGACAAAATTGAGATAGCTCAAAATTGAGAAATTTCAACAGGCGGCCGGTCATGGATTTTTCCCAAAATAGAAGAGTTTTTGAATCTCTAGGAAATTAGTCTAAAACAATGTGCTGACACTAGACATGACCATACAAGTAATAATTTGCACTCCTGGTGCAGTTTTGTTGACAAAATTGAGATAGCTCAAAATTGAGAAATTTCAACAGGCGGCGGGTCATGGATTTCCACCAAAATATAAGAGTTTCTGAATCACTATGAAATAAGTCTAAAACAATGTTCTGACACTAGACAGGGCCATAAAAGTAATAATTTGCACTCCTGGTGGAGTTTTGTTGACAAAATTGAGATAGCTCAAAATTGAGAAATTTCAACAGGCGGCCGGTCATGGATTTTTCCCAAAATATAAGTTTTTCTGAATCACAAGGAAATAAGTCTAAAACAATGTGCTGACACTAGACATGACCATACAAGTAATAATTTGCACTCCTGGTTCAGTTTTGTTGACAAAATTGAGATAGCTCAAAATAGAGAAATTTCAACAGGCGGCCGGTCATGGATGTTTCCCAAAGTATAAGACTTTTTGAATCTCTAGGAAATTAGTATAAAACAATGTGCAGACACTAGACATGACAATAAAAGTAATAATTTGCACTCCTTGGGAAATTTTGTTGACAAATTTGCGATAACTTAAACTTGAGAAATGTCAATGGGCGGCCGGTCATGGATATTTCCCAAAATATAAGAGTTTTTGAATCTCTAGGAAATTAGTCTAAAACAATGTGCTGACACTAGACATGACCATACAAGTAATAATTTGCACTCCTGGTGCAGTTTTGTTGACAAAATTGAGATAGCTCAAAATTGAGAAATTTCAACAGGCGGCGGGTCATGGATTTCCACCAAAATATAAGAGTTTCTGAATCACTAGGAAATAAGTCTAAAACAATGTTCTGACACTAGACAGGGCCATAAAAGTAATAATTTGCACTCCTGGTGGAGTTTTGTTGACAAAATTGAGATAGCTCAAAATTGAGAAATTTCAACAGGCGGCCGGTCATGGATTTTTCCCAAAATATAAGTTTTTCTGAATCACAAGGAAATAAGTCTAAAACAATGTGCTGACACTAGACATGACCATACAAGTAATAATTTGCACTCCTGGTTCAGTTTTGTTGACAAAATTGAGATAGCTCAAAATAGAGAAATTTCAACAGGCGGCCGGTCATGGATGTTTCCCAAAGTATAAGACTTTTTGAATCTCTAGGAAATTAGTATAAAACAATGTGCAGACACTAGACATGACAATAAAAGTAATAATTTGCACTCCTTGGGAAATTTTGTTGACAAATTTGCGATAACTTAAACTTGAGAAATGTCAATGGGTGGCCGGTCATGGATATTTCCCAAAATATAAGAGTTTTTGAATCTCTAGGAAATTAGTCTAAAACAATGTGCTGACACTAGACATGACCATACAAGTAATAATTTGCACTCCTGGTGCAGTTTTGTTGACAAAATTGAGATAGCTCAAAATTGAGAAATTTCAACAGGCGGCGGGTCATGGATTTTCCCCAAAATATAAGAGTTTCTGAATCACTAGGAAATAAGTCTAAAACAATATTCTGACACTAGACGTGGCCATAAAAGTAATAATTTGCACTCCTGATGCAGTTTTGTTGACAAAATTGAGATAGCTCAAAATAGAGAAATTTCAACAGGCGGCCGGTCATGGATGTTTCCCAAAATATAAGAGTTTTTGAATCTCTAGGAAATTAGTCTAAAACAATGTGCAGACACTAGACATGACAATAAAAGTAATAATTTGCACTCCTGGGGAAATTTTGTTGACAAATTTGAGATAACTTAAACTTAAGAAATGTCAATGGGCGGCCGGTCATGGATATTTCCCAAAATATAAGAGTTTTTGAATCTCTAGGAAATTAGTCTAAAACAATGTGCTGACACTAGACATGACCATACAAGTAATAATTTGCACTCCTGTTGCAGTTTTGTTGACAAAATTGAGATAGCTCAAAATTGAGAAATTTCAACAGGCGGCGGGTCGTGGATTTTCCCCAAAATATAAGAGTTTCTGAATCACTTGGAAATAAGTCTAAAACAATGTTCTGACACTGGACATGGCCATACAAGTAATAATTTGCACTCCTGGTGCAGTTTTGTTGACAAAATTGAGATAGCTCAAAATTGAGAAATTTCAACAGGAGGCCGGTCATGGATTTTTCCCAAAATAGAAGAGTTTTTGAATCTCTAGGAAATTAGTCTAAAACAATGTGCTGACACTAGACATGACCATACAAGTAATAATTTGCACTCCTGGTGCAGTTTTGTTGACAAAATTGAGATAGCTCAAAATTGAGAAATTTCAACAGGCGGCGGGTCATGGATTTCCACCAAAATATAAGAGTTTCTGAATCACTAGGAAATAAGTCTAAAACAATGTTCTGACACTAGACAGGGCCATAAAAGTAATAATTTGCACTCCTGGTGGAGTTTTGTTGACAAAATTGAGATAGCTCAAAATTGAGAAATTTCAACAGGCGGCCGGTCATGGATTTTTCCCAAAATATAAGTTTTTCTGAATCACAAGGAAATAAGTCTAAAACAATGTGCTGACACTAGACATGACCATACAAGTAATAATTTGCACTCCTGGTTCAGTTTTGTTGACAAAATTGAGATAGCTCAAAATAGAGAAATTTCAACAGGCGGCCGGTCATGGATGTTTCCCAAAGTATAAGACTTTTTGAATCTCTAGGAAATTAGTCTAAAACAATGTGCAGACACTAGACATGACAATAAAAGTAATAATTTGCACTCCTGGGGACATTTTGTTGACAAATTTGAGATAACTTAAACTTGAGAAATGTCAATGGGCGGCCGGTCATGGATTTTTCCCAAAATATAAAAAGTTTCGGGATCACTAGTAAATTAGTCTAAAACAATGTGCTGACACTAGACATGACCATAAAAGTAATAATTTGCACTCCTGGTGCAGTTTTGTTGACAAAATTGAGATAGCTCAAAATAGAGAAATTTCAACAGGCGGCCGGTCATGGATGTTTCCCAAAATATAAGAGTTTTTGAATCTCTAGGAAATTAGTCTAAAACAATGTGCAGACACTAGACATGACAATAAAAGTAATAATTTGCACTCCTGGGGAAATTTTGTTGACAAATTTGAGATAACTTAAACTTAAGAAATGTCAATGGGCGGCCGGTCATGGATATTTCCCAAAATATAAGAGTTTTTGAATCTCTAGGAAATTAGTCTAAAACAATGTGCTGACACTAGACATGACCATACAAGTAATAATTTGCACTCCTGTTGCAGTTTTGTTGACAAAATTGAGATAGCTCAAAATTGAGAAATTTCAACAGGCGGCGGGTCATGGATTTCCACCAAAATATAAGAGTTTCTGAATCACTAGGAAATAAGTCTAAAACAATGTTCTGACACTAGACAGGGCCATAAAAGTAATAATTTGCACTCCTGGTGGAGTTTTGTTGACAAAATTGAGATAGCTCAAAATTGAGAAATTTCAACAGGCGGCCGGTCATGGATTTTTCCCAAAATATAAGTTTTTCTGAATCACAAGGAAATAAGTCTAAAACAATGTGCTGACACTAGACATGACCATACAAGTAATAATTTGCACTCCTGGTTCAGTTTTGTTGACAAAATTGAGATAGCTCAAAATAGAGAAATTTCAACAGGCGGCCGGTCATGGATGTTTCCCAAAGTATAAGACTTTTTGAATCTCTAGGAAATTAGTATAAAACAATGTGCAGACACTAGACATGACAATAAAAGTAATAATTTGCACTCCTTGGGAAATTTTGTTGACAAATTTGCGATAACTTAAACTTGAGAAATGTCAATGGGCGGCCGGTCATGGATATTTCCCAAAATATAAGAGTTTTTGAATCTCTAGGAAATTAGTCTAAAACAATGTGCTGACACTAGACATGACCATACAAGTAATAATTTGCACTCCTGGTGCAGTTTTGTTGACAAAATTGAGATAGCTCAAAATTGAGAAATTTCAACAGGCGGCGGGTCATGGATTTTCCCCAAAATATAAGAGTTTCTGAATCACTAGGAAATAAGTCTAAAACAATATTCTGACACTAGACGTGGCCATAAAAGTAATAATTTGCACTCCTGATGCAGTTTTGTTGACAAAATTGAGATAGCTCAAAATAGAGAAATTTCAACAGGCGGCCGGTCATGGATGTTTCCCAAAATATAAGAGTTTTTGAATCTCTAGGAAATTAGTCTAAAACAATGTGCTGACACTAGACATGACCATACAAGTAATAATTTGCACTCCTGTTGCAGTTTTGTTGACAAAATTGAGATAGCTCAAAATTGAGAAATTTCAACAGGCGGCGGGTCGTGGATTTTCCCCAAAATATAAGAGTTTCTGAATCACTTAGAAATAAGTCTAAAACAATGTTCTGACACTGGACATGGCCATACAAGTAATAATTTGCACTCCTGGTGCAGTTTTGTTGACAAAATTGAGATAGCTCAAAATTGAGAAATTTCAACAGGAGGCCGGTCATGGATTTTTCCCAAAATAGAAGAGTTTTTGAATCTCTAGGAAATTAGTCTAAAACAATGTGCTGACACTAGACATGACCATACAAGTAATAATTTGCACTCCTGGTGCAGTTTTGTTGACAAAATTGAGATAGCTCAAAATTGAGAAATTTCAACAGGCGGCGGGTCATGGATTTCCACCAAAATATAAGAGTTTCTGAATCACTAGGAAATAAGTCTAAAACAATGTTCTGACACTAGACAGGGCCATAAAAGTAATAATTTGCACTCCTGGTGGAGTTTTGTTGACAAAATTGAGATAGCTCAAAATTGAGAAATTTCAACAGGCGGCCGGTCATGGATTTTTCCCAAAATATAAGTTTTTCTGAATCACAAGGAAATAAGTCTAAAACAATGTGCTGACACTAGACATGACCATACAAGTAATAATTTGCACTCCTGGTTCAGTTTTGTTGACAAAATTGAGATAGCTCAAAATAGAGAAATTTCAACAGGCGGCCGGTCATGGATGTTTCCCAAAGTATAAGACTTTTTGAATCTCTAGGAAATTAGTCTAAAACAATGTGCAGACACTAGACATGACAATAAAAGTAATAATTTGCACTCCTGGGGACATTTTGTTGACAAATTTGAGATAACTTAAACTTAAGAAATGTCAATGGGCGGCCGGTCATGGATATTTCCCAAAATATAAGAGTTTTTGAATCTCTAGGAAATTAGTCTAAAACAATGTGCTGACACTAGACATGACCATACAAGTAATAATTTGCACTCCTGTTGCAGTTTTGTTGACAAAATTGAGATAGCTCAAAATTGAGAAATTTCAACAGGCGGCGGGTCGTGGATTTTCCCCAAAATATAAGAGTTTCTGAATCACTTGGAAATAAGTCTAAAACAATGTTCTGACACTGGACATGGCCATACAAGTAATAATTTGCACTCCTGGTGCAGTTTTGTTGAGAAAATTGAGATAGCTCAAAATTGAGAAATTTCAACAGGCGGCCGGTCATGGATTTTTCCCAAAATAGAAGAGTTTTTGAATCTCTAGGAAATTAGTCTAAAACAATGTGCTGACACTAGACATGACCATACAAGTAATAATTTGCACTCCTGGTGCAGTTTTGTTGACAAAATTGAGATAGCTCAAAATTGAGAAATTTCAACAGGCGGCGGGTCATGGATTTCCACCAAAATATAAGAGTTTCTGAATCACTAGGAAATAAGTCTAAAACAATGTTCTGACACTAGACAGGGCCATAAAAGTAATAATTTGCACTCCTGGTGGAGTTTTGTTGACAAAATTGAGATAGCTCAAAATTGAGAAATTTCAACAGGCGGCCGGTCATGGATTTTTCCCAAAATATAAGTTTTTCTGAATCACAAGGAAATAAGTCTAAAACAATGTGCTGACACTAGACATGACCATACAAGTAATAATTTGCACTCCTGGTTCAGTTTTCTTGACAAAATTGAGATAGCTCAAAATTGAGAAATTTCAACAGGCGGCCGGTCATGCATTTTTCCCAAAATAGAAGAGTTTCTGAATCACAAGGAAATAAGTCTAAAACAATGTGCTGACACTAGACATGACCATAAAAGTAATAATTTGCACTCCTGGTGCAGTTTTGTTGACAAAATTGAGATAGTTCAAAATTGAGAAATTTCAACAGGCGGCGGGTCATGGATTTTCCCCAAAATATAAGAGTTTCTGAATCACTAGGAAATAAGTCTAAAACAATATTCTGACACTAGACATGGCCATAAAAGTAATAATTTGCACTCCTGGTGCAGTTTTGTTGACAAAATTGAGATAGCTCAAAATTGAGAAATTTCAACAGGCGGCCGGTCATGGATTTTTCCCAAAATAGAAGAGTTTTTGAATCTCTAGGAAATTAGTCTAAAACAATGTGCTGACACTAGACATGACCATACAAGTAATAATTTGCACTCCTGGTGCAGTTTTGTTGACAAAATTGAGATAGCTCAAAATAGAGAAATTTCAACAGGCGGCCGGTCATGGATGTTTCCCAAAATATAAGAGTTTTTGAATCTCTAGGAAATTAGTCTAAAACAATGTGCAGACACTAGACATGACAATAAAAGTAATAATTTGCACTCCTGGGGAAATTTTGTTGACAAATTTGAGATAACTTAAACTTAAGAAATGTCAATGGGCGGCCGGTCATGGATATTTCCCAAAATATAAGAGTTTTTGAATCTCTAGGAAATTAGTCTAAAACAATGTGCTGACACTAGACATGACCATACAAGTAATAATTTGCACTCCTGTTGCAGTTTTGTTGACAAAATTGAGATAGCTCAAAATTGAGAAATTTCAACAGGCGGCGGGTCGTGGATTTTCCCCAAAATATAAGAGTTTCTGAATCACTTGGAAATAAGTCTAAAACAATGTTCTGACACTGGACATGGCCATACAAGTAATAATTTGCACTCCTGGTGCAGTTTTGTTGACAAAATTGAGATAGCTCAAAATTGAGAAATTTCAACAGGAGGCCGGTCATGGATTTTTCCCAAAATAGAAGAGTTTTTGAATCTCTAGGAAATTAGTCTAAAACAATGTGCTGACACTAGACATGACCATACAAGTAATAATTTGCACTCCTGGTGCAGTTTTGTTGACAAAATTGAGATAGCTCAAAATTGAGAAATTTCAACAGGCGGCGGGTCATGGATTTCCACCAAAATATAAGAGTTTCTGAATCACTAGGAAATAAGTCTAAAACAATGTTCTGACACTAGACAGGGCCATAAAAGTAATAATTTGCACTCCTGGTGGAGTTTTGTTGACAAAATTGAGATAGCTCAAAATTGAGAAATTTCAACAGGCGGCCGGTCATGGATTTTTCCCAAAATATAAGTTTTTCTGAATCACAAGGAAATAAGTCTAAAACAATGTGCTGACACTAGACATGACCATACAAGTAATAATTTGCACTCCTGGTTCAGTTTTGTTGACAAAATTGAGATAGCTCAAAATAGAGAAATTTCAACAGGCGGCCGGTCATGGATGTTTCCCAAAGTATAAGACTTTTTGAATCTCTAGGAAATTAGTCTAAAACAATGTGCAGACACTAGACATGACAATAAAAGTAATAATTTGCACTCCTGGGGACATTTTGTTGACAAATTTGAGATAACTTAAACTTGAGAAATGTCAATCGGCGGCCGGTCATGGATTTTTCCCAAAATATAAAAAGTTTCGGGATCACTAGTAAATTAGTCTAAAACAATGTGCTGACACTAGACATGACCATAAAAGTAATAATTTGCACTCCTGGTGCAGTTTTGTTGACAAAATTGAGATAGCTCAAAATTGAGAAATTTCAACAGGCGGCGGGTCATGGATTTTCCCCAAAATATAAGAGTTTCTGAATCACTAGGAAATAAGTCTAAAACAATATTCTGACACTAGACGTGGCCATAAAAGTAATAATTTGCACTCCTGGTGCAGTTTTGTTGACAAAATTGAGATAGCTCAAAATAGAGAAATTTCAACAGGCGGCCGGTCATGGATGTTTCCCAAAATATAAGAGTTTTTGAATCTCTAGGAAATTAGTCTAAAACAATGTGCAGACACTAGACATGACAATAAAAGTAATAATTTGCACTCCTGGGGAAATTTTGTTGACAAATTTGAGATAACTTAAACTTAAGAAATGTCAATGGGCGGCCGGTCATGGATATTTCCCAAAATATAAGAGTTTTTGAATCTCTAGGAAATTAGTCTAAAACAATGTGCTGACACTAGACATGACCATACAAGTAATAATTTGCACTCCTGTTGCAGTTTTGTTGACAAAATTGAGATAGCTCAAAATTGAGAAATTTCAACAGGCGGCGGGTCATGGATTTCCACCAAAATATAAGAGTTTCTGAATCACTAGGAAATAAGTCTAAAACAATGTTCTGACACTAGACAGGGCCATAAAAGTAATAATTTGCACTCCTGGTGGAGTTTTGTTGACAAAATTGAGATAGCTCAAAATTGAGAAATTTCAACAGGCGGCCGGTCATGGATTTTTCCCAAAATATAAGTTTTTCTGAATCACAAGGAAATAAGTCTAAAACAATGTGCTGACACTAGACATGACCATACAAGTAATAATTTGCACTCCTGGTTCAGTTTTGTTGACAAAATTGAGATAGCTCAAAATAGAGAAATTTCAACAGGCGGCCGGTCATGGATGTTTCCCAAAGTATAAGACTTTTTGAATCTCTAGGAAATTAGTATAAAACAATGTGCAGACACTAGACATGACAATAAAAGTAATAATTTGCACTCCTTGGGAAATTTTGTTGACAAATTTGCGATAACTTAAACTTGAGAAATGTCAATGGGCGGCCGGTCATGGATATTTCCCAAAATATAAGAGTTTTTGAATCTCTAGGAAATTAGTCTAAAACAATGTGCTGACACTAGACATGACCATACAAGTAATAATTTGCACTCCTGGTGCAGTTTTGTTGACAAAATTGAGATAGCTCAAAATTGAGAAATTTCAACAGGCGGCGGGTCATGGATTTTCCCCAAAATATAAGAGTTTCTGAATCACTAGGAAATAAGTCTAAAACAATATTCTGACACTAGACGTGGCCATAAAAGTAATAATTTGCACTCCTGATGCAGTTTTGTTGACAAAATTGAGATAGCTCAAAATAGAGAAATTTCAACAGGCGGCCGGTCATGGATGTTTCCCAAAATATAAGAGTTTTTGAATCTCTAGGAAATTAGTCTAAAACAATGTGCTGACACTAGACATGACCATACAAGTAATAATTTGCACTCCTGTTGCAGTTTTGTTGACAAAATTGAGATAGCTCAAAATTGAGAAATTTCAACAGGCGGCGGGTCGTGGATTTTCCCCAAAATATAAGAGTTTCTGAATCACTTGGAAATAAGTCTAAAACAATGTTCTGACACTGGACATGGCCATACAAGTAATAATTTGCACTCCTGGTGCAGTTTTGTTGACAAAATTGAGATAGCTCAAAATTGAGAAATTTCAACAGGAGGCCGGTCATGGATTTTTCCCAAAATAGAAGAGTTTTTGAATCTCTAGGAAATTAGTCTAAAACAATGTGCTGACACTAGACATGACCATACAAGTAATAATTTGCACTCCTGGTGCAGTTTTGTTGACAAAATTGAGATAGCTCAAAATTGAGAAATTTCAACAGGCGGCGGGTCATGGATTTCCACCAAAATATAAGAGTTTCTGAATCACTAGGAAATAAGTCTAAAACAATGTTCTGACACTAGACAGGGCCATAAAAGTAATAATTTGCACTCCTGGTGGAGTTTTGTTGACAAAATTGAGATAGCTCAAAATTGAGAAATTTCAACAGGCGGCCGGTCATGGATTTTTCCCAAAATATAAGTTTTTCTGAATCACAAGGAAATAAGTCTAAAACAATGTGCTGACACTAGACATGACCATACAAGTAATAATTTGCACTCCTGGTTCAGTTTTGTTGACAAAATTGAGATAGCTCAAAATAGAGAAATTTCAACAGGCGGCCGGTCATGGATGTTTCCCAAAGTATAAGACTTTTTGAATCTCTAGGAAATTAGTCTAAAACAATGTGCAGACACTAGACATGACAATAAAAGTAATAATTTGCACTCCTGGGGACATTTTGTTGACAAATTTGAGATAACTTAAACTTAAGAAATGTCAATGGGCGGCCGGTCATGGATATTTCCCAAAATATAAGAGTTTTTGAATCTCTAGGAAATTAGTCTAAAACAATGTGCTGACACTAGACATGACCATACAAGTAATAATTTGCACTCCTGTTGCAGTTTTGTTGACAAAATTGAGATAGCTCAAAATTGAGAAATTTCAACAGGCGGCGGGTCGTGGATTTTCTCCAAAATATAAGAGTTTCTGAATCACTTGGAAATAAGTCTAAAACAATGTTCTGACACTGGACATGGCCATACAAGTAATAATTTGCACTCCTGGTGCAGTTTTGTTGAGAAAATTGAGATAGCTCAAAATTGAGAAATTTCAACAGGCGGCCGGTCATGGATTTTTCCCAAAATAGAAGAGTTTTTGAATCTCTAGGAAATTAGTCTAAAACAATGTGCTGACACTAGACATGACCATACAAGTAATAATTTGCACTCCTGGTGCAGTTTTGTTGACAAAATTGAGATAGCTCAAAATTGAGAAATTTCAACAGGCGGCGGGTCATGGATTTCCACCAAAATATAAGAGTTTCTGAATCACTAGGAAATAAGTCTAAAACAATGTTCTGACACTAGACAGGGCCATAAAAGTAATAATTTGCACTCCTGGTGGAGTTTTGTTGACAAAATTGAGATAGCTCAAAATTGAGAAATTTCAACAGGCGGCCGGTCATGGATTTTTCCCAAAATATAAGTTTTTCTGAATCACAAGGAAATAAGTCTAAAACAATGTGCTGACACTAGACATGACCATACAAGTAATAATTTGCACTCCTGGTTCAGTTTTCTTGACAAAATTGAGATAGCTCAAAATTGAGAAATTTCAACAGGCGGCCGGTCATGCATTTTTCCCAAAATAGAAGAGTTTCTGAATCACAAGGAAATAAGTCTAAAACAATGTGCTGACACTAGACATGACCATAAAAGTAATAATTTGCACTCCTGGTGCAGTTTTGTTGACAAAATTGAGATAGTTCAAAATTGAGAAATTTCAACAGGCGGCGGGTCATGGATTTTCCCCAAAATATAAGAGTTTCTGAATCACTAGGAAATAAGTCTAAAACAATATTCTGACACTAGACATGGCCATAAAAGTAATAATTTGCACTCCTGGTGCAGTTTTGTTGACAAAATTGAGATAGCTCAAAATTGAGAAATTTCAACAGGCGGCCGGTCATGGATTTTTCCCAAAATAGAAGAGTTTTTGAATCTCTAGGAAATTAGTCTAAAACAATGTGCTGACACTAGACATGACCATACAAGTAATAATTTGCACTCCTGGTGCAGTTTTGTTGACAAAATTGAGATAGCTCAAAATTGAGAAATATCAACAGGCGGCGGGTCATGGATTTCCACCAAAATATAAGAGTTTCTGAATCACTAGGAAATAAGTCTAAAACAATGTTCTGACACTAGACAGGGCCATAAAAGTAATAATTTGCACTCCTGGTGGAGTTTTGTTGACAAAATTGAGATAGCTCAAAATTGAGAAATTTCAACAGGCGGCCGGTCATGTATTTCTCCCAAAATATAAGTTTTTCTGAATCACAAGGAAATAAGTCTAAAACAATGTGCTGACACTAGACATGACCATACAAGTAATAATTTGCACTCCTGGTTCAGTTTTCTTGACAAAATTGAGATAGCTCAAAATTGAGAATTTTCAACAGGCGGCCGGTCATGCATTTTTCCCAAAATAGAAGAGTTTCTGAATCACAAGGAAATAAGTCTAAAACAATGTGCTGACACTAGACATGACCATAAAAGTAATAATTTGCACTCCTGGTGCAGTTTTGTTGACAAAATTGAGATAGTTCAAAATTGAGAAATTTCAACAGGCGGCCGGTCATGTATTTTTCCCAAAATATAAGAGTTTTTGCATCTCTTGGAAATTAGTCTAAAACAATGTGCTGACACTGGACATGACCATACAAGTAATAATTTGCTTTCCTGTGGAGTTTTGTTGACAAAATTGAGATATCTCAAAATTGAGAAATTTCAACAGGCGGCCAGTCATGGATTTTTCCCAAAATATAAAAACAATGTTCTGACACTAGACAGGGCCATAAAAGTTATAATTTGCACTCCTGGTGCAGTTTTGTTGACAAAATTGAGATAGCTCAAAATTGAGAAATTTCAACAGGCGGCGGGTCATGGATTTCCACCAAAATATAAGAGTTTCTGAATCACTAGGAAATAAGTCTAAAACAATGTGCTGACACTAGACATGACCATACAAGTAATAATTTGCACTCCTGGTGCAGTTTTCTTGACAAAATTGAGATAGCTAAAAATTGAGAAATTTCAACAGGCGGCCGGTCATGGATTTTTCCCAAAATATAAAAACAATGTTCTGACACTAGACAGGGCCATAAAAGTTATAATTTGCACACCTGGTGCAGTTTTGTTGACAAAATTGAGATAGCTCAAAATTGAGAAATTTCAACAGGCGGCGGGTCATTTTTCCCAAAATAGAAGAGTTTTTGAATCGCTAGGAAATTAGTCTAAAACAATGTGCTGACACTAGACATGACCATACAAGTAATAATTTGCACTCCTGGTGCAGTTTTGTTGACAAAATTGAGATAGCTCAAAATTGAGAAATTTCAACAGGTCGCCGGTCATGGATGTTTCCCAAAATATAAGTTTTTCTGAATCACAAGGAAATAAGTCTAAAACAATGTGCTGACACTGGACATGACCATACAAGTAATAATTTGCTTTCCTGTGGAGTTTTGTTGACAAAATTGAGATAGCTCAAAATTGGGAAATTTCAACAGGCGGCCGGTCATGGATTTTTCCCCAAATATAAGAGTTTTTGAATCTCTAGGAAATTAGTCTAAAACAATGTGCAGACACTAGACATGACAATAAAAGTAATAATTTGCACTCCTGGGGACATTTTGTTGACAAATTTGAGATAACTTAAACTTGAGAAATGTCAATGGGCGGCCGGTCATGGATTTTTCCCAAAATATAAAAAGTTTCGGGATCACTAGTAAATTAGTCTAAAACAATGTGCTGACACTAGACATGACCATAAAAGTAATAATTTGCACTCCTGGTGCAGTTTTGTTGACAAAATTGAGATAGCTCAAAATTGAGAAATTTCAACAGGTCGCCGGTCATGGATGTTTCCCAAAATATAAGTGTTTTTGAATCTTTAGGAAATTAGTATAAAACAATGTGCAGACACTAGACATGACAATAAAAGTAATAATTTGCACTCCTTGGGAAATTTTGTTGACAAATTTGCGATAACTTAAACTTGAGAAATGTCAATGGGCGGCCGGTCATGGATATTTCCCAAAATATAAGAGTTTTTGAATCTCTAGGAAATTAGTCTAAAACAATGTGCTGACACTAGACATGACCATACAAGTAATAATTTGCACTCCTGGTTCAGTTTTGTTGACAAAATTGAGATAGCTCAAAATTGAGAAATTTCAACAGGCGGCGGGTCATGGATTTTCCCCAAAATATAAGAGTTTCTGAATCACTAGGAAATAAGTCTAAAACAATATTCTGACACTAGACGTGGCCATAAAAGTAATAATTTGCACTCCTGGTGCAGTTTTGTTGACAAAATTGAGATAGCTCAAAATAGAGAAATTTCAACAGGCGGCGGGTCGTGGATTTTCCCCAAAATATAAGAGTTTCTGAATCACTTGGAAATAAGTCTAAAACAATGTTCTGACACTGGACATGGCCATACAAGTAATAATTTGCACTCCTGGTGCAGTTTTGTTGACAAAATTGAGATAGCTCAAAATTGAGAAATTTCAACAGGCGGCCGGTCATGGATTTTTCCCAAAATAGAAGAGTTTTTGAATCTCTAGGAAATTAGTCTAAAACAATGTGCTGACACTAGACATGACCATACAAGTAATAATTTGCACTCCTTGGGAAATTTTGTTGACAAATTTGCGATAACTTAAACTTGAGAAATGTCAATGGGCGGCCGGTCATGGATATTTCCCAAAATATAAGAGTTTTTGAATCTCTAGGAAATTAGTCTAAAACAATGTGCTGACACTAGACATGACCATACAAGTAATAATTTGCACTCCTGGTGCAGTTTTGTTGACAAAATTGAGATAGCTCAAAATTGAGAAATTTCAACAGGCGGCGGGTCATGGATTTTCCCCAAAATATAAGAGTTTCTGAATCACTAGGAAATAAGTCTAAAACAATATTCTGACACTAGACGTGGCCATAAAAGTAATAATTTGCACTCCTGATGCAGTTTTGTTGACAAAATTGAGATAGCTCAAAATAGAGAAATTTCAACAGGCGGCCGGTCATGGATGTTTCCCAAAATATAAGAGTTTTTGAATCTCTAGGAAATTAGTCTAAAACAATGTGCAGACACTAGACATGACAATAAAAGTAATAATTTGCACTCCTGGGGAAATTTTGTTGACAAATTTGAGATAACTTAAACTTAAGAAATGTCAATGGGCGGCCTGTCATGGATATTTCCCAAAATATAAGAGTTTTTGAATCTCTAGGAAATTAGTCTAAAACAATGTGCTGACACTAGACATGACCATACAAGTAATAATTTGCACTCCTGTTGCAGTTTTGTTGACAAAATTGAGATAGCTCAAAATTGAGAAATTTCAACAGGCGGCGGGTCGTGGATTTTCCCCAAAATATAAGAGTTTCTGAATCACTTGGAAATAAGTCTAAAACAATGTTCTGACACTGGACATGGCCATACAAGTAATAATTTGCACTCCTGGTGCAGTTTTGTTGACAAAATTGAGATAGCTCAAAATTGAGAAATTTCAACAGGAGGCCGGTCATGGATTTTTCCCAAAATAGAAGAGTTTTTGAATCTCTAGGAAATTAGTCTAAAACAATGTGCTGACACTAGACATGACCATACAAGTAATAATTTGCACTCCTGGTGCAGTTTTGTTGACAAAATTGAGATAGCTCAAAATTGAGAAATTTCAACAGGCGGCGGGTCATGGATTTCCACCAAAATATAAGAGTTTCTGAATCACTAGGAAATAAGTCTAAAACAATGTTCTGACACTAGACAGGGCCATAAAAGTAATAATTTGCACTCCTGGTGGAGTTTTGTTGACAAAATTGAGATAGCTCAAAATTGAGAAATTTCAACAGGCGGCCGGTCATGGATTTTTCCCAAAATATAAGTTTTTCTGAATCACAAGGAAATAAGTCTAAAACAATGTGCTGACACTAGACATGACCATACAAGTAATAATTTGCACTCCTGGTTCAGTTTTGTTGACAAAATTGAGATAGCTCAAAATAGAGAAATTTCAACAGGCGGCCGGTCATGGATGTTTCCCAAAGTATAAGACTTTTTGAATCTCTAGGAAATTAGTCTAAAACAATGTGCAGACACTAGACATGACAATAAAAGTAATAATTTGCACTCCTGGGGACATTTTGTTGACAAATTTGAGATAACTTAAACTTGAGAAATGTCAATCGGCGGCCGGTCATGGATTTTTCCCAAAATATAAAAAGTTTCGGGATCACTAGTAAATTAGTCTAAAACAATGTGCTGACACTAGACATGACCATAAAAGTAATAATTTGCACTCCTGGTGCAGTTTTGTTGACAAAATTGAGATAGCTCAAAATTGAGAAATTTCAACAGGCGGCGGGTCATGGATTTTCCCCAAAATATAAGAGTTTCTGAATCACTAGGAAATAAGTCTAAAACAATATTCTGACACTAGACGTGGCCATAAAAGTAATAATTTGCACTCCTGGTGCAGTTTTGTTGACAAAATTGAGATAGCTCAAAATAGAGAAATTTCAACAGGCGGCCGGTCATGGATGTTTCCCAAAATATAAGAGTTTTTGAATCTCTAGGAAATTAGTCTAAAACAATGTGCAGACACTAGACATGACAATAAAAGTAATAATTTGCACTCCTGGGGAAATTTTGTTGACAAATTTGAGATAACTTAAACTTAAGAAATGTCAATGGGCGGCCGGTCATGGATATTTCCCAAAATATAAGAGTTTTTGAATCTCTAGGAAATTAGTCTAAAACAATGTGCTGACACTAGACATGACCATACAAGTAATAATTTGCACTCCTGTTGCAGTTTTGTTGACAAAATTGAGATAGCTCAAAATTGAGAAATTTCAACAGGCGGCGGGTCATGGATTTCCACCAAAATATAAGAGTTTCTGAATCACTAGGAAATAAGTCTAAAACAATGTTCTGACACTAGACAGGGCCATAAAAGTAATAATTTGCACTCCTGGTGGAGTTTTGTTGACAAAATTGAGATAGCTCAAAATTGAGAAATTTCAACAGGCGGCCGGTCATGGATTTTTCCCAAAATATAAGTTTTTCTGAATCACAAGGAAATAAGTCTAAAACAATGTGCTGACACTAGACATGACCATACAAGTAATAATTTGCACTCCTGGTTCAGTTTTGTTGACAAAATTGAGATAGCTCAAAATAGAGAAATTTCAACAGGCGGCCGGTCATGGATGTTTCCCAAAGTATAAGACTTTTTGAATCTCTAGGAAATTAGTATAAAACAATGTGCAGACACTAGACATGACAATAAAAGTAATAATTTGCACTCCTTGGGAAATTTTGTTGACAAATTTGCGATAACTTAAACTTGAGAAATGTCAATGGGCGGCCGGTCATGGATATTTCCCAAAATATAAGAGTTTTTGAATCTCTAGGAAATTAGTCTAAAACAATGTGCTGACACTAGACATGACCATACAAGTAATAATTTGCACTCCTGGTGCAGTTTTGTTGACAAAATTGAGATAGCTCAAAATTGAGAAATTTCAACAGGCGGCGGGTCATGGATTTTCCCCAAAATATAAGAGTTTCTGAATCACTAGGAAATAAGTCTAAAACAATATTCTGACACTAGACGTGGCCATAAAAGTAATAATTTGCACTCCTGATGCAGTTTTGTTGACAAAATTGAGATAGCTCAAAATAGAGAAATTTCAACAGGCGGCCGGTCATGGATGTTTCCCAAAATATAAGAGTTTTTGAATCTCTAGGAAATTAGTCTAAAACAATGTGCTGACACTAGACATGACCATACAAGTAATAATTTGCACTCCTGTTGCAGTTTTGTTGACAAAATTGAGATAGCTCAAAATTGAGAAATTTCAACAGGCGGCGAGTCGTGGATTTTCCCCAAAATATAAGAGTTTCTGAATCACTTGGAAATAAGTCTAAAACAATGTTCTGACACTGGACATGGCCATACAAGTAATAATTTGCACTCCTGGTGCAGTTTTGTTGACAAAATTGAGATAGCTCAAAATTGAGAAATTTCAACAGGAGGCCGGTCATGGATTTTTCCCAAAATAGAAGAGTTTTTGAATCTCTAGGAAATTAGTCTAAAACAATGTGCTGACACTAGACATGACCATACAAGTAATAATTTGCACTCCTGGTGCAGTTTTGTTGACAAAATTGAGATAGCTCAAAATTGAGAAATTTCAACAGGCGGCGGGTCATGGATTTCCACCAAAATATAAGAGTTTCTGAATCACTAGGAAATAAGTCTAAAACAATGTTCTGACACTAGACAGGGCCATAAAAGTAATAATTTGCACTCCTGGTGGAGTTTTGTTGACAAAATTGAGATAGCTCAAAATTGAGAAATTTCAACAGGCGGCCGGTCATGGATTTTTCCCAAAATATAAGTTTTTCTGAATCACAAGGAAATAAGTCTAAAACAATGTGCTGACACTAGACATGACCATACAAGTAATAATTTGCACTCCTGGTTCAGTTTTGTTGACAAAATTGAGATAGCTCAAAATAGAGAAATTTCAACAGGCGGCCGGTCATGGATGTTTCCCAAAGTATAAGACTTTTTGAATCTCTAGGAAATTAGTCTAAAACAATGTGCAGACACTAGACATGACAATAAAAGTAATAATTTGCACTCCTGGGGACATTTTGTTGACAAATTTGAGATAACTTAAACTTAAGAAATGTCAATGGGCGGCCGGTCATGGATATTTCCCAAAATATAAGAGTTTTTGAATCTCTAGGAAATTAGTCTAAAACAATGTGCTGACACTAGACATGACCATACAAGTAATAATTTGCACTCCTGTTGCAGTTTTGTTGACAAAATTGAGATAGCTCAAAATTGAGAAATTTCAACAGGCGGCGGGTCGTGGATTTTCCCCAAAATATAAGAGTTTCTGAATCACTTGGAAATAAGTCTAAAACAATGTTCTGACACTGGACATGGCCATACAAGTAATAATTTGCACTCCTGGTGCAGTTTTGTTGAGAAAATTGAGATAGCTCAAAATTGAGAAATTTCAACAGGCGGCCGGTCATGGATTTTTCCCAAAATAGAAGAGTTTTTGAATCTCTAGGAAATTAGTCTAAAACAATGTGCTGACACTAGACATGACCATACAAGTAATAATTTGCACTCCTGGTGCAGTTTTGTTGACAAAATTGAGATAGCTCAAAATTGAGAAATTTCAACAGGCGGCGGGTCATGGATTTCCACCAAAATATAAGAGTTTCTGAATCACTAGGAAATAAGTCTAAAACAATGTTCTGACACTAGACAGGGCCATAAAAGTAATAATTTGCACTCCTGGTGGAGTTTTGTTGACAAAATTGAGATAGCTCAAAATTGAGAAATTTCAACAGGCGGCCGGTCATGGATTTTTCCCAAAATATAAGTTTTTCTGAATCACAAGGAAATAAGTCTAAAACAATATTCTGACACTAGACGTGGCCATAAAAGTAATAATTTGCACTCCTGATGCAGTTTTGTTGACAAAATTGAGATAGCTCAAAATAGAGAAATTTCAACAGGCGGCCGGTCATGGATGTTTCCCAAAATATAAGAGTTTTTGAATCTCTAGGAAATTAGTCTAAAACAATGTGCTGACACTAGACATGACCATACAAGTAATAATTTGCACTCCTGTTGCAGTTTTGTTGACAAAATTGAGATAGCTCAAAATTGAGAAATTTCAACAGGCGGCGAGTCGTGGATTTTCCCCAAAATATAAGAGTTTCTGAATCACTTGGAAATAAGTCTAAAACAATGTTCTGACACTGGACATGGCCATACAAGTAATAATTTGCACTCCTGGTGCAGTTTTGTTGACAAAATTGAGATAGCTCAAAATTGAGAAATTTCAACAGGAGGCCGGTCATGGATTTTTCCCAAAATAGAAGAGTTTTTGAATCTCTAGGAAATTAGTCTAAAACAATGTGCTGACACTAGACATGACCATACAAGTAATAATTTGCACTCCTGGTGCAGTTTTGTTGACAAAATTGAGATAGCTCAAAATTGAGAAATTTCAACAGGCGGCGGGTCATGGATTTCCACCAAAATATAAGAGTTTCTGAATCACTAGGAAATAAGTCTAAAACAATGTTCTGACACTAGACAGGGCCATAAAAGTAATAATTTGCACTCCTGGTGGAGTTTTGTTGACAAAATTGAGATAGCTCAAAATTGAGAAATTTCAACAGGCGGCCGGTCATGGATTTTTCCCAAAATATAAGTTTTTCTGAATCACAAGGAAATAAGTCTAAAACAATGTGCTGACACTAGACATGACCATACAAGTAATAATTTGCACTCCTGGTTCAGTTTTGTTGACAAAATTGAGATAGCTCAAAATAGAGAAATTTCAACAGGCGGCCGGTCATGGATGTTTCCCAAAGTATAAGACTTTTTGAATCTCTAGGAAATTAGTCTAAAACAATGTGCAGACACTAGACATGACAATAAAAGTAATAATTTGCACTCCTGGGGACATTTTGTTGACAAATTTGAGATAACTTAAACTTAAGAAATGTCAATGGGCGGCCGGTCATGGATATTTCCCAAAATATAAGAGTTTTTGAATCTCTAGGAAATTAGTCTAAAACAATGTGCTGACACTAGACATGACCATACAAGTAATAATTTGCACTCCTGTTGCAGTTTTGTTGACAAAATTGAGATAGCTCAAAATTGAGAAATTTCAACAGGCGGCGGGTCGTGGATTTTCCCCAAAATATAAGAGTTTCTGAATCACTTGGAAATAAGTCTAAAACAATGTTCTGACACTGGACATGGCCATACAAGTAATAATTTGCACTCCTGGTGCAGTTTTGTTGAGAAAATTGAGATAGCTCAAAATTGAGAAATTTCAACAGGCGGCCGGTCATGGATTTTTCCCAAAATAGAAGAGTTTTTGAATCTCTAGGAAATTAGTCTAAAACAATGTGCTGACACTAGACATGACCATACAAGTAATAATTTGCACTCCTGGTGCAGTTTTGTTGACAAAATTGAGATAGCTCAAAATTGAGAAATTTCAACAGGCGGCGGGTCATGGATTTCCACCAAAATATAAGAGTTTCTGAATCACTAGGAAATAAGTCTAAAACAATGTTCTGACACTAGACAGGGCCATAAAAGTAATAATTTGCACTCCTGGTGGAGTTTTGTTGACAAAATTGAGATAGCTCAAAATTGAGAAATTTCAACAGGCGGCCGGTCATGGATTTTTCCCAAAATATAAGTTTTTCTGAATCACAAGGAAATAAGTCTAAAACAATGTGCTGACACTAGACATGACCATACAAGTAATAATTTGCACTCCTGGTTCAGTTTTCTTGAAAAAATTGAGATAGCTCAAAATTGAGAAATTTCAACAGGCGGCCGGTCATGCATTTTTCCCAAAATAGAAGAGTTTCTGAATCACAAGGAAATAAGTCTAAAACAATGTGCTGACACTAGACATGACCATAAAAGTAATAATTTGCACTCCTGGTGCAGTTTTGTTGACAAAATTGAGATAGTTCAAAATTGAGAAATTTCAACAGGCGGCGGGTCATGGATTTTCCCCAAAATATAAGAGTTTCTGAATCACTAGGAAATAAGTCTAAAACAATATTCTGACACTAGACATGGCCATAAAAGTAATAATTTGCACTCCTGGTGCAGTTTTGTTGACAAAATTGAGATAGCTCAAAATTGAGAAATTTCAACAGGCGGCCGGTCATGGATTTTTCCCAAAATAGAAGAGTTTTTGAATCTCTAGGAAATTAGTCTAAAACAATGTGCTGACACTAGACATGACCATACAAGTAATAATTTGCACTCCTGGTGCAGTTTTGTTGACAAAATTGAGATAGCTCAAAATTGAGAAATATCAACAGGCGGCGGGTCATGGATTTCCACCAAAATATAAGAGTTTCTGAATCACTAGGAAATAAGTCTAAAACAATGTTCTGACACTAGACAGGGCCATAAAAGTAATAATTTGCACTCCTGGTGGAGTTTTGTTGACAAAATTGAGATAGCTCAAAATTGAGAAATTTCAACAGGCGGCCGGTCATGTATTTCTCCCAAAATATAAGTTTTTCTGAATCACAAGGAAATAAGTCTAAAACAATGTGCTGACACTAGACATGACCATACAAGTAATAATTTGCACTCCTGGTTCAGTTTTCTTGACAAAATTGAGATAGCTCAAAATTGAGAATTTTCA
This sequence comes from Cepaea hortensis, assembly GCA_963921405.1. Classification (NCBI taxonomy): domain Eukaryota; kingdom Metazoa; phylum Mollusca; class Gastropoda; order Stylommatophora; family Helicidae; genus Cepaea; species Cepaea hortensis. The sequence goes on from OY992895.1 coordinate 31,348,140, forward strand.
ACAGGCGGCCGGTCATGCATTTTTCCCAAAATAGAAGAGTTTCTGAATCACAAGGAAATAAGTCTAAAACAATGTGCTGACACTAGACATGACCATAAAAGTAATAATTTGCACTCCTGGTGCAGTTTTGTTGACAAAATTGAGATAGTTCAAAATTGAGAAATTTCAACAGGCGGCCGGTCATGTATTTTTCCCAAAATATAAGAGTTTTTGCATCTCTTGGAAATTAGTCTAAAACAATGTGCTGACACTGGACATGACCATACAAGTAATAATTTGCTTTCCTGTGGAGTTTTGTTGACAAAATTGAGATAGCTCAAAATTGAGAAATTTCAACAGGCGGCCAGTCATGGATTTTTCCCAAAATATAAAAACAATGTTCTGACACTAGACAGGGCCATAAAAGTTATAATTTGCACTCCTGGTGCAGTTTTGTTGACAAAATTGAGATAGCTCAAAATTGAGAAATTTCAACAGGCGGCGGGTCATGGATTTCCACCAAAATATAAGAGTTTCTGAATCACTAGGAAATAAGTCTAAAACAATGTGCTGACACTAGACATGACCATACAAGTAATAATTTGCACTCCTGGTGCAGTTTTCTTGACAAAATTGAGATAGCTAAAAATTGAGAAATTTCAACAGGCGGCCGGTCATGGATTTTTCCCAAAATATAAAAACAATGTTCTGACACTAGACAGGGCCATAAAAGTTATAATTTGCACACCTGGTGCAGTTTTGTTGACAAAATTGAGATAGCTCAAAATTGAGAAATTTCAACAGGCGGCGTGTCATTTTTCCCAAAATAGAAGAGTTTTTGAATCGCTAGGAAATTAGTCTAAAACAATGTGCTGACACTAGACATGACCATACAAGTAATAATTTGCACTCCTGGTGCAGTTTTGTTGACAAAATTGAGATAGCTCAAAATTGAGAAATTTCAACAGGCAGCGGGTCATGGATTTTCCCCAAAATATAAGAGTTTCTGAATCACTAGGAAATAAGTCTAAAACAATATTCTGACACTAGACGTGGCCATAAAAGTAATAATTTGCACTCCTGGTGCAGTTTTGTTGACAAAATTGAGATAGCTCAAAATAGAGAAATTTCAACAGGCGGCCGGTCATGGATGTTTCCCAAAGTATAAGACTTTTTGAATCTCTAGGAAATTAGTCTAAAACAATGTGCAGACACTAGACATGACAATAAAAGTAATAATTTGCACTCCTGGGGAAATTTTGTTGACAAATTTGAGATAACTTAAACTTGAGAAATGTCAATGGGCGGCCGGTCATGGATTTTTCCCAAAATATAAAAAGTTTCGGGATCACTAGTAAATTAGTCTAAAACAATGTGCTGACACTAGACATGACCATAAAAGTAATAATTTGCACTCCTTGGGAAATTTTGTTGACAAATTTGAGATAACTTAAACTTGAGAAATGTCAATGGGCGGCCGGTCATGGATATTTCCCAAAATATAAGAGTTTTTGAATCTCTAGGAAATTAGTCTAAAAACAATGTGCTGACACTAGACATGACCATACAAGTAATAATTTGCACTCCTGGTGCAGTTTTGTTGACAAAATTGAGATAGCTCAAAATAGAGAAATTTTAACAGGCGGCCGGTCATGGATGTTTCCCAAAGTATAAGACTTTTTGAATCTCTAGGAAATTAGTCTAAAACAATGTGCAGACACTAGACATGACAATAAAAGTAATAATTTGCACTCCTGGGGAAATTTTGTTGACAAATTTGAGATAACTTAAACTTGAGAAATGTCAATGGGCGGCCGGTCATGGATTTTTCCCAAAATATAAAAAGTTTCGGGATCACTAGTAAATTAGTCTAAAACAATGTGCTGACACTAGACATGACCATAAAAGTAATAATTTGCACTCCTGGTGCAGTTTTGTTGACAAAATTGAGACAGCTCAAAATTGAGAAATTTCAACAGGTGGCCGGTCATGGATGTTTCCCAAAATATAAGTGTTTTTGAATCTCTAGGAAATTAGTATAAAACAATGTGCAGACACTAGACATGACAATAAAAGTAATAATTTGCACTCCTTGGGAAATTTTGTTGACAAATTTGAGATAACTTAAACTTGAGAAATGTCAATGGGCGGCCGGTCATGGATATTTCCCAAAATATAAGAGTTTTTGAATCTCTAGGAAATTAGTCTAAAAACAATGTGCTGACACTAGACATGACCATACAAGTAATAATTTGCACTCCTGGTGCAGTTTTGTTGACAAAATTGAGATAGCTCAAAATAGAGAAATTTCAACAGGCGGCCGGTCATGGATGTTTCCCAAAGTATAAGACTTTTTGAATCTCTAGGAAATTAGTCTAAAACAATGTGCAGACACTAGACATGACAATAAAAGTAATAATTTGCACTCCTGGGGAAATTTTGTTGACAAATTTGAGATAACTTAAACTTGAGAAATGTCAATGGGCGGCCGGTCATGGATTTTTCCCAAAATATAAAAAGTTTCGGGATCACTAGTAAATTAGTCTAAAACAATGTGCTGACACTAGACATGACCATAAAAGTAATAATTTGCACTCCTGGTGCAGTTTTGTTGACAAAATTGAGATAGCTCAAAATTGAGAAATTTCAACAGGGGGCCGGTCATGGATGTTTCCCAAAATATAAGTGTTTTTGAATCTCTAGGAAATTAGTATAAAACAATGTGCAGACACTAGACATGACAATAAAAGTAATAATTTGCACTCCTTGGGAAATTTTGTTGACAAATTTGAGATAACTTAAACTTGAGAAATGTCAATGGGCGGCCGGTCATGGATATTTCCCAAAATATAAGAGTTTTTGAATCTCTAGGAAATTAGTCTAAAACAATGTGCTGACACTAGACATGACCATACAAGTAATAATTTGCACTCCTGGTGCAGTTTTGTTGACAAAATTGAGATAGCTCAAAATTGAGAAATTTCAACAGGCGGCGGGTCATGGATTTTCCCCAAAATATAAGAGTTTCTGAATCACTAGGAAATAAGTCTAAAACAATATTCTGACACTAGATGTGGCCATAAAAGTAATAATTTGCACTCCTGGTGCAGTTTTGTTGACAAAATTGAGATAGCTCAAAATAGAGAAATTTCAACAGGCGGCCGGTCATGGATGTTTCCCAAAATAGAAGAGTTTTTGAATCTCTAGGAAATTAGTCTAAAACAATGTGCAGACACTAGACATGACAATAAAAGTAATAATTTGCACTCCTGGGGAAATTTTGTTGACAAATTTGAGATAACTTAAACTTAAGAAATGTCAATGGGCGGCCGGTCATGGATATTTCCCAAAATATAAGAGTTTTTGAATCTCTAGGAAATTAGTCTAAAACAATGTGCTGACACTAGACATGACCATACAAGTAATAATTTGCACTCCTGTTGCAGTTTTGTTGACAAAATTGAGATAGCTCAAAATTGAGAAATTTCAACAGGCGGCGGGTCGTGGATTTTCCCCAAAATATAAGAGTTTCTGAATCACTTGGAAATAAGTCTAAAACAATGTTCTGACACTGGACATGGCCATACAAGTAATAATTTGCACTCCTGGTGCAGTTTTGTTGACAAAATTGAGATAGCTCAAAATTGAGAAATTTCAACAGGCGGCCGGTCATGGATTTTTCCCAAAATAGAAGAGTTTTTGAATCTCTAGGAAATTAGTCTAAAACAATGTGCTGACACTAGACATGACCATACAAGTAATAATTTGCACTCCTGGTGCAGTTTTGTTGACAAAATTGAGATAGCTCAAAATTGAGAAATTTCAACAGGCGGCGGGTCATGGATTTCCACCAAAATATAAGAGTTTCTGAATCACTAGGAAATAAGTCTAAAACAATGTTCTGACACTAGACAGGGCCATAAAAGTAATAATTTGCACTCCTGGTGGAGTTTTGTTGACAAAATTGAGATAGCTCAAAATTGAGAAATTTCAACAGGCGGCCGGTCATGGATTTTTCCCAAAATATAAGTTTTTCTGAATCACAAGGAAATAAGTCTAAAACAATGTGCTGACACTAGACATGACCATACAAGTAATAATTTGCACTCCTGGTTCAGTTTTCTTGACAAAATTGAGATAGCTCAAAATTGAGAAATTTCAACAGGCGGCCGGTCATGCATTTTTCCCAAAATAGAAGAGTTTCTGAATCACAAGGAAATAAGTCTAAAACAATGTGCTGACACTAGACATGACCATAAAAGTAATAATTTGCACTCCTGGTGCAGTTTTGTTGACAAAATTGAGATAGTTCAAAATTGAAAAATTTCAACAGGCGGCGGGTCATGGATTTTCCCCAAAATATAAGAGTTTCTGAATCACTAGGAAATAAGTCTAAAACAATATTCTGACACTAGACATGGCCATAAAAGTAATAATTTGCACTCCTGGTGCAGTTTTGTTGACAAAATTGAGATAGCTCAAAATTGAGAAATTTCAACAGGCGGCCGGTCATGGATTTTTCCCAAAATAGAAGAGTTTTTGAATCTCTAGGAAATTAGTCTAAAACAATGTGCTGACACTAGACATGACCATACAAGTAATAATTTGCACTCCTGGTGCAGTTTTGTTGACAAAATTGAGATAGCTCAAAATTGAGAAATTTCAACAGGCGGCGGGTCATGGATTTCCACCAAAATATAAGAGTTTCTGAATCACTAGGAAATAAGTCTAAAACAATGTTCTGACACTAGACAGGGCCATAAAAGTAATAATTTGCACTCCTGGTGGAGTTTTGTTGACAAAATTGAGATAGCTCAAAATTGAGAAATTTCAACAGGTGGCCGGTCATGGATGTTTCCCAAAATATAAGTGTTTTTGAATCTCTAGGAAATTAGTCTAAAACAATGTGCTGACACTAGACATGACCATACAAGTAATAATTTGCACTCCTGGTGCAGTTTTGTTGACAAAATTGAGATAGCTCAAAATTGAGAAATTTCAACAGGCGGCGGGTCATGGATTTCCACCAAAATATAAGAGTTTCTGAATCACTAGGAAATAAGTCTAAAACAATGTTCTGACACTAGACATGGCCATAAAAGTAATAATTTGCACTCCTGGTGTAGTTTTGTTGACAAAATTGAGATAGCTCAAAATTGAGAAATTTCAACAGGCGGCCAGTCATGGATTTTTCCCAAAATATAAGTTTTTCTGAATCATAAGGAAATAAGTCTAAAACAATGTGCTGACACTAGATATGACCATACAAGTAATAATTTGCACTCCTGGTTCAGTTTTCTTGACAAAATTGAGATAGCTCAAAATTGAGAAATTTCAACAGTCGGCCGGTCATGGATTTTTCCCAAAATAGAAGAGTTTCTGAATCACAAGGAAATAAGTCTAAAACAATGTGCTGACACTAGACATGACCATAAAAGTAATAATTTGCACTCCTGGTGCAGTTTTGTTCAAAATTGAGATAGTTCAAAATTGAGAAATTTCAACAGGCGACCGGTCATATATTTTTCCCAAAATATAAGAGTTTTTGAATCTCTTGGAAATTAGTCTAAAACAATGTGCTGACACTGGACATGACCATACAAGTAATAATTTGCTTTCCTGGGGCAGTTTTGTTGACAAAATTGAGATAGCTCCAGTGCAGAACAGGAAAATACAGACATGGGCGTTGAATTTGCAGGGGTACAACGCGAAAATAGAATACGTGGCAGGTAGGAACAACACCTGTGCAGATTTATTATCTAGAATACCGTATCCAGAGACATCAGGAAACACTGAGGACGAAGGTGAACCTGAAATAGACGACCGAAACTGGCAAATAAATATATTAGATTCTGCCATATTAAATAAAGAAGATTTTAAGAGTTTACCGTCAGATCAAGAATCAGAACCTAGAGCAGAAGACCACATTTAATGCAATTTAATATGAATGAAGAACAAGAATTAGATCTGAAAGTTGTAGAAATAAAACAGAAATTAAACGAAATATAAATATAAGAAGAATTATTTAGTCTTGCAGGATGACGATCAGTTATATTACGTGAATGGAAAAAGCGAACAGTTGAGAAAATACATTCCAAAACATTTGGAAATTGAGATTCTGAAGGCATATCATGATGTAAATGGTCATCTTGGTCGTGATAAGTTAGTAAAAGCAGTCAATAATAAATATTACTGGCCGAACTTATTTATAACTGCTTGTAAATACGTTGATGTGTGTGAGAAATGTAGATTAAGGAATATGAAAACAATTAAATGTCCTTCACAAGATACTGACATTCCACAATTTCCAATGCAGAAAGTGAGCTTAGATATATCAGGTCCTCACCCTAGAACACTATCAGGGAACGTATACCTACTTCATATCGTGGATAACTATAGCCTCTGGCCAGAAACTTATGCAATTCATAATAAAAGCGCGGATACCATCATTAATATTTTTCTGCAAGAGTACATGCCAAGATTTAGTTGCCCACAGATCATACTCACAGATAATGGTAAAGAGTTTGTGAACAAAAAGTTCGAAAAGTTATTACAGGATTTAAATATAACCCACATAAAAACGTCCTATTATAGACCTTCGTCAAATGCGAAAAAAGAGAGACAACATAGAACATTGTACAGCATAGTAGCAAAAATTGTAGAAGAACGTGAAATAGATTGGGATCTTTACTTAGGACCTGCACTGAGCGCGATACGCACTAATCAAAATGAGGGAACAGGATTTTCACCATTCTATTTATTATATGGAAGAGAACCTATACTCCCAATCGATAATCTATTAAAACCTAGACGTAAATATATGGGGGAGGATTTTCAGGAAGTTATTATACAGGAAATGCACAAGGCACATGTAAGATTAAGAAACAATATAATTAAAGCTAGAGAAAGACAAAAAAGGTATGCAAACAAAAATACACAATTGCAAGAATTCAAAGTAGGAGATAGAGTTTATTATAAGAAGCATAGGAAAAACTCCAAATTTGATGCTCATTGGATTCCAGGTTATTACATTTTAGACAAGTTAGGTAATTTGTCATACAGTATAAAGAACCAGATCACGGGACATATAGCAAGGGCACACGTAGAGCACTTAAGAAGAGATAATGATGATAAGAGAAACAATAATTATAATAATAATTATTATTCAGACGACTTATACTCAGATGGACAAATCGTAAGAAGAGCTACAATACCCCCAGATTTTAGAAAAGATCCAGTACAAAGTCAATTAATAACAACACCAGTTTATGATGATACTCATGAACAGACAATACCGAAAACGTTGATAAAAGAAGAGAAGAATACGTATGATGGTTGTTATGATAGTGTGGAATCTATGGAAGAAGAGATAAACGCTCCATTTAAAAATACTAGACAAGCAGTGAAAAGGAGAATAGAGAGACGGAGAGAAAAAGAAGTGAAAAGACAGAGAAGAATTAGAGAATATTCATCAAGCGACGAGGACATGCCACTACTAGAAAGGTCGTTAAGAAACTATGATAGACAAATTAGATTGGATATAGAAAGGAAAAAATTAGCGGCTGCTAGCAACAGACATACAGATGAAGAAGAAGGAATGGATGAAAAGTCAGAATCTAATAGAGATAGTAGCATGGAGGAAAATATTTCTTTACGAGAGGATGAAGACATTGATGTGGGGATAGCACTTATTCAGAGAAATCTGGAGTTACTGAGGAAATGGAGACATGGTAGATAAATTGATAGAAAATGCTGCAGATAGCAGGATGAAAATTTTGTGATTTAAAGAGGAAATTGATAGTTGATGAAATACGCTAGCTGTGCATTACACGTGTTTTATAGAAAATGGTTTGATTGATACTTGTAATGAGTTGTCTTGAATAGTAGACATGACACTATATATTTAGGTATTAAGATAGGTAATATGGATGTAAATTCGAGTGTGGTGAATTTTTATTGTAGTTTTATTGCCAATCGATTTTATGATTTGACTTGTTGAGTTTTCTTAATAGATAAATAAGTTATTGTTAGTCCGTAAAAGTGACTAACAATGGATAGGATGTATGTCATATTATTTTGAAATATGTGTTTCTTTGAATGAGTTGATTACCTTTATTTGATATGAGGGGAAAGAAAATGCGGTTTCAAAACTTGGGGGGCATGATATCCTGTTTTGACTTCGTTTTGGTTGATTCATGATTTTGCTTGAATTATCTTGTGTATTGAATAGTATTTACCCTTGTTTAACAAATAAGTTGAAAATGTTGTTCACAAGTTTTGTTTAAAATAAAGACGAATAAGACGGGGCTTTATTTAGGACCCGTCGTTCAGGAAATGCTTGACAAACGACGGAGGACTAGAAGAGAGACACATTCTCCTTATGAGTAATGGCTTGAAGTGAATATGAGTACCTTGTACTGGTAGGAAGACTGCTGTGCCAATCAGCATTAGTGTGTTAGAATAGGGAAGTTAATCATATAGTGCCTATGAAGTGTTGGAAACATATGCTATACTTAAGTGACGGGGTTCCTACACTAATAAGAGGGTTCTGGGGAGTTAAAATAGGAGCTGCATTAAGTCAGCGTGGATTAACCGTATATGGATTGGATGCCATATTATACACGTGATTAACGTTTAAAGAGGCTGTGATAGTTAGCAAATATAAGAGGCTGGTTGATGGAGAGTAGATATTAAGAGGGCTGTGAATGGCAGTGCATATGGTTTGGTATAGGGTTAGATACATATATAAACAAGGATGCTTGTCATGGGATATGAGGGGGTAAATATAGGAGCTGTGATAAACAGCGTTAATTAATTTAAAATGTTCATGGAATATGAACATTGTTATTGGTTTCATGACTGAACGTGAAATAGGTGAAATATGGGCATGGGTGTAGATGGCAGTACAAATATTGAGTATATAGAAGAAATTTTAGATCAACTTAATTTATAACGAACAGAAATGTAGCTTCATAAATCATAAGATGTGTTTTTGAAAAACGTTTATTTATAAAAGTTTTTACGTTTGCAAGGGAGGTAAATGTGATTGTTTTTGACTACTGCTCTTCATAACTGGGTGCGCACCCCATCTTTTCTGTCTATCCTGTGTTGTGTTGTTAATGTTGAGAAAGAATGAGAAGTTTCATAACGCCAAGTGTATACCAATGATTTTTATGAACCATTATATATATATGAATTGAAATATCCTTATGACCTATATTTTTGTAATGAAACCTTGAAGAGTCAGAAACGAAGAAGAAGTATAACTTCATAGCGATTTGCTATATGGGACAATGATAAGAGACAAGTGGAGAATTTGTAGAAGTGAAAGTAGTTACTTAAGATAGAGTTAGTTTGGGATGGCTTGGAGAAAGAATATTGGGGGTTAAGGTGTTGATGAGGGAAAGAATGTTTAGAATAAGGAGGTTAGGGGTTAAGACTTTTGAAGAAAAGTCTTTTTAAAGATAGGGAGGTCTGTAACAGAGTGAGTACCATCTCTGTTAATAGGTTTGATGTGCAAAGTTTAGGCACGGTTGAGCATCCTATAAGAACGTTACTAAGGATGCTCAAGCCGTGACGTGGGGTTTTTGGGGAAGTTAGTTACAGCCAAGGTCTGGAGAAGTGAACATCATACCATGTAATTTGTGTAATATTCTTCGGCTTATTATGTTCAATAAAACCTTTTTGAAAATACCATCGGGACTCGTTTTATAATCGTAACTGTACCTATACTATAACATTAGCTCTACATTGTCCATCGCCATCGGGCCTCTACTACGATACAAAGATATGTGTAAGCGGGACATAATTGATACAGACATTGATAATGCACATTGAGAGCAAGTCGCCGCTGAACGTGTTGCATGGAGGACAAACATCAGAAATGGAATAGAGACAAAGGAGAAAATTATTGCAGATACTACGATACAAAGATATGTGTAAGCGGGACATAATTGATACAGACATTGATAATGCACATTGAGAGCAAGTCGCCGCTGAACGTGTTGCATGGAGGACAATCATCAGAAATGGAATAGAGACAAAGGAGAAAATTATTGCAGATAAGTCACACACCGAGCGTGTGAGACGTAAGATGGTGCATGATGGTGGAAATGACCACGTGTGCACATGCACCCACTGTGAACGAACATTTACAGCGCGAATTGGCCTTATCAGCCACATTCGCTACCGCCATGGGTAAAAGTTATTATGCCTTTTTGAAGCACAAACTATCGTCTGTAAAGACGGCAAGGTGCCAATGTAAAAATGCTTTAGAACATTTGCAGACCAACAAACACTCACTCTCTCTCTCTCTTATTTCAGCTTCACTCAGTCTTAGACATTCTCTGATGAGGTATTTGAAAACCTCATCTGCTTCCTCCAATGCCTTGACAAATTGTTTCGTGAGACCCAGCTTCACGTGCAAAGGTGGCAACACGATCTTGCTGGTGGCGATATGTGCTGGGTTCTCAACGTTCTTACTGCCAGGCTGCAATGACTGCCTGATTGGTCTATGGTTTCTGATGCAATGGTAAATTCGTGCACGGCTATCCAACTCACAGAGAATGCAACACTACATGGCGTATCGATCCTGAGGGGCAAGCAAAGGAGTGACCACTTTCAAATCACTGCAAAGTGACCAATGATGATGATCGTAATTTATACACTTCAACAGCTGCTTAATATTTTCATAAATTTGTTTCATATGAACTACGTGACCAACTGGAATTGACAATAATACATTATCATTATTCAACAAAACAGCGTTAAGACTCGTCTTGGATGAATACATGAAAATCCTCAGCTCTTCCAGTTTGTGATTAATTTTGAGGGCTGCCATTAAACCAGAAATGTTGTCGCACACAGAGAGGTCATCCTCTTTCAAATAGAATGTAATAAGCGGCTTCTGATGGTACCTATACACATAAATTCTGGCATCTTCTGCCAGGAGATTCCACTGTTGCAATCTGAACCCAACAGCTCGGCCTCGTTCTTCGGTAAATTCAGATCTCTTACAAGATCATTCAGTTCACTTTTGGTTAGTAAGTGTGGTTTAGTGGATGTTGTGTGCTCAAAATATGGGTCGCTTGAGGTTGATGGTTTAGGACGACCAAAGTCGCATTCTTCATTAGTGGAAGCAGCTGAAAATGATTCTGGCACTTTGGGAACTGTTAGGTCACTATATATATATATATATATATATATATATATCACCATCATCTTCCACTTTTGCCGTCAAGCGTAGTGGAGAGTAATAATTTACGTTCCAGCGATCGGTGGGCGGCACTGGATAGTGTCATTCCATGCAGTTGTACAATGTCTTTGATGTCGTCAATCCATTTTCTTCTTGGACGTCCTCGCGGTCTCGTCGCAGATGATCTTTGATGTAAGGCTAGTGATGGTAGTTGCTGGTGTTGCATTCTAACGACATGACCAAACCACTTGATCTTCTGTTTTTCAATAAATGTGGCACAAGGTGATGATCCCACAGTCTGTCTGATAATAGAATTTCTTACTCGGTCTCGGATCTTTAAGTTGGCAGCTCTCCTCAGGCTTCTCATTTCACAGGTATTGATTTTGCGAAGGTATAATTTGGATAAAGTCCAGGTTTGAGATTTGTAGCATAGGGTTGGTGTGAATATGTTGTTTATTATCTGTCGTTTTGCGGACATGGGTATGTTTGGATGCTTCAGTAAGGGTGATAGTTGATATGTAACGATGTGACGAAACGACTACAGATCGGCAGATCTCTGCATAATATCCCTTTGAAGGGAGTGCGATGCGTTGGTCTCCCTTGAAATTAATATCAATTAATAGGGGATTTCCCTAGAAAAGTAGTGCGGGGCGGAGCTATACTAGTTATTTATAGAGAAATCTAGAATGTTCCCCCAAGTGCGTACGTGGTCAAGATCTCTAGGTTCACGAGTGCTTCATGCAGCACGGGTTGGTAGAACTTCTCGTGACTCTTTTTTTCTCCCTGGATCATGGAATTCTCGCGGCCCGTGTAGGCAAGTTGAAGGCGCACTGAGTTAGTCGTGATCAGTCGCCAGCCGGACCTCAGCGTTAGACAGATCACAGCAACAGGGCTGCTGTAATTTAGATGTCAATGTGCGCGGCCAGAGCGGACATCTGCAGTCAAGTTTGTGATTGTTCAATCACAGGTTAGTTGAATACTTATTCTATTGTTTAACTGTTGTCTTGATGCCGTGCCGACCTCCCCGAACGAATTACTTGCCGTCGGAATTGAGTAGTCGCGTAGCGTTACAATTTGCAGCTGGTTGTCTGCATAGATAATTAGCTTTTATCGATCAGCGACGTAATGTGTTACCTGACGGAACAAGCCTTATTCCACAGCGAGTTGTGTGTAAATAAAATAGACCGACTTATGTGCTTTCGAGGACGGGTGAAAATCCCATGTGTTTAGATAGATATATTTGTTAACTGATAGTTTACAAATGAGTTGCAGGAACAGTGATATGTATATGATTACTGCGTTGTGTTAGGGAGATCCCGGTTCTTTAGAAAGTGTGCAGCAGTTACTTGTTTGGTTTATTAATCACGCATGCAAGGCAGGAAGTTTGTCAGTCATTACATCGACATTCTAGACGCTGTAAATAATGATAAGGTAGATCTTATTATTATAGATGTGTAATGTGCTTCGTGACATTAGAATTGTAACTTAATTGTTCTATGAGTGGTGGTGATTTTTCGAGGAATCAAGGTGAGAGCGGCCGTGGTGTATTTGCTGTGTGAAGATAGCAGTGTTATTCCGCGTAAGCCGAATAGTTATGCATCGATAGGATAACAGTTGATAGAAAGTATTTATGATACTATAGTTACTGCTTGTTGTCATGTCCGTCCGCTAGAATGACCGTGCGTGTTCCATCGTACGTTTGTCTAGGCAGCCGAATGGGAGGTAGGCCGGTACGCCCAACCCGTTAGGTTACAGGTCCGACCCAAGCGATCGTGCATATTCGATGGTTGAACATACCCGATCGAGGGTGATCCGGCACTCCGTAATTCGAGGCCGTGGTGTCTAGATAGATCGAGGATTTGAACCTAACCGTTTCTGTCTCTAATATTCTACTCTTCTGGAACCCTGACTCGGTTCATGGAGTACTGGGAGTATTGCCGTGAAGTAGTAGTAGATGAGGGGAATAATCCCCCCCCCCCCAAAAAAAAAAAAAAAAAAAAGTGGAGCCAGAGTTTGGTAGTGGAGTCTGGAGGCTTGCTACATTGGATGACGTGACTTAAGTCGTCACGGGACAAGGTACACGGGACCCACAGTAGCTGTGGGAAAGTGTAATGGTGGATGGCCACCACAGCTGTGCTCGACCGGCACAGGTAAGACTGACCTGGAAGATAGTCAGTGAATAAAAGGGCAACTCAGGATCTGGGGCAGGGATCCCAGAACTGACACTATGGCTGTGATATGAGTTTGTTATTTAAGTGTAACAATTCATGAGTTCTCTTTGGTTAATACTATCGTAATGAATTATCAGGAGTATAATTCATTATGGTCATATAGTTATTAATGTGTGTAATTGATCAGTCCATGGGTTAAGGGATTGGTGAATTGATGAGTCTGTCAGGAAGGAGATGTCCGGCTGGACACCTTCGCGATAAAGTAATCACTACACTGAAAGGGAAGTAGGTGTATATGTTGATTGATGATGGAAGATGAAACAGGATTGGACTGGCACCAGGTGAAAGATGCTTTGACAGAGTCATACAGTCGACTCTGGTGCTAGGGGTTATTTGTAGCCCAGAAGTGTTACTTGACTGAACAGGTGGGCTATTGCTGTCTCTAACATCATTATGCCTATACATTATGGTTAATAGATCTATGCTGTGATGATCTCATACTCATGTTGGTAGACATGAGGAATGTCTGAGAGGCAGGTGACATGGTGGAGATGCTGTTAGTCTTTGTTGTAGTTGAGTACTCACACCAACCTCTCCGTGTTTCAGGATCTGTTATTACTATACTGAAGAAGATTCGAGAGCTTCACCATGAGCTCTAGGGGCCCACTAATTCCAGTGCCTATCCAGAAGTTGATTGAGGCCATACTGGGAGTGGTCGTCTGATTCTGCGAGATCAATGTTGGAAGGAGCTGAGTGCTGAATATGTCGGTAGGTCTAGGGTAGGACCTCCGCCAAGAGTCCGACGAGTGTCATCCGATCCTGAGAGGATCCAACACTGAAACGTCTGGTGATTCTAGCCAGTGAAGCACTGGTGAAACTCAACCTCAGTGTAAACCTTGGTGATTACAAGGTCGTGAACTTTCAAGTTGAGCAAAGTGATCCTTGTCACCGGTCACCATGACCTGTGTGCTATGCTTCCGGCCCGGCTGGGTTGTCATGGGACACCATGTATAAGTTTGTGCTTGAATAGTATATTTACATTGGTTTACCTTTCTGAAGCCAACACGTGGTCCAGTGACCTAAGACATTGATTACATAAGTGGTGGGAACACCAGAGGGACATGTTTGTTAAGGTAGGGAGCTACCTCATTCCAACGTGGTGAACTGTTGACATGTTTGTTAAGGTAGGGAGCTACCTCATTCCAACGTGGTGAACTGTAGAGTGTATGGTAGGTTGTGATTGATACCCATCGATCAGGGTACTTACATGAGACTGTGTGAAGATCTATTGATCCAAGGACATGGAAATAAGGTGAAGTGTTTATTCACCTGATAGACTTTGCCAGTGACATGTTGTGTTCATGTGGAGCAAAAGCTCATTTTGTAGGTGACATATCAGTGTGTGGGTCACTTATGAGATAGAAGAGTGACCAGGCTCTTGTGTATTTTGATACGGTGCTACATGTACTTTTTTTGCAAGTGGGAGACCGCTAATGTTCTAGGGTCGGCCCAGACTTCATCAGGAGTGTGACGAGGGAAAGAGTACGACAGCAAGGAAGGATTCCTTGTTCATCGGTGCAGTGTCAGTCAGGCAGTGGTACTGCGCTTGATCATCCCGTGATTGGTTCTCTGTGTGAAGAGGGAACTTTGGAGAGGCAGCAGACTTTGGAGTTCCGGTCCACTGGAGGAGCCTGGGTGAGTCGCTACCACGACTGGACAACCGCACGAGCTATCGTCCGCCTCCATGATGAAGAATACTCATCTGCATATTTGATCTTGTACATAGTCTCTTCTAGTCTGGCTTTCAGCCATCCTTCTCTGTGTTGTGGTTGACTTAGTTCAGAATTAAATTTTTGTTCTCGTAGCTATGACTTTGTGCAGTGATATGACTGATGTCTGGTCCGAGCCCCCTTGGATAAGGGAACCCTAGGTGAGGGAGGGGAGGTCCAGCTGTCCCGGCTTGTGTGGGGCCTGGTAGATGTAGAGTGCTGTTGAGGTGGTGGGAGCAAAGGCTGGGGATAATATCTATCGTGGCAAACCAGTCCAAGCCCCGGCGGTTTTGTCACAAGGGTGATAGTTGATATGTAAGTGCACTAGCTTTTTGACATCTGATTTCGATTTCTCTGTCCAATCTGCCATCTTCAGTGATAATTCTTCCAAGATATTTGAATTCTTTAACTTGTTTCAGAATTGTGCTATTTATCTTTATACTTAGTGGGCCCGTCGATCTGCTAACTCGCAATACTTCGGTTTTGGCTGTATTTATACTCATATTGTGTCTCCTCCATGTTGAACTTAGATTATTAATATGATCTTGCAGTCTGCCCTCGCTGCTATAAAACAACCACTGATCGTCTGCAAATAGAAGTTCATTTATTTCCTGTGGATCAGTTGTTTCATCTGGAGTAAAGTATTCTACATTTTCTGAATCTGTTCTGTCGAGACTTGCTTCTTTGGAAATTCTGTCCATGTAGATATTAAATAGCAGGGGAGAGAGCACACATCCCTGTCTCACTCCTGTATAGACTGTGAACATATCTGATATACCTTCTTGTGTTCTTACTGCACTTCGGCTCGAGTGGTACATGGCTATGATGTTTTCTAGCAGTTGCCCTTGTATCCCATAGTCTTCAAGGAAGGTCCATAATTTGTATCTGTCTACTCTATCAAAAGCCTTTTCCTGATGTACAAACACAATAGTCTGCTGGTCACTATATTCGGTGATTTTTTCACATATTTGTCTGTAAATAATGCATCAGTGCAACTTTTACCTGTCCAAAAACCGAATTGTACTTTGCTTAACTGTTGTTCAACTATTGGTCTAGCTCTTTGTTAAAATAATGCATCAGTGCAACTTTTACCTTTCCGAAAACCGAATTGTACTTTGCTTAACTGTTGTTCAACTATTGGTCTAGCTCTTTGTTACGATAGTTTTGCATAAATGTTCCCTATTTGGCTCAGGAGTGATATACCTCTGTATGTTTCGCACTCTCTCATTTTGCCTTTCTTTTTCCATATTAGTACTATTATTGCCTGTTGCCAATCATCTGGGACTTTTCTTTCTTCCCATGCTATATTAAAAAGTCTTGTTAGCCATTTAACTCCTGTTTCCACACAGTCCTGAACAGCTTCTGTGGTTATTCCATCTGGACCCGTTGATTTGTTTTTAGGACTTTTCTGTATAACTTGCTTTGACTTCTGCAGGTATGAAATTTGGTTCTTGCTGTCCCTGGCTTATAGGCACAAAAGTGAGGTTTTCTATGTTAAATGTGGGGTTAAGTAGTTCTTGAAAGTATTCTGCCCACCTTGCTAGTCTTTGTTGTGGATTAAATGTCGGTATACCTCTTTTGCTGTTTATGATGGTGGTTGGGTTGTAGCATGCATCTCTGTTTCTCATTGTGTTGACACGTTTATAAAATTCTCTTGCGTAGTCTTTGCTAAGAGTCGCCATCTGTTCACCGTATATTCTCCAGGATTCATCCTTAGATGCTCTAATTGTTCGTTTGACATTACGTCGTGCTATTCTATAAGTAACATAGTCTTGTTCAGATTTAGTTGTGATCCACCTTTTGAACGCTACCTTCTTTTAGAATATGCTATCTTTAACTTCGTTGTTCCACAAGACTGTTCTTAGTCTTTTGTCCTGCCCTACTTTCTTTGTTCCACATTTATTTTCCAGTGTGTCTAGCATGGCAGCATTGAAAATTGTCCATTCCTTATCTACGCTTGTGTGGTCATCAGGGATGTTCTTATGTTAGGTTTTTGATTTCTTGATTGAATTCATCTTTAACCGTATTTTCCTGTAGCCTCCTATAATTGATGACATGTGTTGTTTCCTTTTTGTTTCTTATTTTCTTGTATGTTAAAATCTTTTTTATTATGACTGGTTTCTGATCAGTATCAACATCTGTATTTGGGAGTGCTCTTGAATCTAATAGTAGTCTTCTGTCTGATTTCCTAATTAGAATAAAGTCAATTTGAGATGCTTGGTCTATGTCATTCCATTTATACCAGGTTTTGGTGTGGTTACGACGATGTTGAAAAAAACCATTTTGCTATTATTAGTCCATGTTCGGAGCATATGTTGAGTAGATGTTGACCATTGCTGTTACAATCAGTCTCTTTGTCGCTGAATGGCCCCATGCAATCCTCCCACGGTGTTCTTCGTGTGCCTATTCCTCTGTTAAAATCACTCATCACAATTAGTTCATCTGTCTCGTTGACATTATTTAATGTGTCTGCAAGTTTATAAAAATACTCGTCTTTCTCTTCGTCATGGTGTGTGTATGTGTGTGTATGTGTGTGTGTGTATATATATATATATATATATATATATATATATATATATATATATATATATATATATATATATATATATATATATATATTACTATCCACCTTAGTAAGCAAACTCCTTGAGTCCGTAATGAATACAGTGTTTGTTGCAGTGGTCTTCTCTAACAAAAGGCATGCCGCTCTTACTGCTTCCACCTCCATTCTCATGCTGGAGGTAGTAGTCTCGTATGCCAGAATCTCATTTTTTCAAGAATCGTCCACGAGCCTTCGCAATGAAACCCAACAAGAGACTGATAAGAGGGAAATCATGGATGGCTCAAGCGGAGGATACGATCAAACAGGTGTGCCCTTGGAGAACATCAGGCGATGAGAGGAGTGGGTCAGAGTGCCAGCGGAATAGGCAGACTTGTGCAGAGTTATAATCACATTGAGCCGGAGGTGCAGGTTGTGGCCAGCAGGGGCCACGGAAGTGGAAATCCAGCAACTAATTCAGGATAATGCTCGCCCTGGTGATGTGATTATCTGCACGGATGGTTCGGTGTTGAGAGGTAGGAGAAGTGCCTGGGGACTCTTAGCAAAAGCTAATGGTCGACGTTTAGTGCAGGAGAGCCTGGCGTATGATGAAACAGCATCTAGCTTAAGAATGGAGGTGGAGGCGGTCAGTGCAGCTTTCCACTGGATGGAGAACACGATACATACACACATTGTGATTGTAGCTGACTCAGAAAGCATGCTGAGGAGGGTGAGGACAGGCAGGCTTCGTGCAGAGTGGCTTGCTTCGCTTCGGAGGTCACGGGTGGCAGGCATCACCTGGATCTTTTCTCCGGGGCATGTCGGTGTGCTGGGGAATGAACAGACGGACAGATTGGCTGGCTCGGCAAAACTTGGTGGAGTATTGATGCATGACAAGGCAGACGTGGTTGCGGCCTTGTGGGAGCACGTGTACACCTCGGAGGAGCAAATGGATCACCATAGTCTGGTAAGAATGCGGCAGCGAGGTGTGACGAGGGGATCTGGCCGACGCTCGACGCTCAGAGGAAAGGTGAGACGGACATATAATCAGATTTCTACTGGAACTATTGGTGTTGGAACTCTTCGCTGGCTGCTGAGGATGGGGACGGAGCGCTTATGGGAATGCCCCGAATGCTGTGATGTCGGTTCCTAAATCAATCAATCAATCATCATGAAACCCAATCACTATGTGTGTTTGTCACCACTAACCCATCGGTGTAGATCACTATGTCACCTTGATGTTACCTCTGTTCTGTTATTGCATCTCAAACTATGTGCAGCCCACAGCCCATTCTCTTCACTCACGACCCATTGTTATTATTACATTGTGCCAGTCCGACATATCTTCCGGAACGTTAATTCACTCTTTTCCACGCTGATGGTCTGTACTGACTTATAGATATTTCTGCCGGTGCCACCCAGAACATACCTAGCCTTATCCTATGACCCTTGACCATATCCATGGCTTCATGCATGGAGTTATCCCTATCTGCAGCAACTCTCAGGTACCATTTTGCTTGAAGGACCCTATTCCTATCCGCCAGGATATTCCTCACGTATATAATTGGTGTGTCCCTTGTGTACCCAGGATCACTCGCATGGCCGCATTCTGTAAGCACTCCAACCTTTCGAGTTGGCTCTTTGATATTGTCAGCAGCCCCATCCCATACGCAAAGACAGAAATTATTAACAGCTGAAAGAGCATATAAATCATCCTCTGCTCTACCCAACTTGCTGCCATTGCCCTCAATTTACCCATTAATTTACTCTCTCTACTAAGAGGATATGGCATGAAATGAACTCGCGCCAAACACATTGTTATGGTTGATTTGATTTTTCCTCTACAGTTTTCTAAGCGATGAAACAGCAAATCTCACGCCTACAATCTTTAGTGGTCTTTTGCGACAATCATGGCTAGGGGCTGATGACGATGATTATGAGATGATGATGATGATGATGATGATGATGATGATGATGATGACGATGGGACGCAGGGGTGTTTCCAAGGCACCAGGGCCGGGTTATATACTGGCCAAGACCTATTGACGCGTCCTCGTCGAGCGTCCTGGGCAACAGGTCCCTTCGGGGTCCTGGCTAAAGTCAATAGGATCGCTGATTCCTCCGAAGTCGGAGAGTGTCTGCCTGTACGGCGAGGAACCACCAGTCTGCACACAATAAGCCAGACATAGGACAACGGATACTCACGCAAACCTCAGGTTCTGTGTGACATCACACTGATGTTGGACAACAGGATGACTTCATCCGACATACAGGACTTCGCGTTGGAGCTCAAGCCAACGAACACAAGCAAGCAAGCAAGCATGATGATGATATTTATACGGGCGGTGTCATGAATCTAACTAGTGTTGAACGCAAAATCATAATCCAGGATGCCATTTAAGAAGGTCCCTCTCTTCACGACACGCCGAAAACATTACGCGAAAGCCTACAACTGAAAGTATACAACACTGTGGAGTTAAATATTGATATGGCAGCGGGATCATCAGTAATGCATACTTCAAGAAGTGAATCATGAATGTTGGGTAGAGTCGACGACAGAAAGGCAGGTATGACTGGCTCATAGACACACTATTTATATTCCAACCCGTATGTATACCTGAATGAATACACAGGTAACGAGTTTAGTTTATACACTAATAATACAGCGAATTGTAATTAGTTATGTTAGTAGCATATCATTTACAGGACCTCGCAGTCAACCCCAGTATTATTTGTTTGGCTATTTGTGATGTATTTGGCAAGTTTACGTTAAGTAGTTTGCCATTGCTTTCTGAATAACCTGCACTCATACCACTGTATGAACATACCAACGCAAGGCGGTCTAATGCCAAATTGCCCGTAGCTGTAAAAAGAATGCGGTATACGGGACTATGAATTATGCCTGTAACTCCTTCGCTACAGAACCGGTCTTGGTCTGTCTCTCTATATGATTTAATACGATCTCACTAAATCATATCATATACTTTCTTAGTTTAGTTCCAATTATAAGGCACACATTTATGTGCCTGCAAAACATTACAACTATTCCCGTTCCATCAACGCACGTTGGGACTAACTCTCTCTCCACTCCACTCCAATTTTTGAACAAAAAACAAACTTTCCACCTTGTTTCAACCAGCCCGTGCGGCATCGGTTATAATAGAGGTGGTTCATGGTGCGTGGATTATTACTTTCTCTGCGTGCCATTAGAAGCTGGCTTATCTGTTGTGCTGGTTGTGTCTGTGACGTCAGCAAGGGGGATTCGTTGGCCGGCAAGTTTTCCTTTTGTGTGTTTTTAGGCAATTTCTTCTGTTAGTGTTGGCTTCTGGCTCGTCTGCTGTGCTAGGGGGCTGTCATCATATTGGCTTCTTGTGAGGTTATTGGTTAGTCTTCCTCTTCCTCTGAGCTGGAGCTGTTGGTGGACCATGCATCTTCTTGTTTTTGTCGTTCTGCTCTCATTTTCTGTCTGAGGCTATTCATTCCCCTTTTATATTCTTTGAACCATGTGGGGCTGTCTAGAGGCTCCTTCATTGCTGCTCTGACTTTTGGTTCGTTCCGTCTTTCGACAATATTCCACACCTTGGCATGTTCAGCTTTTGATGCTCCTTTCTTGTATATGCCCCAGTCTTCTTCCGGTTTGTCGGTGTTTTTCTTCGTATTTTCATGTTGAGTCTGGTTGATTTCTGGTTTCCCTTGACTCTTTTTGGGCATCATGGCTGTGCTGGCGTCCTTAGTTTGCTGTTTTTGCTTTGGCATGGTGTTGGCTTCATCTTGTGTCTTCTTGTCTTCTTTCTTGTGGATTACCGTCATTAGTTTGTCGAAGTTTTTCAGTTGAGTTACATCTGGCGGTGTCTCTGCGTTCTTTTTAATGGGTTCATCTAGCTTGTTTTGCATTAGTTTCATTTCAGCTCTGTGCAATTCTCTTTCGGTCTTGATAATTTGTAAGATTTCTTCATTCTCCTTCTTCAACTCGGCCATGCGCTCCATCTCTTGTTTGATGCTTTGCTGTATCCCCTTCATTTCCGCAAGCAGTTTTTTATTGTCACTGGTTTGTGACGGTATTAGGAGCATCTTGATTTGTCTTTTTAATTCGTCAATCTGGCTCTGCAACATTGATTTTTTTCCGCTTGCGAGATGCATGGTGCTGTCTCGCACCTCCGTATTGCTTCTTTGAATGGTGTTTTCGTCGTTATGGCGATCTTTAATAAATCTCTATGTCTTTGGAGGTACGGACAGCCCATGTACCTTGCTCCATGATTGCCCATGCAGTTGGCGCATTTCCTCTTGTTATTGGGTGCTCTGAAGTCGGTGTCATGTTTTGCCAGCGGACACTCTCTGAATGCGTGGTGATCGGCACAGTAACGGCAGATTTCAGTCTTGCTGCGGCAGATTGTTCGACTGTGGCCGGCCCTCTGGCATCTTGAGCATTGGTTGATTCTTGGTATAAACCAATCAGGCTGTTGAGTTATGTTGTTCATTGACACCTGGTGTGGAATCTCGTTGCCCTCAGTCGTCACCACCGCCAGTGAGGTTGGTATATTTGAGTATGTCAAGATCCGCTGTGCCTTCAGGATTCTCATGTGTAGGTTTTCCTCCTGTAGCTGTTTCATGATTTCGTCATCTGACAGCTCCACTTGAACACGTTTTACAACCCATCTGGCTGTCTTGAGGTCGGCGTTACCGACTCTGGTGTCTTTCTCCTTCTTCTTCTCGGCTGTCTTGGCTCTTGTCTGTGGTGGGCTGACATCCGTCTTTCTCGTGGTAGCATCACTTGATTTGACTGTTGGTAAATGGTCTTTACTGCAGCTAGCAGGCAGGTTCTCCACATTCGTCCTCTGTGTAGGCTTGGCGACTCCAACGCTGCACATCTTGTGAGGCTGCCGTTTCTTTGAGTTGGTTTTGCGAACCATTTTCCTCCCCCGAATCAGGCTTCTTGATAAATTATGGCGACTTCTCTTGATAGCGCTAAAAAGTCCACTGGATACCAAGAATATACAACATTTATGAGGAGAAAAATTTCTTTACAACATTATCTAAGATGTAACGAAGTAATAAAGATACATATGGATGTTGTTCTTTTACAATAAATTATGTACCTTAACGTATTAGAAAAATAAATGCGTGTTTCTTAAACTTTCCAAAGTTATTATGTTTTATAACGTGATAATTAGAAATGTTGATATTAAAGCAATATGTCTCTTTTAAATTATGTCCCTTATATGAAGTAGTATTATCTCCCATTATATGTTTTTTTCAAATGTTTGCACATCCTTTACAGGACATCGCTGTCAACATCAAAATTGTTCAGCTGATTGTTGATTTCTTGGAAAGATTACGCTCAGTAGTTTGCCATTGCATTCTGAGGAACCTGCTCACATACCCCTAAGTTACCGACGTGGTTAGAACCGCTACCAATTCTCGCCGTCGTCAAGTTACTCACAAGAGTATTCGGGATTACGGAGAAAGTAGCTAACCTCTAGGCCAGGGAGCCGGCTATTATATGTTTATTGTTGCTTAATGTTTAATATACTTTTGTCTAATCTACACATGCCGACCTCCGTGGCGAAGGACTTAAGAGCGAGGTTCTTAATCCCGTATACCCGTGTTTGAAACACAGCTGCGCGCGGTTTGTCACAATGAAGTGATAAAAGATAGACAATGTTTTAGTGTGGATAGCAGTGTAAAACTATTGGTTCTCCTATGATTTAGAGTTCGTTTTGAGACGGTTGTCACGTTGATGTGATATGAGGTAGACATTCTTTTAATTCGAATGGGATAATTCGAAACTGAAATTCTGAAGAGGTGTTGTTAGTAGAAATCTAAAATAGATTTACGAGTTAAATGGTTTAGAAGTAAGTGTTTATGTAAAGTGATATTTCTAACTGGTTTAGAAAATTTCTAAAAGTATAGTTCTAGATTTTGGTTTTCATGAACTTTCTAGTTGTAGTGTTCGTTAGAATTTTGAGAAAGGGGCTTGAGAAATTACTGGGTTTTTTATTTTTTTTTAGACTAATGGAAAAAAAAGTCTAAAGACAACACGGAGATTAGGATGGGGGGGGGGGGGGGGGGAGGGGGGATCTATAACACAGTGACTGTTATTGGAGTTATATCGAGTGACTGTTATAGGACTACATGGTAGAGCTAGGACTTAGAATTAAAATAATAAATAGATAAAATCAATTATAGTGTGCGATAGAAAATGATAGAGAGAAGCGCACTAAATAGCACTAGATTCACGTAGAAGGAGGTTGAGTAGTATCCAGGGATGACGAGACATTTTTAGGGACGGAAAAACGTAGAATAGCAACAATAACAAAGAGAGGACAAACACGGTGGGCGGGATTAAGAATTGCGTCTGTAACTCCATCGCCACAGTTATCTCAGTAAGTCATGTCTTACGTTTTCCTAATTTAGTTCCAATTATAAGGCACACATTTAAGTGCCTGTAAAAAATATTAATTAAGTCTTTGTTTTAGTATGGTAGAAAAATTATACAATATATAATATATATATGTATATTTATGAGGAGATAACATTCCTGAGAATATTATCCAAGATATAAGAAAGGACTACAGTTACATACAGATGTTTTTTTATGAAAGATAAATTATTCCCTCGCGGTATTTAAAATATCAATGCACGATTTATAAAGTTTTCCAAGTAATTATGTTTTATTACATAAACAATAATACATGTTGAAAGTAAAAGGGTATGTTACATTTCAATTATTTCCCTTATATAAAATAGAATTATCTCCCATGATATCTTTTTTATTGCTAAATACGTAACACATTTGGTTTAATCTACACATGCTGTGACGGATTAAGTCATGGACACATGATAACCGTGGTGCCCACGCTAGATACGGGGCTAGCAAGCTTCGGTGCAGACTTGTTTGTCACGTGTTCCAATCCCCTATCGGTCTGTTTTAATAATTTAGCAAGGTTATTTTTTTCAAGTTAACCTAGACTAAAACATACACCAGGAAATGTTCTAGGGATCAAAGGGGCGGAAAACATTATAGACCAACTCACCCATTGATTGTCCACTTATTTTTTTCTTCGTCTTTCTTTCACCTTCTAATGGATCATATTGTGGAAACAATTAATGACCATTTAACACAGTTAAGACTCACAGAGCAAATGGTGCTGGACACATATGTTTTAGACTAATCGGCACCCGCTGGATGACGTGGTCAGCTTCAGGCCGGTAGTTGATCATAGGCCTCAAGGAACACACGTCAAACCCTTTGTGAGGTTGATTAGATTTTGTTTCTATAGTTTTCCAAAAGATGCATTAGCCAACCTCACGCCAGCAATCATTAGTTTCCTCTTACGTCATTCATGACAAAGGGATGATGATGCTGTTGATAATAATAATATTTATCTGGGTAGTGATGAAACTAATGAATTTAATCAGTGTGGAAAACATAATATCCTGCAGCAATACCCGTTGCCGAAGGTCCATCCCCTATCTGTCCCAGGAAATCATCCTCAAAAGCCTACAACTTAAAGTTGGCAACACGGTCGTGTCCAATATTGATATGCCAGCAGCGGGCTAATAAGTAATGCATTCTTCTAGAAGTGAATCAAGAATGTTAGGCAGACGGACAGAAAATGTAGTATGACTGGCAGTTAGTAACATTATTTGAATTCGAATCCGATTGTATGCCAAGGTGACAAGTTTAATTGATATGCTAATAATATAAAGATCGTATTTAGTTCAGAATAGATATATGTTTACTATGAGTCTGAACTAAGACCAGACGATCGGTTACCCTAGATGTTTAACTGCTAACTCACTAAACCATATCTATTGCTATCCTAATTTAGCTCCAGATAAAAAGCACACGTTTATTTTACTGCCATAAAATACAGACCTTATTGTAACAAAATGATAACTGAATTTAAATGACAAATAACGCACATGTATGATATTAATTAGGGGACGAAATGCTTTAGAATATTATCCATAAGATATTGAAGAATTAATGTCCTATTTACGGACATCGCTCTCAACACCAGCAGTTTACTGCTGTTGTTGTCTTGGCAAGTGTTACGTTCAGTAGTTTGCCATTGCTTTCTGAATGACCCGCTCCCATACCAACACGTTAACACCCCAGAGCGACACGGTCTGCTGCCAGATCGGTCACCGCTACGTTTCGGAGGCATAATAGTCGGCTCACACATCACGTTCGCAATCCTTGAGGCTACTGCTATCCTAATTTAGTTCCAGGTAAAAGGCACACGTTTATGTGCCTACCATAAAATAAAAAGAATGCGTTAAGTAAAATGTAACTGTAATTAAATGCCAAATAACACATGTATGATATTTATTAGGCGTCGAAGTGCTTTAGAATATTATCCATAAGATGTTGACGAATTAAAGTCATATAAAGAGGTTGTTTTATAAAACAAAAACGTGTGCCTGCACTTTGAAGGATTGCAAATACAAATACGTGTTTCTTTAAGTTTCCAAGCAAGTATGTTTTATAACATGAAGAATAATGTAAAAAATATGATATTAAAGCGGTAAATCCCATTTAAATTGTTTCCCTTATGTTGAAATAGTATTATAATGACACATTATAACTTTATTGTTGCTAAATTTGTAAAACAATGTTGTTGAATCCACACATGCAGTTCCCGGATTAAGACCTGGACACATGATAACTGTGGAGCCGACGCTAGCCCAGTGGCTAGTACGCTTCCCTGCCGACTTGTTTGCCATGTGTTCCAATCCTTTATCGAATTGTTTTAACGATTTTGCAGGCCTAACAGGTCAACCTAGACGAAAAGATGACGACATTACTCATCGACTGACGATCTTTCCTCTTCTTCTTCTGTCATTCATCTCCTAATGGAACATATTAAGTAAAAAAAATAAAAATAATAAAAATACCCTTTAATATAGTTAAGACTCATAGCACACATGGTGCTGTACCCATAGTTTGTAGACTAATCGGCACTCGGTGGATGACGTGGTCAGCTTCAGACCGGCAATTGATCATAGGCCTCAAGGAACTCAGGCTAAGTAGACTAACAATGTATCAGGAAATGTTCTGGGGAGCAAAGGAGGCGGGTAAATTACAGACCACATCACCTAGTATAGTAGCATTGTCTGGTGCAGGAGAGCCTGGCATATGATACCACAACATCTAGCTTAAGAATGGAGGTGGAGGCTGTCAGTGCAGCTTTCCGCTGGATGGAGAACACGATACACACACACATGGTGATTATAACTGAGTCAGAAAGCATGCCGAGGAAGGTCAGGACAGGCAAGCTTCGGGCAGAGTGGCTTACTTCGCTTCGGAGGTCACGGGTGGCAAGCATCGCCTGGACCTTTTCTCTGTGGCATGCTGGGGAATGAACAGGCGGACAGATTGGCTAGCTCTGCACAACTTGGTGGAGTTTTGATGCATAACAAGGCAGACGAGGTTGCGGCCTTGTGGGAGCATGTGTACACCTCGGAAGAGCAAATGGAAAGTCTTGGTCTGGCAATAATGAGACAGCGAGGAGTGACAAGGGGATCTGGCCGGCGCTCGACGCTCAGAGGAAAGGCGAGACGGACATATAATCAGATTGCTAATGGTACTATTGTGTTGGAACTCTTCGCTAGCTGCTGAGAATGGGGACGCAGCGCTTATGGGAATGCCCCGAATGCTGTGATAATGTTCCTAAATCAGTTAATCAATCAATCAATCAATCAATCAATCAATCACCTCTTGATTGTCGATCTCTCTCTCTCTCTCTCTCTCTCTCTCTCTCTCTCTCTCTCTCTCTCTCTCTCTCTCTCTCTCTCTCTCTCTCTCTCTCTCTCTTTTATTTTCTACTACATTTTATTTTGGAACAAATAAATGTCACATTAACACAGTTAAAACTTATAACGTGCATGGTGCTGGACCCATATTCTGTAGACTAATCGGCACTCGGTGGATGACGTGGTCAGCTTCAGGCCGGCAATTGATCACAGGCCTCAAGGAACTCAAGCCAAGCTCTTTGTGAGGTTGATTAGACTTTGTGTCCAAAGTTTTCGAAGATATGAAATAGCAAATCTCACACCAACAATCATTACTAGCTTCTTACGACAAACATGGCAAGTGTGTGATGATTATATTGATAATAATATTCTTTATCAGGGTTGTAATGAAAGTAATGATTTTAACCAGTGTGAAAAGCATAGTCATGACGCAGCAATGTCCTTTGCAGAAAGCCCTCCCCTCTCTGCCCGAGGAAATCTTCATCAAAAGCCTACAACTGACAATATACAACACGGTGGAGTAAAATATTGATGTGGTAAAAGGCTAATAAGTAACTCATTCTTCTGGAAGTGAATCAGGAATGTTAGTGAGGAAGGAGGACAGAAGGTGAGGTATGATTGGCAGATAGTAACACTATTTGTATTAGCACCCAAATGTATACCAAGGAGAAAAGTTTAATTGATACACCAGTAATTAAGAGAGTGGTATTTAGCTCCAATTATGTCTTCGTTTACTATCAGCTTGAGCTCAGACCAGACAATCGTTTCCCTAGATAATTATCTATTAACTCATGAAAGCCATGCATTATTCTTTCCTAATATAGTTCCAGTTAAAAGAAGCATATGAATGTGCCAGGTTTTCTACATTTATTAATTTCTCTTACGTTCTGTGACTGCCAGACCATGTGGCAATGACTGTCTCAGCATCTCGGCTTTTTTTCTATCCCGGATCACCAGTGTGCACAAGTGTATGCTGCAAGGCACCCTGAACATGGCATTGTCCTTATTATTCTTGATCTTGACAAATTTGTCATCTTTATTTCTGGCTGGGAGCAGAAAGTCTTTGATCTCTTGAATCTGTTTAGGCATGATTCCTGTTAATATCTTCCTTCCTTTTGTTTAAAAAAAAAGAACTGTTAAGGGCCT
This sequence comes from Cepaea hortensis, assembly GCA_963921405.1. Taxonomy (NCBI): domain Eukaryota; kingdom Metazoa; phylum Mollusca; class Gastropoda; order Stylommatophora; family Helicidae; genus Cepaea; species Cepaea hortensis. The sequence goes on from OY992895.1 coordinate 31,376,697, forward strand.
CTTAGTCCCACTGTGTGCCTTTCCGCCCATTATGGTCCACCAAGGTCAATCTTCCAGTGTTTTTTTTTTTTAATTCGCATATCCTTTACAGGCCATCGCTGTCAGTAGCAGCATCTTTCAACTGTCTGTTGATTTCTTGACAAGATTACGTTCAGTAGTTTGCCATTGCTTTCTTAGCGGCCGGCTCAGTTATCCCGCAAGTCACCAGCGGGGGTAGAACCGCTTCCAGTTCTCGCCCGCTACGAGACTCTGCGTGATAAACGGAATTACGGAGAAAGTGGTGTAACCCCTCAGCCAGAGAGACCGGCTCTTCCAGTGTTAGTGGACAGTAATTAGAGTTTTAGACAGATCAAGTGCAGATAAATCTACACTTTTATTTTTTTGCCAAAAGACCATTCAAATGGAAAAGGCTCGCGGTTCACCCAGGGACCTGGGCCGCCCCATAAGATCCCACGTCCCTGTGTCATTCGGATGGCCGCCTCTGCTGGTGGCCATGGCAAGATCAAATGCAGATACTACACTTTGATATTTTTTTTGGTTTACATAACAACACCAGATGTTCAGTGAACGCTTTCCCGTGGCCCACTTCTAGCGGTCGTGTATTGTGTGGATCTTCAGACATTCATTATGATGTCTAGTAAGCAACGGAGCTTGTTCTGATAGTCCACTATTGAGTCTTGTAGAGGGCCGACGTATCTGGCCTAAATGTACCCCGTCTGTTTGTAGAGTTAAGGGTAGAATAGCTGCCAGTGTTCAAGACCGCAATGATCAGTAATGGTATGCTGGCGATGGCTGTCACTACCACTCCATGTTGATGCTTACTAAAACTGACTCCTGGTGTTTTAATGGATTGTATCTTTTTCTAATGCCTCTTAGTCCCAGTAAGTGCCTTTCAGCTCACTGTGGTCCACAAAGGTCTGTCTGCCAGTGTTAGTGGACAGTGACTTGGTGATTAGAGTTTACAGTTTGGATAACCGACACTTCCCCCGTGCCAGACGACAGACTCTCTACCCATGCCAGATCAAGCGCAGATTTTTTCCATTGTGTTCGCTGGCTTTGAGCTCAAGCGTAGTCCATATACACCACTTCTAGTAGTACTGAACTGAATTGTGTGGATTTCCTTTACCTATTAACAATGTCCTTCGCCATCGGACTAACTCACTCCGAGTTCAGAGTTCTTGTAATCTACGTCCCCAAGTCAAGGACGAGAAATTAAATCTACACTTTGATCTTTGAGGGAATTGATACAACTAAATTCCCAAACAATATACGTGTAACATATGTATTAGGAGATAACATGCTTAAGAATATTATCGAAGAGAAGAATTAAAGTTACATACAAAGGTTGTTCTTAAACAATATAATCTGTGTCGAAGCTTGTCGGATTGTAAATGCGAATGCGTGTTTCTTAAAATTTCCCAAGTAATTATGCTTTATTACACAAAAAATAATAAAATTTGATATTAAATCGGTATGTCCCATTCCAGTTATGTCAATTATATGAAATAGTATTATTTCTCATTATATCAATATTGTTGCTAAGTATCTAAATTTGTAACACGCTTTAGTCTAATCTACACAAGCTGCTGAGGATTAAGACATAGGCACATGATAACTGCGGACTGCACTGTAGTTAGTGGCCTTAATCTTTAGTGGCCTCTTTCTACATTGATGGCAACGTGCTGATGATGATGTTGATAATAATAACACTGGTCAACAAATTTAGATTGTGCCTCTACAATTTTCTAAGAGATAAGGTAACCAATCTCACGCCAACAGTCTTTAGTGGTCTTTTACGACTATCATGGCAAGGGATTGATGATGATATGATGATGTGATGGTGATGATGATGATGATATTTATACGGGCGGTGTAAGGAATCTAACTATTGTGGAAAGCATGAACATCATGCATCATGCCCTTTAAGAAAGACCCTCTCTCCACGACCCCCCCCCCCCCCCCACCCCACCCCAACCTCCTCCCCGAAAATATCCTCGAAAGCCTATAACTGAAAGTATACAACACGGTGGAGTGAAATATGATATGGCAGCGGGCTAATAAGTAATGCATTCTTCTAGAAGTGAATCAAGAATGTTGGGTATAGTCGAGGACAGAAAGTGAGGTATGAATGGCCCATAGCAAACTATTTATATTCCAACCCGTATCTATACCAAATTTATAAACTAATAATGAAGAAAATTGTAATAATCTCCAAATATATATGTGTGTAATATGAGCTTATTAAGCTAAGATCCATATGCCACAGCGCTAGAAGTAGTTGCAGTTTTTCCAAGGCGCAAATGTTACATATCTCTTACATTGCGGTCGCACTTCTGTGCGAATGCATTTCTGTCTGGCGATGCCGTAATCGTATCACTGTATCTCTCTCTATTATTATGTTAGGTTATACTTAAGCCCTTCCACACTGTACAGTCCATAACAACTAACTGTTAGAACACAACTCAAAACTTCCTTTAAGAACACAAAACTGGGCGCTGTTTTAACTATGATATTGTCTCTAAATATTGTGCAATTCACATTAGCATGTATACACACATTTGCCAATCTTACTTAGAGATTTCACAATTTCTAGAGATCTAACTAGCATGGTAGCGGCATAGTTTGTGGTCATCGCTACTTGAAACGGCAACCAGCTCCGTACTTGACCTTGGCTCAAGCCCAACTAATCTTGAAAGTTCTTTCTCGGAGCGTCCCGAGACCTTTTCATGCTCTTGTGACCAATGCTCGTGGCGGGTTACTTTACACGGTCTCATCGTACAGACCGCACTTTTTCCTGAACAACTACTATTAGTGTTGGAACTTTTCGCTGGCTGCTGAGGAATGCCTCGAATGCTGCGATGTCTGTTCCTAAATCAATCAATCAATCAATCAATCAATCAATCAATCAATCATTCAATCAATTAATCAATCACTCAATCAATCAATCAATCCTGAACAATGCCATGATCTATAACACTACAAATCAGATCATGTCACCATAAGGTAAGTTCATTGTTTGCTCTTTCTAGACAATCTGTTTCTCTAGATGCTTTAACTAATTTAATTCCAATTAAAAGGCACACTAGTATGTGCCTGCAAAAAATTAAAATACAACTTTAACGCCCGTCATAATAACTAAATACTAGATAACATGAATATACTATATTAATGAGGAGACAAAATTCTTTAGAATATTATCCAAGAGAAATTGAAGAACTAAAGTGACACATACACGTTGTTCTTAATAGATAAAATCTGAGCCCGAAAGTTTCAGCATTGCAAATACCAATAAGGAAGGAACGGTCAGTGGGTCCACAGCCACGTGGACACTGATGGGGCCCGCCGATTGCGGGGTCCACGAGAAACTGAGAGAGAGTTACCACCCGTGTCGAATTAAGACACGGGTGGAAGGACAGACCCGGACTGGACATCGAGGAAGCAACAGGGCTTACCTTAAGGGGACTTGATAGTTTCAGACCCAAGTGTTTTAGGGGTCTTATACATACATTACTATCTGTTAGATAGCTGCTAGAGTTATTGTGATAACCATGTTCACTATGTTCATTGTAAACTCCTGTGATACGCAATGTACTAAATGCTGGCGTGTGAAAACTCACTTCGCCAGCGTACTGTAATATAAATGTAAATAAATGATGCTCGATTGTATCTGAACGGAGTTTGTTGCCTGTATGACCCCGAGTTTCACTCCCCTAGAGATCTAGGACTGTGACAATTATATTCTAAAAGAAAGGAATGAGAAAATCAGTCAGAAAGAAACCAAAACCTGCTCAAGATAACTACCACGTTATAGACAGACCATAATACAAACACACACAGGCAAACAAACAAGCATTTACAAGGCAATCTTTCTTAACACTCTTCCTAAAACATCCGAAGACACACACTCTAACTACTTCAAGCACTAGCGGAATACAGAAAATTAGTTTGGACTTGCAGAATCAAGGCAAGTTTCAACTCCCTTACATACAACAGAAACTTTTTTTTTAATGTTTAAATACAAACTAGCTACTATTTTTCCTGACTGAAATGTGTAAATTTACTTAATTTCATTTACTCTTGCAATTAGAAAAAAAATGGCATTATTATTAATTTTAAGAAATTAATAATATCAAAAACATATAAGATGTTTTACACCCGATCGTCTTGATAGACGATTTTTGGTTTCTGCTGCAAGACACAAAATCTACAACCCCTGCTGTGGAAAATTTTAGAACGGGTGAATGTCTCGCGAGCCCTGTGTGTGGCTTATTTTGTTAATACTTGGGAACACTTCTCACTAGGTAGTAACAAGCATTGGAGAGCGCAGATAGTACACGCCGAAATTCTTCCCCAGGGTGCGTTGAATCACAAATCCACCCCTCCCCCCCCCCAAAAAAAAAACAACTTTAAAGAGGGATATATAGCTTCTCTGGCCTAGGCACACAAAGGCTTTGTGAAAACTGGCTGCGTGTCCGCTGTAAGACCTTCTAGTGGCTGGTGGTCACTAGGCAATTTTGCGTTCAGCGTTTTGCCCTTTGTCTAAATTTAACACGATTCCCCAGCACGAATATAAACATTGTTGTAGAATACAAAAGGCTAACATGTATGGTATTTATATATGGGTAGCGATGTATGAGTGAATTCGTGTAGGTATTTATGTAAATATATTTATTGCTTGGTGTTTATATACAGGTATTTATATGAATATATGCATAGGGAAGTTCCCCCCCCCCCCACAAAAAAAAAATTTTTAAAAAATTTGGAAGCCACAATTTAAATACAATGAAAATGTAAAGGTTATTGCCCAAGATCACAGAAATCCATGTACTATTATCTACAGAAAGCAAGAGATAGATCAAGACAGAATGTGTGTGTGTGTGTGTGTGTGTGTGTGTGTGTGTGTGTGTGTGAGAGAGAGAGAGAGAGAGAGAGAGAGAGAGAAAAGATGGACAGGTGTAACATGCATTCCACTTGTGGAGATGGGAATGAAACGAGGAATGTGTGTTTACATGCACTATGCCATAAATGTTATATTATCATAACTGTATATGTATGTATTTGTTTTATTAACGCATGTGACACATAACACTAATAAACGGCAACGCTCTGTAATATACACAAACAAAGAAACACACCTCGTAAATATACAATGCTTTGTATGAAATAAACGTTAAAAATGCAACAACAAAAAATATAGACAGACCAGAACAAGTCATTATTCTGCGTCTCAGAACAGGAACAATAGATTACGCAACCACATGTATACAAAATTCAAGATTGGTGAAACAGCCATGTGCACATTTGGATTGGCGTCGCAGACAGCAGAGCACATACTCCAAGACTGCCCAAAATATAACATATCTAGGCAAACCTTCTGGCCAAGAGAGACAACAGTGGAAGATGAACTCTATGAACTGTTGAGTGAACTAAACAAGAGCGTTAAATTCATACAAGAGACAACATTGCAGTTATAGACATATTTCAAGCGAACAAAAGAAGAAGAATAAGAATAAAGAGAAATGTATTTAACTCCAAATATTGCACAGTCTTTCTCAGTGAGTACCGTATCTGGCATCATATTTTCCGACAATGCCCACCTTCTTGTTTCGCTTGGTCATCTGGTCTGCTGTTTCCTACTTTATTTCTAGTTACAAGGAACACGGTTATGTGCCTGCTAAAAATTTAGCCCAGAATTGAAATTGAACAGTTGAATCAATGAAACTATTGACTTATGCCAAATAACATTATTGTCTGATATTTATTAGGAGACAAAATGCTTTAGAATATTATCCAAAACGTATTTAAGAATTTAAATGACGTACAGAGGTTATTCTTTAAGAAAACAAAACTGCCGAAGCTTGCAGAATTTCAAATGCGAATGCCTGCTTCTTAAAGTTTCTCAAGCAATAATATTTTATTATATGAAAAGTAATAAATGTTGAAATTTACAGCGACATTTCTCATTTCACTTACACCCCTTATATAAAACAATATTATTTCCCATTATATGTTTATGGTTGCCATATGTGTAACAAGCCGTTCTCTCTGGCCTAGGGGTTAGCGACTTTCTCCGTAATCCCGTATACTCTCTTGAGTAATTTGACGTGCGCGAGAACGTGCGCGAGAATTGGTAGCAATTCTCTCCGCGTCGGTAAATTAGGGGTATGTGAGCCGGTCGCTCAGAAAGCAATGGCAAACTACTGAGCGTAATCTTGCCAAGAAATTAACAATCAGTTGAAAGATGCTGATGTTGACAGCAATGTCCTTTATAGGATATGCAAACATTTTTTTTTTTTTTTTTAAAGTAGGCGTTTGTGGAGTGGCAGTAACCGAAGACGTTTATGTAGGTTAGAATTGTCGGTAAGCTTTGTTGAAATAAAGGACCATAAAGTCAGTTGCGTAATATGCAGCGAAAGTTTTGCCGTTTTGAAAAAGTGTAATCTCGGCGTCACAATGAAAGAAAACATCTATCAACATATTCAAAGTTTGCTGGAAGGTTACGCTGTGAGAAATATGAGACCATGAAACGTGGTTTAGAAACACAAAGAAATCTTTTCACGAGAAAGTTTGCTGAAAATGAATCCGTCACTCGTATTCAGTTACAAAACAGTGCATACGATGGCAGCACGAGGAAAACCGTTTACTGATGGCAACTTCATCAAAGAGTTTATGATGGAAGCGGCAAATGACTTGTGTCCTGAGAAAGTCGATTTGATTGGAACTATCAGCCTCTCGGCAAGTTCAGTTGTGCGGAGAACAGAATAACCTGAAGGGAACATAGTATTCTGAGTAAGCTAGGAACTTGTGGTATTCTCTAGAGCTGGATGAGTCTACTGATCACTCGACTACGTCACAACTTCTCGTGTTCATTCGTGGTGTCAATTTTAACTTTCAGATAACGGAAAAGTTGGCATCCGTTTGCAGCATGCACGGAACAACAACTGGAAAAGAATACGTGGAAGTGCACAAAAATGTTGCAAGACTATAACCTTCAGTGGAATCAGCATCGAGGTGTTACAGTTGATGGAGGGAAAAAAACATAGCTGGAGTGAGGATAGGTCTGGTGGGGCAGATCAGGACTCAGTTGGAAGATTTGCAACTTCAGAGCGCTTTGTTCCAACACTGCATCATACATCAGCAAGCACTTTGTGGGACAGACGTGGATGTTTCTTTTGTACTGAAACCAGTCGTCTCTGCTGTAAATTTCATTTGGGCAAATGCACTCAATCATCGAAAGTTCCAGGCTTTTCTTGAAGACATTGATTCGGAATTATGTGACTTGCCTTATCACACATCAGTGAGATGGCTCAGCAGTGATAAAGTCATGGTTCGTTTTTACAAGCTCCGAAACGAAATATATCTTTTCCTCACTGGAAAAGATAGAGCTGATCCACAGCTGTCAGATCCTACATGGCTGTTGAAGTTGTAATTTTTTGTGTGTGCTCGAAATCACATCCCACATGAATAAACTGAATTTTAAACTTCAGGGAAAGTATAACCTGGTCTATGATCTCTACAGAATCATCAAAGGATTTCGGAGAAAGCTGTCATTGTTTGAGGCACAACTGGAAGGAGACAACGTTTCTGATTTTCACTGTTTCAAAGAGTTTTGTGATACAATCGCCGAAGATGTCAACCTCGATTTTCCTAAAATCATTATTCGTGACTTGAAGAGGCATTTTTGTGGAGAGATTTTCAGATCTTGACAGAATTGAGATTGATATTATTTTGCTCCAGAATCACTTTGATTATAACCTTGAAGGTGTGCCAGTTGAACTACAGTTGGAGCTAACTGATTTGCAAGCAAATAACGTATTGAAAGAGAAGCACAGAGAAGGAAAACTTGTTGAATTTTACTGCTGCTTACCTGATGCTGAGTTTCCGAAACTGAAGACATTTGCTGCTGGTATGGCATCAGTGTTTGGAACAACTTATGTCTGTGCGCAAACATTTTCAAAAATAAAGTATGTGAAGTCAACACATCGAACGAGATTGACTGATGAACAGTTGAAAGCAATTGTCTTGATTGGATGCAGCAATTTCAAACATAAACATTGGTGAAAGCTTGAAAGCCAAACGCTAGTTTCACAAATCTCAGTAACCTTTTTTTTTTGGTTGCCTAGGTTTGAGATTCAGATATGTGCACACTAGGTCTGATGTAACATTTGTTTTTTTTTTTTTTGTGTGTGCTAAGGTCGTCTACTTTGATATCTATTTGATGGTAAATAAATATGTTTGTTGTCTTTGACTTTTGTGCATTGCACCCACTCACCCATGATTATAACGGAATGCTAAACTTAGTTTTTCGTCTTTTTTCCCAGAGCTTTCGTTCTGGCTTGCAAGTATTGTACAGAATGATCATGCAGTCCGCGCTCGTCATTTTTTTTTTTCAGTTATCCGTCTCACTGTGAAAAGAGTTTGGTGACGCCTGCTCTAGATAGTTAAAACCTACCTCCTGGCGTAACAAGGAACGTGGGAACAAATACATTGTTAATTGAGGGGACAACACACGAATATACGAATCAATCTATAAACTTCAATGAAAAGATGACAAACATCTTGGCCGTTAAGAAGGAACCCCACTACAGAGACATTCACAACTATATTCGTCGTGCAAAACAGATAATCATATTCCTTCTCAGAACAGTGAACAGCAAAGTAGACAATCTTTCACGAAGACTCAAAACGGTTCTGTCACCCATGTGCACTTATGAACAAACTACACAGGCAGCTGAACAGATCCTTAAAAATTGACAGATGATGACTAAATTGCCGTATCATCTCTGGTCACGCCATACGCATATTAACGCACAGCTGGTTAGAAGCTTTCACGAACTCCATATAGAAGGCTAAATGCATCCTAGTAACATGACTCATTGTGCACACATTATTAACCAGCAGCTGAAGAAACAAGAAGGAAATGAGAAAAAAAATAAGGTAAGAAATATATTCCTTCTACTTTCCTGTCCATTTTCATTTCGATTTCACATTATTTAGTCTATGCATCTGTAAATTCTCCGTTTTTTTTTCTAACATTACACATTGCACCCACTTCCATACGAATCTGGATACGCCTTGTGTCGTCACCCGAATTGATGTGCATTACTGTAAAACAAGTTTGTTAACGTGAATTCACTACATATTCGCAAACACAGCAAAGAAATGTCGCCCCTTTCCATGATTTAAGATGTGTTTGGACATATCAAAGACATATTTCTTGGGTGTGGGTAAATAGAAGAGGGTATGGAAACTTTCATAACGATGAAACAGACAGTTGTTTTTTTTTTCTAAAATAGATCATAGCAATCATTTATAAACGGACTATCGCTAACTAAACCATACCTTACTCTTGCCTATGTTAGTTCCATTTAAGAGGCACACGTTTGTGTACCTACCAAATATAACCTTTTGCACCATTTTCAATAGGCAATAAATTCCAAATAACATACATGAATATTATTTACAAGAAGAGAAAATGCCTTAGAATATCATCCATAAGGTAGGCCTACAAAAGAATTAATGTGACATAAAGAGGTTTATCCTAATATTTAAAATATGTGCCTGGAGCTTGCGTGATTGCGAATGCAAATATGTGTTTATTAAAGTATTCCAAGCAATTATGGTTTATTACATGAAAAATAATCAATATTTATATTAAAGCGATAAGTCCAATTTCAATTATGTCCCTTGCGTCAAATAAAAGAGTAGTATTTCCCTTTATATCATTGTATTTTATAAATTTCTAACACAGTGTTGTTTAAATTACACATGCTGTTTCCGCATTAAGACATGGACACATGATAACCGTGGAACACATACTGATTTCAAATATCATAATCTAAATTCACCAATTTTCTCTTTTTTAAAAATTTTTATTTTAATGATGAATCTACATTACAGTAATACAAATACTGTATGTTTGTTTAATTCTCTGGGGTGAACAGGTAGTCTTTCTACTTTAGCATTATAAAAGTGGTGGTTACAATTAATTGATATTTCAACATAACATGATAGAAAAAATAAAAACATTTAATTTTCTCATGTAATGTCTTAAATAAGCACATTTGAATCAATTCCGTCATTATTCAGTCGCTGTTCAAACTCTCTTTGCTTGATTCTTGTAGTCTATTGATGAGGTGTCTCATGTGGCAGTCCTACTGTAAACAGCAAGCATTGAAGGGCTCAAATTGCCTTGATACCTTGTCTCCATATCAGCAATGTCATGGTGAAATCGTTCAACATACTCCTCACTGACAACTCCACAGTTTGACGTTAAGAAATCCAGATGAGAATCCAGAAAATGAATTTTCTAAGACATGTTGCAGCCAAGACTCAGAATGAGATTTTCTACAAGTTCATTGTTATAATCAGATCTGTTGTTTTATGTGCAAACCAAGCTGCGTTTTCCTGACCATGCAACATGCAAATAAACTCGTCACCATGAAGAAGTGTTCACATTTGAGGAGCAAAAAATACTTATTCTAGATTCACTCAGGCTTGGAAATTTTCTGATGATATAATTAAGAGCCTCATCTGTTTTATTAATTGCCTTGAGAAAGTTTTTCATGAGACCCAGCTTAATGTGCAAGGGTGGCAATACAATCATGCTGGTGTCGACAAGTGCTGGTTTTTCAACGTTCTTACTGCCAGGCTGCAATGACTGCCTGATTGCCCATTGACTTCTGATGTAATGCTCAATTCTTGCACGGCTATGCCACTCACAGAGAAGCAACAGTACTTGGTATATCCACCCTTTTAGAATCTTAAGTGACTTTAAGTAACCGCAAAGTGATCAGTGATGATGATCGTAGTTTATACACTTCAAAAGCATGCTTACTGTTTTCATACGGTTTCTTTCATATAAACTGCGTAACCAACTGGAATTGACTGTAACACATTACCATTATTCAACAAAACAGCTTTAAGTCTCGTCTTGTATGCATCCATTACACACCTCCACATTTCCTTTTTGTAATTGATTTTGAGGGTTGCCATTAAACAAGAAATGTTGAGGAACGCAGAGAGGTCATCAGTTTTGAAAAGGAATGTAATAATCGGCGTTTGACGGTTCCTCTAGACATAAATTCTAAAATTTTCTGCCGGGAGATTCCACTGATGCAATCTGGAACGAATAAGTTTCGCCTCGCTCTTCGATAAATTCAGATCTCTTACAAGATAATTTAGTTCACTTTCGGATAGTTAGTGTGGTTTAGTTGATGTAGTTTGCTCAAAACCGGGTCGCTTGAGGTCGATGATTCAGAACAATCAATGTTCTCTTCTTCATCAGTGGAAGCAGCTGAAAATAATTCTGGCACCTTGTGAACTGGTAGGTCATCGACGTGTGGTACCAGACGTATTGCAGAGGGGATGTATGCAAATGCCCACAACAGCTGCGTCACACACACACTCACACACACACACACACACACACACACACACACACACACACACACACGTACACATTGACCGTAATGTGTAGTGTAACTTCAATCATCTTCGCACTCTTTCTAAGTGAGGTACCGCATGTGGTACCATACTTTCCGATAACACCCACCTACTTGGTTCTCGTCTTTGGTTTCCTAATTATTTCCAGTTAAAAGGCACACACTTTTGCGCCTGAAAAAGATTAACAGATAAAAATCCCAGCCATTAGGTGAAATTAAACACCAAATAATACAGTTGTGTATAATAATTATTGGGAGACAAAATGCTTTAGAATATTATCCAAGAGGTAATGAAGAATTAAAGTTACATACATGGGTTGTAGATTAAGAAAACAATACTGTGCTCGAAGCTTGCAAGGTTTTAAGTGCAAATTCTAGTTTCGAAAATTTTCCCAAGCAATTATATTCTATTACAAAATAAGTAATAAAGGTTGAAATTAAAGCGATAATTACCTTATTTGAAATTATTATGTCCCTTGTGGGAAATAGTGTTATCTCCCATTATATCTTTATTGTTGCTAAATGTGTAACACAGTTTTGTCCATCTACACGATGTGAAGGATTAAGGCATGGGCAATTGACAACTGTGGACTCCACAATAGCGAAGCGGCTAGTGCGGTTCCCTACAGACTCGATGGTCACGAGTTCCAGTCTCCCATCAGATTGTCTTACCAGGGCGTCAAGTCAACCGAGAGTAATATTTGTACCTGGAAATATTTTGAGGAGCAAAGTATGCCGGCAAAATTTTAGACCACTTCACCCATCTACTGCTCAGTGTCTTGCTCTTCTCCTTCTCCTCCTCCTCCTCTTCCTCCTCTTCCTCCTTCTTCTTTTTCTTCTTCTTCTAATCCTCCTCATCCTTTTTCTCTCTCTTCTACTCCTCTTCCTCCTCCTCCTCTATCATCATCATCATCATCATCATCATCATCATCATCATCATCATCATCATCATCATCATCATCATCATCATCATCATCATCATCTTCTTCTTCTTCTTCTTCTTCTTCTTCTTCTTCTTCTTCTTCTTCTTCTTCTTCTTTGTCTTCTCCTCTTCCGACTCATTTTTCTTCTTCTTCATCTTCACTTCTGTGAGTGGTATATGTCTGTGTGGGTTGGAGTGTGTGAGTGGGGATGGGGTAAATGTGAGTGTGTGTTTGGGGGAATGTGTTTATGGGTGGAGTTTTGTGTGGGAGGGGAGATGTGTGAGAGGTGGGGGAGGTATGGGATGTGCAGGTGGATGAAGGATGCATGTGAGGATGGGGGACGTGTGTTTGGCTGGGTTGTTGCGGTGTGTGTGGGTGGGAGGGTAGATGAGAGATTCATGTGTTGATGGGCGGGTGGGTGATGCCTGGGTGTGAGTGGTTGATGGATGAATACGTGAGTGGGTGGATGTGTGTGAGAGATGAGTGTATGGGTGGGGGATGTGTATGTTTGTGAGAAGATGTGTGTGAGCAGCGAATTTGTGTGGTGGGGTATATGTGAGTGGTGGGGGGTGTGTGGGTGGGAGGTGTGTGTTGTTGGGTGTTTATGGTTGGGAGATATGTGTGGGCAGGTGGGGAGATGTGTTTGTGGGTGGGGATGTGTGTATAGTGGGAGATGTGTAGTTGAGAGGTTACGGATATTGGGTGGGTGAGTGGATATAGGTTGGCTGATGTGTGTGCGTGTGTGTGGGCGGGTGGGGAAAATTGTGAGGGTGCGGGATGTATGTGTAGATAGGTGCAGGATGTGCGGAGGTATGTATGTGTAGTTTTGTGATGTGTGTTTTGCTGGGTGGTTGCGGGTGTGTGGGTGGGTGGTGGAGAATATGTGGGTGTGTGTGTGCGTGTCAGTTATGGGATGGGTGGGGATGTGTGTGTGGGTGGGGAAATGTGTGTGGGTGGGGGATCAGTGGGTGGATTGTGCCATGTATGTTTGCCTGGGTCTGTGTGAGTGCGTGGAGGTATGTGTGGGTGGGTGGGGGAGGTGTAAGGGTTGGGGATGTGTGGGTGGCTGCGGGATGTGTGGGTGGCTGCGGGATGTGAGGGTGGATGAGGGATGTGTCTCACAACATTGCAATATGCACTGTTTATGTTTACAAATTTTATTTGACAATGTTTTTTTTCCCAATGTGAATGCATCATGCGTAATATGCACTGTTTATGGTTACAGAATCCATTTGACAATGTATTTTTTTTTCCCTATGTAAATGTAACATACACATTTTATGAATGAAAGATGAGTGATTGACAGGGCTGAATGTAAGACGGGCCTGCGTGCCCAATTTGTTACCGTTGTTAAATAAAGTTCGTTCGTTCGTTAGTTAGTTCGTAAGTTCGTTCGTTCGTTCATTCGTTCGTTCGTTCGTTCGTTCGTTCGTTCGTTCATTCTTCTTCTTCATCTTCATCTTCATCTTCTTCTTCTCCTTCTTTACTCCTCCTTCTCCTCCTCCTCCTCCTCCTCCTCCTCCTCCTCCTCCTCCTATCATCATATGAGAACCGGTATAATTCACTTCCCTCCACACTCCTCAGGGCTGTGTCCGTTAAAAATGTGGAATGTAATCAAGGGAGACACGAGGTTTTCTCTGTGCCTCGCTATAAGAAGTTGGAGACTGGAACTCTAAGCGATATTAGACTTTCGGTCCGTGATGAACAAGGCAAAGCTGTGCCGCTGGCATATCTAAATTGTGAACTCCACATCAGAAAATACAATGGCTGATTCAGAAGGTCCAGGAAGGCATCGCCCAAGAGCATGCTCTACCCTAACCTTTGCAGATTTGGCCAACACTATTGGGTGGCGGGAGCCGGGTCATATTACAAGTTATATGGCCTCCAACTCACTCCCCATGGGTTCTATGCTCGTGCCGCCATAGACCATCCTGACGATGATGACTGGGATCTGCAGCTTGAGTTTCGCACGGGATATACTCACCTCGAGCCCAATGGGATACTTATCAGGTTAACCAACATGGGCAAGGCGTTTGTGAGTTATCAGGCCTGCAAGACGGTCATACGCCCCAACAAGTCTCCTATTGTGACCTACCAGTCATTTCTGAAATTGCAGTGCGCCAAGCCTCTCTTCTATGCCGTATCGGTGACTGAGGCTAAAGTCCAGGGGACTAAATATTGCTTTAAGGCTGTTAAAGAGTGTAAAGCTGACCTTGATATGCTAGGTAAGCCTCCTAAGGAGTCAACCATCTATCTCGAGTTAGCTATTGGGGCTGTGGCGCAGACTGAGTTTGCACCAGTCCTCCCTGAGGTCTCTATTAAATGGAGTGCGTCATCACTCCCCAGGCATGTTGCTCTCGTCATTACTTCCGCGGCCGACGGGACGTGGGCGGCCCGGGCAACAGAGACGGACATTATAGTAGAGCTCGGTGAGGTTGCGGTGGATGAGATCATTTTTACTACCGTTACTGCTTTTGTCCGGCTTTTGTTCACTACAGGACTGATTAGCACCGTTCGCATTGAACATTTAATATCTCAGTTGAAGAAGTAGGTTTGACGCGCAAAGAATAATGTCGCTCTATCCCTCATTTGATACTAGTGACGGCGGTACCTATCGCATTCAAGAGCTTACCCGTCTTCGGAAGTCTCTGGAAGATGAAAGGGACAAACGGGCTGCACTATATAAAAAATATCGGCGTGCCGTTAATGCATTAGACGCTGAGGACAGCGTGATGCTGGCGGCTAGCCTTGGTATGGGGGTGGGGGGTGTTGGGCTTCTTACCACCATTATCGCTGCCCCTGTAGTTGTCGGGCTCGAGATAGCTGCCCTAGCTTGTGGAATCATGTCCGCTGGGAGCAAGCTAGCGTCCCGCAAACTAACGTCGAAAGCTAAGAAACACGATGAAATTTGCACTCTGGCGACGGCTATGCTTTCCAGTATAGCCGGCCTTGTTTCAAAGGCTTTGGATGATGGGAGAATTACAGACGTGGAGTATAAAATAATTACAGCTGAAGAAAATAAATTTCACCAATTGAAAAAAGATATTCGGAGCAAGTCGCCGGCAGATCTGGACGAAGAGACAAAAAAAAGTCTCTCATTCTGAAAGGGAGAGATCAGGCGCGGGCAGAGTTATAAAATCTATAGGGTCGAAATAACCTGTATACGCGATCAGGACAATCTGGGGCCGCCCCCTACTACACTTGGCATCTCAAGTGGTTTTTTCCTGTCAATGCGCGTGTGTTGCAAAGGGGGAGATGCAAACGTGCCGAGTTGGTGGGAGTGTTGCAAAGGGGGAGATGCACACGTGCCGAGTTGGTGGGAGTGTTGCAAAGGGGGAGATGCAAACGTGCCGAGTTGGTGGGAGAGATGCTTTTGTGAAAGCTAGTAAAAAAGACTTCCACATTCCGAAGTCACAAACTTGTGACATCGGAATGTGGGGAATGCGGAAGTATAAAGCTTGAGACGGTTCTCACACTGGGTGGTCACGGTGCATAAATTTACTTTGTCTCATCCTTGTCGGGGCCGGTAGAGGCTACCCACGGCTTGGGTTGCTCCCACTGGGGGTAGCCCTGATGAAATTTGCGCTACGCTCAGTGCGCGCGCGTGTGTGTGTGCGTGCATGCGCGTGTGTATGCTCCATTATGCACCTACTACACATATTCATCTTTGGTATGGTGGGCGGCCCCCTGGTTCATATTGAGGACTTAGCTTCATCCCTTTATAGAGTAGCAGCTTGATGCCGGTCGTCTTTTTAAACTTCCGAAACATCTTATGAAGCGGCGTCTAGTGTGCAACGCTCACACATCTCATATGGTTTCCTAACACCCCTCTCACAGAATATGCACTCTTCTATCACCTCGCCCCGCTTTACCTGCTCATCGTGCCAAGAACAATAAAGGTCGATGCTTGGCCGGCCGCAATGAAGTTCTTTATCGAGCTTCGGTCACTCACATCCATAGGTCTCCATCTGTATGTGCCCAATAAGTCAACCTCTAATTCGACGCGCTGCCCGGCGCCCCCTAATATTTCTGGGAGGGGGTCCTGGCTGTTGCAATTTGTGTTGGTGGTGCTCGGCGAGAGAGCGTGGCCGCTCGCCGAGTGCTCCCGTTCGTATTCGCATGTTTGTAGCGGTGCCCATCTTGATATGGCTGGTATGAGGGAGGTGTCTAATTCGTTGGTCCTCGCCGCGCTGAGCGGAGGTCTGGCTATGAGTAATATATCGAGTCAGAATGATAGTACCGAGGCGAGCCTCTCTTGCTGGGGTCGGTTCGGACCCCCTATTCGAGCCCTTAGGGGGGGGGCGACTGGGGGTCGGTGCGGACCCTTATTCGGAGGTCCTTAGGGTGGTGCTAGGGTGGCGGTATCGGTGCCCAACGCTGGGGTGTGGGGTGGTGGTATTGGCGTGACTCCGGATATACTACTCATTCCTATTCTCTTTTTCATTTCCATTTCACTTCTGCCATCATCTGTTATTATATGTCCAAGATAAGAGAAACTTGTTACTTGTTCTAGTATCTGCCCGTTTACTGTGATGTTCATTGATGACCTTTTCTTTTCACTGCTAATTATCATAGTTTTTGTTTTTTGGATGTTAATATCTAAGCCACATTCTTCACTGTACCTGTTTACTTCTTCCACTATGTCTGCAACTCTTGCTCACTTTCTGTTAGTAACACGGTATCGTCAGCATATCTAAGATTGTTTATGATTCTTCCATTGATGCTGAGTCCAGGCATTTCAACTTCTTTTAAAAATTCTTTCTGTGTATAAAAGAGAATAGAAATGGCCAAAAATGCTTTAAACGGCATAAAATCGGTATTAACATCTAGAGAGATTAATAACGCATTAACAATGAGAATTGTCAAATGCTACGTATATTCAATGTTACTGTATGGCTCGGAAGCCTGGACATTGAACAAGCAACTAGAAAGTCGCATAGAGGCCCTGGAGATGTGGATATACAGACGAATAGGTCGTATTTCATGGAAACAAAAACAATCAAATGCTGAGGTCCTAGAAAAACTGCTAGAGACTTCTAGAATTCTGTGAAATAGCAAATCTGATCTCTCCGATGGTGTTTCCACGTTGGCGTGGTGGGGGAGCTTGAGTTTCTCTATGATCCTGAGAGCTATGCCGACGGTAGCGTAGCTACCAGCAGGGCCTCCCAAGCGGGCAGGTCAATAGAATATAAAAGAGATCTCCATAACATTTTTGTAGATTTTAAAAAGGCTTATGACAATGTTCATAGGAATAGTCTATGGAATGCTATGCAGGAATTTGGAATACCAAGGAAGTTAATCAACATGACCAGACTTTGCGTGGAAGATAGTTATAATATAGTACTATATAAAGGCAGGAAATCAGACCCTTTCCAAATACCGTCTGGCTTGAAACAGGGTGATGCACTTTCGCCGCTCCTTTTCAATCTGGCTCTAGAGAAAGTTGTAAGGAAGGTAAAGAAGGAATGTGCTATTGGAAGAACATCCAAACTGCTTGGTTATGCAGATGATCTAGATATTATAGGGGAAAATGAACAAAAGACATTGGAAATATTGACTCACTTAAAGGAAAAGGCTCAACAAATGGGGCTGGTTATCAACCGGGACAAGACAGAATATATGGTAATTTCAAGAGAAGGAACGGCTAAAAACTCTGGCCACATAAACATAGATAATATGACCATTAAAAGAACGGAAACATACAAATACCTGGGTACAATCTTCAACTGCTCCAACATAATAAGGGACAAAATACAAACTAGAATCAACTCTGGAAATAAGATGTGTGTTGTTTGTCCATCAAGAATGATTATGACCATTCATTTCATCCAGTGGGGTTGAAAGTATGGAGCCGTGAGTTCTAAGATGGCTGATAAGGCCTATTTTGGCTCGAAATGTTCTTTGACAATGTGGACAAAGAATGCTTGGCGTTTCTGGAGGATGATTTCCCGCAGTGGTTTTTCTGTTCTGTCTTTTCATCACATCTTGCAGTCCTGGTTGCCTCACAGGTGACTGCACCCTTGCGTAATGATGCAAGCCACGAATTTCGGTCTCTGGTGGCAGTCTCCCAGGTGTCATGATGAATTCCAAAAGCATTCAGTGAGATTTTAAGAGAGTCTTTAAATCGTTTCTTCTGGCTGCCTTGGGAGCGTTTACTACAATGCAGCTCGCCGTAAAAAAGTCGTTTAGGGAGCCTGTGATCTTTCATGCGAGTCAAGTGACCAGCCGAGCGAATCTGATTCTTCATTAGTATAGTGTGGATATTGGGCATGGACGCTCTTTCTAGGACTTCAGTGTCTGGGATCTTATCTTGCCATTTAATCTTCAGTAACTTCCTAAGGCAGATTGTGTGGAAGTGGTTTAATTTCCTAGCGTGTCGCTGATAAACAGTCCATGTTTCACAAGCATTTAGCAGTGTGGATAATATAAATGCTTTGTGGACTTTCAGCTTTGTTCGCAGGCTTATTCCATTTGTGTCCCATACATTCTTGTACAGTCTGCCAAAGGCCGCGCTGGCCTTTGAGATTCTTGCATTCATTTCATCATCAATTGTGGCAGCTTGTGACACAGCGCTGCCAAGATAGGTGAATTTGTGGAAATAAGATATACTGTTCACTACAACATCTGCTAAAATCAAATGCGCTATCTCATAACACCAAGATCACAATATACAAAACACTTATTAGACCAGTTATGCTGTATGGATCTGAAACCTGGAGAACAACTAAAGGAGTCGATGCCTTGTTACAAACCTTTGAGAACAAAGCTTTAAGACGCATCTTTGGGCCCATTATGGATACACAAAGTGGATAATGGAAAAGAAGAAGCAACAAAGACATTTATGATCTGTTTAGGTCCCCGTTAATCACTGGTATCATGAAGGCTAATAGACTGCAATAGCTGGGGCATATAGAAAGAATGGAAGATAATAGGGAAACAAAAATAGCTTGCACCCAGGAAATAAATGACCGTAGACCCCGAGGTAGACCAAGAAGACTGTGGAGAGATAATATACATACAGACCTACAGGCACTTGGAATCAGCGACCAGCAAGACAAGGTCAACCAGAGAGACGAATGGAGACGGCTTGTATCTGCAGCAAAGAACCTCAATGGCTCGGAATGCTGAAGACGAAGAAAAAGAAGCAAATCTGATAGCAACAAACTCTTTATTTCAGCAAAAAATGTACACAAAATCACGCGGAACTCGCCTGAGAGTATCACAAAAAATCAGATAGACCAATTTTGCATATCATCTCTTCTCAACTCATCACATCATGTTCCTCTTGTACCTTTCGGTGTCAAGGTAACTATAACCATCGTGACAGTGCCCGATTGTGGGCTTCATGTTTCGATACTCCCTTGCATTCTGCTATTCCCTCCGTCCAACGTTTACGTGGTCGGCCTCTTCCTCTGTTCCATCTGGTCTGTACATCATTGCTTGTTGTGGTATGCTGTTGACTGGTAACCTACTTTCATGGCCAAACCATTTGACTTGCTACTTTCTAATAAAATCCAGTGTAGCTATAACCCCCACTTTAATCCTGACTTCTTCGTTTCTGATGCTTATCTCTTCTTGGTACGTTGAGTATTCTTCTCAGGAATCTCATTTCTGTTGTGATTTTTCTTTTCTCTTTTTCTGTCATTGTTTAGGTTTGGCATTTGTAGCATAGAGTTGGTAGGAAGATTGTATTGTAAAGTGCTTTCTTAGTAGTTATTGATACATGTTTGTTCTTTAGTATTGGTGCAATTTTTTTATTGAGTTGGTTTGCCTTATTGCATCTATTTTCGATCTCGTCTTCTGATCTTCCATTTGATGATATAATACTTCCTAGGTACTTGAAACTCTTTACTTGTTTCAAGGGATGTTCTTTTAGGTGAATTGTTGTTTTTTCTTCTTTAGTTATAGTTATTACCTCTGTTTTGCTTGTGCTAATTTTCATGTTATGTTCCCTACACATTTCGTTTAGACCAGGGGTGGCCAACCTTTTCAACTGGCGGGACAAATTTAAGAAATAATACTTTCTGCCGGGCCATGCACCTAATGTTTTTTTTTGTTTTGTTTAATTAAAGTAAACAAGCAAGCGTGCTACAGCCTCGACCACATCATCGCTTCCCTCTCCGCGGGCCGCAACATGACGTCCGGCTGGCTGCATGCGGCCCGCGGACCTCGTATTGGCCACCCCTGGTTTAGACTATCCATGTGGTCTTGTAATTTAGCTTCTGATTTTGCTATTAGTGCTTTGTCGTCCACAAACAGGAATTCTCTGATGGTTAGATATGCAGTTGGTTCTTCTTCTGTATTCTCGTCATGCGGTATTCTTGCGGTCTCTGTTTGGCATGTTTCTTTGCATAGGTTGTCTATATATGTTATGAACAAGAGAGGAGACAGGACACAACCTTGTCGTACTCCTGATCTTATGGTGAAGGGTTCTGTGTGTCCCCCAGTTGCTTTCATTATGCATTCACTGTTGTTATATAAACTTCTACATAGGTTTGTTAGATGTGTACTCACTCCATATTGTTTATGGATTTCCCACAGCGTGTTTCTATCTACTGTATCAAATGCCTTTTCTTGGTCGACAAAGGCTAAGTAGAGTGTTTCATTGAATTCGATTGATTTTTCTTTAAGTCGTCTAAGAGCAAAAATAGCATATGTGCATCCTTTGTTTTTCCTAAATCCAAGTTGTGTTTCGCTTAACTGGAGTTCTATAGTAGTTCGTAGTCTTTTCTCAAGAATTTTGCAAAATATTTTCCAGTATGACTCAACAGTGAAGTTCCTCTGTATTGTGTGCAATCTCTTGTGCTGCCTTTGTTTTTCCGAATTGGGATAATTATGGCGTTTCCCCAGTCTCGTGGTGTCTATTGTTCTACCCAAACATGGTTGAATAGTCTAAGTAGTCATGCTGTTCCTACTTCTCTTGCTGCTTTAATTAGTTCATTTGGTATTTCATCTTGTCCTGGTGATTTGTTCAGTGGGGATAATCTTATGGCTTCTATAATTTATTGGTTCTAGTTATTCGGTGGCATCTGTGAAGGTTTCTTGAAGTCCTGTGACATCTGATGGGATGTTGAGAAATTGTTCGAAATACTGCTTCCATCTTATTAAAGATTTGTTTTTGTTCAATTATTGGTTCTCCATTTTCGCTGTTAATTATTTCAGTTGGGTCAAAGGATTCTCCTCTGGTTCGCATTGCACTTATCTTTTTGTCGAAGTTTCTAGTTGCCTCCTTGTAGTTTTTATTTAGGGTTTCTCCATACTCTTCACTGATTTATTCCCCCTCTTTACTATTCTATTCACATGTCGTCTTGCTATGCTATATTCTATGTAATCACATTCCTGTTTGCTCTTCGACCACTCTTTTTGTCTTTTACCGCTTTCTTTACCTCTGCGTTCCACCAACCTGTTATTTTCTTTATCCGTGTTTTGCGTTTTTTTTTGGTTCCACATGTTATTTTTGCAGTATTTAAAATACTTGATTTGAACATCTCCCATTCTTCTTCCACTGTTTTTCTTTCTATAGGCAATTTTATAAAGATTTCAGTTAGTTATTTCTCATAATTTTCCTTGGAATTATCTGGCACAATAGAGAATATGCCTTACGATGACATCATTCTGTTTGAAGATGTTAAAGACACGACACCAGGGCCTGATGGTGTCAGGTATCGCCACATGAAGGCTTTGAGCGATGTAGACCTGAAGGAGATGGCCGACTGCTTTAATCAGAGCATTAGGACAGCGTCAGTACCGCAGGATTGGCTGCATAGCTATCTCATCCCTCTCCCAAAACCATACAAGGATCATTCAAAGCTTGGCGGCTTTAGGATCATCCCCCTTCAAAATACATTTGGAAAGGTTTTAGAGAAGATATTCGCTGTTAAGCTGCATGATTTTTTGGAAAAGGGGAAGCTTCTTCCAAGAGGCCTGGGGAGCTACAGGCCAGGAAAAGATACCTGGTCAAATGCAGCCACCTTTGCCTTTGAGGTTTATGAGGGGTTCCAGAGTAGACAGGAAACGATGGCGGCAGCGCTTGAACTCGAGGATGCGTACAATAGAGTTCGCTATGATATTTTGATGACCGCACTTATGGAGAAGGGGGTCAATCCCTGGTTGGTGAACTGGATAGCAGCCGTCCTGCATTCTCGTCAGGTTGCTCTCCGTCTGAGCGCATGGACCTCACAGCCACATATTTTAACCCCGGGACTGCCACAGGGATCTGCAATCTCACCGGTGCTCTTTAATGTGTATACGAGCAAGATTGCATACCTAGAAGCACCAAGGGTTGGAAGGATTCTAACATTTGCAGGTGATATTCTTGCATACAGGCAGGGGAGAAATAGGGATCAAACAGCCCAGGAGCTACAAGGGACAGTGGACAAAGTGATTGACTGGTGCACTGAAATGAGTGCTGTCATCAACCCGGAAAAGGCGGCTGTGTTGTGGTGCTCTCTGGACAACAGGATTGTGAGAGATGATACCCCAAGCCTCACGATAGATGGTAGAAGCGTCAACAGAGAGAACAAACTGAAGTATCTGGGAATCACATTTGACAGGAGTCTGTCCTTCACGGACCATGTGGAGACGGTTGTGACAAGATCTCAAAAGGGACTCAATGCACTTAAAACTATGGCTGCAATGGACACAGAGCAGAGAATGCTCTTCACACTATACCAGCACTTGATCCTCTCAGTGATTGATTATGGACTAGGACTGCTCACTGTCTCAAAGAGTCAGCTGGTGAAGTTAGAGCACATACAGAATGAAGCTATGCGGGTCATTCTGGGATGCACCAGAGACACTCCTGTAGTGTGTATGCGTTACATCCTTGGTCTGCCGACTGTTGCTGGTAGGCACAAGGTGATGCAAGCGAAGGCATACCTCAGAGTAGCTGCAGACACATATCATCCGTTGCATGAGGCGCTGGACGCAGTTAAGGGTCAGAGACTGATAAGAGGGAAATCATGGATGGCTCAGGCGGAGGATACGATCAGACAGGTGTGCCCCTTGGAGAAAATCAGGCGAGGAGAGGAGTGGGTCAGAGTGCCAGCCGTGCAGTCAGACTTGTGCAGAGTTATAATCACATTGAGCCGGGAGTGCAGGGGGTGGCCAGCAGGGGCCACGGAAGTGGAAATTCAGCAACTAATTCAGGAAAATTCTCACCCGGGTGATGTGATTATCTACACGGATGGGTCGGTGTTGAGAGGTAGGAGAAGTGCATGGAGGTTCTTGGCAAAAACTAATGGTCGGCGTTTGGTGCAGGAGAGCCTGGCGTATGATGACACTACATATAGCTTAAGAATGGAGGTGGAGGCGGTCAGTGCAGCTTTCCGCTGGATAGAAAACACGATACATAACACATTGTGATTGTAATTGACTCAGAAAGCATGCTGAGAAGGGTGAGAACAGGCAAGCTTCGTGCAGAGTGGCTTGCTTCGCTTCGGAGGTCACGGGTAGCAAGCATAACCTGGATCTTTTCTCCTGGGCATGCCGGTGTGCTGGGGAATGAACAGGCGGACAGGTTGGCTGGCTCGGCAAAACTTGGTGGAGTATTGATGCATGACAAGGCAGACGTGGTTGCGGCCTTGTGGGAGCATGTGTACATCTCTGAGGAGCAAATGGATCACCATAGTCTGGTAAGAATGAGACAGCGAGGGGTGCCGAGGGGATCTGGCCGACGCTCGACGCTCAGAGGAAAGGCGAGAGGACATATAATCAGATTGCTACTGGAACTATTAGTGTTGGAACACTTCGCTGGAGAGAAATCTCAGAACTTCCGGTTTCAAGATGGCGACGGACGGTTGTGTTGTTTTGTGTTCGTTAACTTTTTCGCGTAGGGGATGGATTTATTCATCTCTTGCGTGTAATTGGTGTGCCAGGATGTAAAACCAGGAGTTTCTACTCAAGATCTGCGCAGGTGCTACGGAGTTCGTGCATCGAGCGAAGCCATCCTTGAGTGAATTTTCAGCAGCGTGTGTGGTTCTCAGCAGTCTGTGTTTACGTTTTTTCAACATGGCGGAACAACGTGTGTTTTCCGAGCTGTCAGCAGTCAACATAACGAAGCGGCGTGGTAGCCGCGCAGGGAGAAAGAAACAAGGTAAGCGCGGTGGTTTGAGACGTTTTAGACTCAAGTTTCACCGTCTAGGACTCAGGAACATCCGTATTCTATATTGGAACTGTGCCAGTGTAAAACAACGGGGCTCTATTTTAGAAACCCTAGTTTATAGGAACGACATTGTAGCACTCCAGGAGACGAGACTGGGCGATCAGCTACTCCGAATTGCCGGCTTCAAATGTTTCTACAACAGACGACATCTGGGAACGGCGATTCTCGTTCGCGACAGCATGGTGGCGTCAGAGCTAGATATGTCCAGTTGGGACAGTGAAGATATACAAATACAGGCGTTGAGAGTTCATTCCAGTATACCATTCGTGTTGGTTAATGTTTATGCCCGCAATGCGAGTGTGGACGCCCAGAAGTGGCAGAGCTTAAGTGGCATATTAGGCCACGAGAGAAATGTTATTTTCTGTGGTGACTGCAACGCTAAAGGCAGATCACGGGGAAACACTTCCTCCAATACACAAGGGGAGGAGCTCGAGACTGCACTGGAAACCATCGACCTGGTTTGTATCAACAGTGGCTGTGTCACCAGGACAGCAAGCCGTCCAGGCGATGAGGACAGTGCTATTGATCTGGCGCTAGTTTCACCTTCACTCACTACAGTGTGTAGATGGGGTGTCCTAGGACACCATGGCAGCGACCTCCACCCTTGCAGCATATTGGTGGAGAAAGGCAGAACCAGGCAGCACAAGCTAAAGGTAAAGACGTTCCAGTATGACAGTACAAGGCAAGATGTGGTGAGTAAAATAAGACGTGACAAGCGCAGAACGTTTCAGAGCAGGAAAAAAAGCTGGGAGCAGCCACCGTGATGGAGTTTCGAGGTGGAGAAGGCTTGGGTGGATAAGCGTAGTGCTGTAAGGAGATGGCAAAATGCCAAGAAGAACAGAGCTGGTCATCCTAGTCCCTGCTTGCACTTAGAAAGAGAGATGCACACAAAAGTAAGCTATTTAAAAAAATGGTCAAGGTGGTTAAAAGCGAAAAATGGGCAGAGGTGTGTCAAAGAGCAAGCACAGACAAGTCACTGAAATTGTTCTGGCGACTACATAAAAGCATGAGTGGTGTAGTCAAGAATAAAAGCATTCCTGACTTCCAAGGTGCTGAACTCATCTGGCAGAGGACTGACGAGGACAAGGGCAAAGCCCTCTTTGAACGCTACCTTGAGCAGAGCAACCAGACAGACATGGGATGCCGAAATCTGGCCAAGGAGGTCACCTCAGACAGATGCAAGGCCCAGAACACTTCGGATGAAGACACAGTGACAGTGAAAGAAATCAAGGCTGTGCTTCGACGATCAAAAAACAGTGCTCCAGGTCCTGATGGCATAAGATACGACGACATAAATAGGTGTACTGACAATGAGCTAGAGAAACTAGCAGACATGTACAACAACAGTATAGGGAGTGCTAGCATCAAGGAGGAATGGTTACACAGCTATCTGATTCCCTTGCCGAAGCCTGACAAAGACCACACAAAAATTCAGGGATATCGAATTATAACCATACAGAATACAATAGGCAAGCTGCTGGAGAAGGTAATTGCCTGAAAATATCAAGCCAACTAGAGAGGCAAGGTGTTTTCCCACCTACCCTGGGTGGGTACCGTCCAAAAAGAGAAACCTGGACCAATGCAGCAGTCTTTGCCCATGATGTCTATGAAGGTTTCCACTCAGGCACTGAAACCGTTGCTGCAGCGATTGATCTTGAGGACGCATACAACAGAGTACCACTGGATTTTTTAATGTTTCAGCTTCTTGAACTAAACGTAAGTCCATTCCTCCTTAGTTGGATCGCTGCAGCCCTCTTCCAACGGAAAGTAGTTTTTAGATGTGGCAGTTGGACTTCGGAACCAACAACAATATATCCTGGCCTACCACAGGGATCACCATTATCTCCGGTACTGTTCAACGCCTACACAGTGAGAATCACCAGTGAGCAGATCACTGGACCTGGCAGGACATTGTCATATGCCGATGATGTTTTAGTGTATCGTCAGGGTAAGGATAGAGAGGAGGTTGCTGTGGAACTACAAACCGAACTCAATCGCATAAGTACTTGGTGTGATGAAGCTGGGACAATGGTCAACCCAACAAAGGCAACAGTGACTTGGTTATCGTTGAATAATCATATTGTCAACAATCCAACACCAACTGTAATGCTGTGTTCAGAGACGGTGGAAAGAACGCAGGCAATGAATTACCTGGGGATATGGTTTGATCGAAGCCTTGCTTATAATGTGCACATAGACCAGGTGATAACAAAGGCCAAGCGGGGTTTGGTAGCGATGCGGGTGATGGCGGCAGCAAACTGTGAGCAGCGCCATCTATGTCTTCTGTACGAGGGGCTGGTCATGTCTGTTTTGGAGTATGCAACGGCAATCCTGACTCTCAGACATAAGCAGATAGAAAGGATGGAAAGGATACAGAATGAAGCTATGCGCATTATTCTTGGATGTACAAGAGATACAGCATGCAGGGCAATGTGTACCTTCTTGATTTTCCAACCATTGAAGAGAGAATACAAGTTTGCAGGGCACGCGCCTACCTCAGAATTAACGCAAACACACAACATCCACTGCATAGTGAAATTAGGGAGGTGAAGGGCAGCAGGTTAAAAAGAGGACGGTCGTGGATGGGTCAAGCCGAAGACATTCTTCAACAGGTGTGTTCACTTGAGGACTTAGAAACTGGCGAGGAGTGGGTGCAAGTGCCAACAGACTTCTGCACATCCTTTTCAGTTTGCATCCAACTAGATAGAAAATGCAGACAAAATCCGGCTGCTGTTGAGGCTGAAGTACAAGCGTTGATTTTGGAGAATTCGCTAGACGGTGACGCAGTCATCTACACAGATGGGTCGGTCGTCCGACATGTGAGAAGCTCATGGGCCTTTACAGCTCGGGCCGGAGGGAGAATTGTGAAGGAGGACTCTGGTGCTTTCACTGAAACCACAAGTAGCCTGACCATGGAAGTCATGGCAGTAAGTAAAGCAATAACATGGCTCGAGACACAGACATTCACTAGGGCTTGTTTCCTTAGCGACTCAATGAACATGATCAAGAGGATAGAGGAGGGGTCGATCCGAAGAGAATGGTTGCTGCCTCTGAAGCGGTCTCGGCTGGCAAAGATTAGTTTCATCTTCGTGCCAGGGCATGCGGGAGTACAAGGAAATGAGCGGGCTGACAAGCTCACAGGTGAGGCTACTGTGGAGGGCGGACGCGCCATGGACCAGGCTGACATTCTGAATGCTCTACGAGAAGTGAGACTTTTGCGAGAACCAAGTGATGACTGTGAATCTACAACAATGGCCAGACTGCGAGAGCAGAAAATTAAAAGAGGGATGGCCAAACAAGAACACTACGCAGGACGCCAAAGAAGATTGATAAACCAACACAGAACTGGCGTCGTTAGCCGCTACACGCTGCGGGATTTGCTGAGGAGAGGATCCGAGCACTTATGGACTGAATGGTTCGATGTGCAATGATGATGATCTGTCGACTAACTAACTAACTAACTAACACTTCGCTGGCTGCTGAGGGTGGGGACGGAGAGCTTATGGGAATGTCCCGAATGTTGTGATGTCGGTTCCTAAATCAATCAATCAATCAATCAATCATAATTTTCCCTTACTGTCTCGTCATTAAGGTTTTTTTAAGTTTACTGATTCGCAGGGCATGCATTTTTCTGTTCTTTGCTTTCTTCTTCTGATGATTCTTATTGTGGCAACGACTGCTTTATGGTCTGTGTTTATACTTAAATTGGGCACTGCCCTTGCATCTAATATATTCCGCTTTCTTTTATTTCTAGTTAATATAAAATCAATTTGGCTTTTAGTATCTAGATCGTTCCATTTATACCAGGTGTATACTTGTGAGTCTTTATGTTTATAGAATGTGTTTGTTTTATAGAGGTCGTGTTGGGTGTATAGCTCTATCAGTCTACTTCCGTTATCATTCCTTTCATTATGCTGATCTCCAAAGCTAGTACACAACCTTGCCTAACTCCACTCTTGATTTTAAACTCTTCAGAAGTTGCACCATCAAACTTGATTATACCCTTCATGCCTGTGTGGAACGATTCCACAATGGACATAAGAGTTGGTGGGCAGCCAATCTTCTTTAGTGCCTTGAACAGACCCACACGACTGACCAAATCAAATGGTTGATTCTGTTCACTGCATTTTTCTTATATTTGTCGCAATGAGAATATCATATCAATTGTAGACCGGTTCTGTCGAAAGCCACACTGTGATTCGGGGTAGACGTGATCTCCTAGGATTTGAAGTCTGCGTAGAAAAATACTGGCAAATACTTTTCCAACAATACACAGAAGTGAGATACCCCTATAGTTGTTGCAGTCGCTCCGATCACCCTTGTTCTTGTACAGTGTTATGATGCTTGAATCTTTTAAATCCTGTGGGATTTGTCCTTCTCACCAGCATAGCTCTATTAGCTGATGGATCTGTAGAGTGAGTGTGTCTTGCCCACTCCTGATAACCTCTATTGGAATCCGATCCTTACTTGGAGCCTTGCCAAATGCAAGTTCATTTATAGCACACTTAACATCTGTTATGGTGGGAAGTGTGTCCAGGTGGTCAAGAGTTGGTAGAGCCTCTATGGCGTTGAGGGCATCATCCGCTAGTTTGGTCTCACTTGAGTAAAGCTCCAAATAGTGCTCTACCCATCTGTCCATCTGCTGTTTATCGACATCTATACTTGGAAATAAAACTCACTTTGGGGGTACAGCTGCTGATAATCACTGTAGAGTACGTGGAAAGATATTCCTTGCCTGTCTGCTTGTGTCTAACATGTAATCTCTCTAGCTTGTGTGATTTCTATAATGTGCAATATTTGTCGGTTAAAACCCTGTAACGTACTTGTCGCTGACAAAACTATGTCTTGTCGCCAAGCTGCCCAATGCATGAATGATACGTCATTGCCGTTCAATCCCGAGCAACCACCTGTGACGTCAGCGTTTCTGGCGCAATCTCGAGATGGGCTGAGTGGTCTCGAGGTATGGTGTCCGCCTCGAGTGCTGGAGGTCCCGGGTTCAGGTCCCGGTGAGGACTGGGATTTATTTTAAAAAATCCACCTGGACTTCCAGTAATAAAATTTCCCCTGGTCTCTGGGTAGTGAGATCGGACGCCCGTGTGTATTGTTGCGCACGTAAATAATCCCTTGGCAGTTGGAAATGGAAAAAGAGTAGCCTAAAGGCGCTGCCCAGGCAAAATTTCCAGTTAAAAATCTACCCAAAGTATTTCAGGATCCTCGCCGATGCAACGGAGTTCGTGCATTGAGCTGAGTTTCTCCAGACTCAGGTTTGGTTTAGGAGGAAAAAGGAGCACTTATGGGTTAAACCGTGTGCCGTGATGTTGATCCAACGACTAAACTAAAGTAAACTAAACTCTTTCTGTAATATGACATTATTCCCGGCTGATATTGAAATGGGACGTTCACATATGTCAGATCGGCCTAATATCTGTGTCAAGTACAAAAAGATGTTTAGATACTTTTAGTGTCGCTTGCGATCAACTCATTCTTCAGCATACGCACTCGTATGGATATTAGCATATAAATCAACATTTGCATAGATTGCATTCGCAAGAACACATTAATCAATAAAGTAAGACATTATTTCAACAAACTCAAGACTCCTCCATGTCCATAATCTCCTTTGATGATGATTATACCAGGTGTTTCCAATAATAATATCATGCTCTTGTGCCCACTGTACAAGCCTGCAACCCCTTTCATTCCGTTCCCCTCGTCCATTACTTGCCTTCTATGTATCCAGCCTGTTGATTTCCAACTTTAGCATTCAAGTCACTCATTATAATATTTAATTCCGAACTCTTGCATTTCTTGAAGGCATTCTCTAAATTATTATAAAATTCATCGATGCTGTCATCACTGCCATCACTGTCATGACGTGATTATTGGAAACACCTGATATAAATAGCACCCAAGGAGATTATGGACATCGAGGAGTCCTGATCATAAGATCAAAAATCAGATTGACTATATTCTCATCAATAGAAGATTTCGAAATGCCTTACAATTCGCAAAAAACTATACCAAGCGCAGACTGCTACAGTGACCATAGAATAATCTTAAGCAATATACATATACAATTAAAGAAAGTCAAATATACACCAAGAAGCATACAATTTGGTCTACGGGCACCGAAGAATGAGGAGATAAAAGATAAATTCAACTTAGAGGTAAAGAACAGATTGTTCGATATGGAAATATTATTTCAAGGTGTCAACGACCAATGGGAAATATTAAAGAAATCAGTCACCAAGCTGTAGAAACAAGCATCCCAAAAATAAAGATAATAGGACGCAAGAAATGAAAGAAATAACAACAATAACACGGAAAAATATGAAGAGATTCACAGGAAAATTAGGAAGCTATGCAACGAGGCAAAAGAAACATGGCTTCAGGAACATTGCAAGGAAATCGACAACCAACAAAACAGCCGGAATACCAAATTAATGCACAGAAGAATCAATGACATCACTAGCAAAAGAACACACACATCAACGGGTTGCCTAAAAACCAAAGATGTAAAATCGTAATAGAAAAAGATCAGATTTTACTTGCGTGGTCAGATTATGTGAAAGACCTGTAAGATGATACAAGAGAATAACAAACTGATCATCGGAATAATAATGAAGAACCATCAATTTTGAAGATGGAAGTTCAAAATGCTCTTAAACATATGAGAACTGGCAAGACCCCGGGTACAGATAACATCACAAGAGAAATGATCAATGCCTTCGACGAATATGGAATAGACCAAGTCACCAGACTGCTGAATGCAATATATGATACTGGAGATATACCTCCTGAATTATGTAATTCTATATTTCTTGTAATCCCGAAGAAATCAGGAGCCTTGGCATATGATCAACATTGAACAATTAGTATAATGAGCCACATCACAAAGTTTTGCTGAGAACTATCATGCAAAGAGATAGGAAGAAAAAACAACCCGAAGTAGGAGTAGAACAATGTGGGTTTGAAGAAGGCAAGGGTTCATTAAATGCTGTGTATATATTGAGAGCAGTAATTGAACGTTCTATAAAAGTAAACAAAGGCTTTATTGACTACACAAAGGCTTTCGATAAAGTGAGACATGTCGGCATGATAAGGATGCTTGAAGATCTACAAATTGATGGAAAAGAACATAGACTTGTAAAAAATATATATTGGAAACAACAAGCTGCCATCAGAATTGATAATGATGTAGCTCAATATCAGCCTGTTAAAAGAGGCGTGAGACAGGGATGTAATGTCTCCAAATCATTTTATTCCCAGTACAATGAAAATATTCTCAGAAATATAGAAGATTTGAAAGGAATCAACATTGGGGGAAGATACATTAATAACATTACATATGCAGATGGTACAGTCTTGATTGCAGACAATGAGCAGGACCTGCGACATTTAGTAGATGCGGTTTTTGCACACAGTGAGCAACTAGGGTTGAATTGAATAGTAAGAAGACACATATTATGGTCGTCACAGGGAAGTAGGAAATACCACAATATGATATACGAGTAAATGGGCACATTCTTAAGCAAGTTAATCGGTACAGTTATCTCGGAACAGTCATCACGTCTGATGGGAGATGCCTTGAAGAGATTAGAACAAGAATTGTCATTGCGAAGGTAGCCTTTTGCAAAATGAAAAACATACTGACCAATAAAAGGATATCAATTGAAACGAGAAAAAAAGTGTTGAGGTGCCTGTTCTTTTGTATGGATGTGAAGCGTGGACAATGAGCAGTCAATCTGAAAAACGTCTGATGGCTGTGGAAATGTGGTGTCTGAGGAAACTGCAAAAAATACCATGGACAGACAGAAAAAAAAACAATGAACAAGTCCTTCAAGAAACAAATGAAGATCGTAAACTCATTAGAGTCATTAGACGTAGACAGCCAAAATATGTTGGGCATGTTGTGGGTAGAAATGACTTGGAGACCTTGGTGACAACTGGCAAGATCGAGAAGTAAATACCTGGATGGCTAGGCAACGTAGCATGGACGAGACAGGAACAGTGAGCTGATCTATAATTCTGGTGATCGAGTGAAATGGCGAGTCGTGACCACCCACGCTTTCCGGCATGGCAAATGACTGACTGATTCATAATGATAAGGTTATATGTTAAATCTCATCATTTTCCCGCTGTTGCTTACTGAGATATGGATATTTATATGGGGCAAAAACAAATGCAAACCGACTATAGTATGTAACCTTCTGGGGAAGCCAATTGTCTGGTCTTAGCTCAAGTTTATCACATTCATCGAGTGCCATGTCAGCTGGCGTAGGCGTTCATGACTTTCCACAGATCTCAGTCTGTGGTTTCCTGTATCAACTCTGTTGATGATATTCCTACACGCTACCGTCGCAATCCATCCAGCATCATTTCTCTTGGTCTGCCTCTGCCTCTCTTCCCATCGAGCTTTCCAGTTGTCACGATGTTCTCCAATGCCTCTCTTCTCATCACGTGACCAAAGAAAGCTGTTTGTCTCTTTTTTACTGTTGTATATACTGTTATAGTTTTAATATGCTGGAGTATATCCCATCGTCCGTTGGTAAAACACACGTTGGGTCATTGTACGTTGTATTGGCGTGGGTATATAACCAGACAAGCCATTTCCCTCTCTCTTCGATAGCACAACAGTGTTCGAGGAGGTATTCATGTCTGATATTAGGAGGGAGAGGGATGGAACTGCCCCCCCCCCCACAGCCATGACAGGGAGCAGGAGGGCATATATGCCCGAAGATATAACAGATACGTCGATACCGACCCTTGTAGTTCAAGGAATCACACATGTTTGTAGATTAGTCTAGTGGACCGGGGAAATTACTGATCAGCAACATGAAAGCTTATCTTGAGGTAAGTGTATTGGTATGGGATTGGGTAAATGTAATGTGACGCTGCCCATATTAATTATTGAGAAGTATCCCCCAACCAATGCCCAGGGCAGCAACCGAGACCCAGCGGTACAGATTTGGTAAACAAGTGTGATGTAGAGTTATCCTGCCCAGATGGCGGCACAGGGCATGCGCGGGCAGCCCTATTAATAGATTGACCCAGGATGGCCGCTACCATACATTTACAGACGACAAATGTACACACTGCTTGATCGGTCATATAGGCTGAACCCAGAGCCGATAGAATATGTAGGAGTAGCTAAAGGGCATAAAGTATTTAACGGTTAGTGTAGTAATTAGCAGCTCAAGAAAGCAACTATACACATCTATATTTACGAAAGAATAAATATTAGATACACTATAAAGGCCCCAATTACAACGAAATCGATATAGTCGATGATTGAACGGGGTCATTCGTCTCAGCTGAATCGGAATCGGAAAGGAATTCGTAGCCAGCAGGGTTCGCTTACAGTAGGGTACACTAACTCCAGTGTGTTGCCGGGGCCCATAAGGGAAGCAAAGAATAGCAACACTGTAGCCTACCACGCATGTCGTAAGAGGCGACTAAGGAGGCTTGATGGTTCCGTCGCCCTGCTACTGAGTGAGTGCGTGGCGAGACACTGTGAGCTGTGAGTTTCGTGTGAAATGCTTTTGAATCTGCCTGAGGTTTTTTGGAATGTGACTGCATGTTCGGAGTGATGGCAGGTGGCTATGTCCCAGAGTTGACCGGTTTTGCCTTATGCAGAAATGCGTGGCTGCTGGGCTTCTGGTTGACTGCCACTGCTATCAGCGATGAACTGTATTTTCGTGGACTGTGTGGGTGAACATCTAGGAAACATTCAGATAGGAAAATGACAGCCGATTCCATCTGAGATGAACTGGGTGTTTTGTGGGGGACTGGTGTGTTGACATTCTGGTGGCGGCATTATGCACAGTGTATTTGTGCGGGCTGTTGTTTGTCGAGACTCCTGTCTTTTCCACTTTTCTTATTGGGCAGTGGGGAGCGTTTTGTGTGATATTCACTGGCACAGGAACGGAGCATAATGGGGACGACCCGTTGCTGTGAATTTGGAACTGCGACTAACTAACTAACTAACTAAGGGTACACTAAATGTTTATTCCGCCAGAGATAGCAGTATGAAGGTGGCAGGTTTGCTGATAGGGGGGAGAAATGGTGGTTACTCACAACTGTCCACATGGATATAAATCAGAAGTTGTCACTATATAGGAGAATGTATTGATAAACATTGTCCCTTGACTGCCCTATCTATAACGGGGTCATGATGACAGAGAAATGGTAATGATTGTTTAGTGTTGGGATTGATTATCTTTACTGGGGAGAACAATTCCCTTGACATATTAAATGCTGTGTCTAGCTGTGACTAATGCAAACAGGATATGCTCGATGTTAAGAGACTCAGTGGGTGCTTAGGTTACATACTGTTTTAAAAGTGTTGCTGGTGTCATGTGTGGAATACAATTCTGGTATGTTCTTCTATCTGATTGTCACTTGTACAGAGGTGTTGGTGTTGTGAATGTCTAGAAAACAGAATTATGTCGAATAAATGTGCTTTGGAAGAAGGCGTATAATGGGGAAATTCCATGAATTGACAGCCAAGAAGATCAAGGGATGGTGTGCCCCTGATAGGCTGTACCTGACAAGAGCAATGTATCAATGTATTCGATTTCCCATGACAGGGGGAGGAACCCGTGAGTAATGATGATGATGGCTAGGGTGCTGCTCATATAATGATGATGGTGATGTTTATACTCATTTATGATGTTGATAGTAGCATAGTGCTGATTAGAACACACATTATGAAATCGGTATTCTTGTGTGGATTTGATTTGGCAATTGGGAGAAATTATCTTGTTGTCGTCGTATCATTTTGCAGTACACAGTTGTATGTGTCGGTTGGAGATGAACCCACTTGAAGTCCATGTTAGGTTTTGTTACCCACTTGTTGCCATTGCAGGGATGTGTACTGGTGATGTCATGCATTGAACTGTAAATCCTCTGTCTGCGCCTGACTGCAACTAGAGCAACAGGTGTTGTTTATGTATTGTGTGCACTTGTTCAAATGCTGTTGTCCTGTTAGGGCATGTTACACAGTGTGTGTCTGAATTGTGTGTGGATATGCTTATGTTGAGTATGAGATAATGTTGGTATGACCGGTCCATCACAGGTATAATATAGAGGAAGGAGAATGGTCTGGCATCTGCTGTCCAGTTACAATGTGGGGTGCAGTGAATGGTGTGGACTCCGGGCAGTATTGGCTGATATCATTGTGTTGTGGTGATGTTGATGTGTGATATTGATGTCAGTCTGTGATACTGAAGGTAATGAG
Organism: Cepaea hortensis; assembly: GCA_963921405.1. NCBI lineage: Eukaryota > Metazoa > Mollusca > Gastropoda > Stylommatophora > Helicidae > Cepaea > Cepaea hortensis. The sequence continues at coordinate 31,412,466 of OY992895.1, forward strand.
TTGTGTGGTGGCCTACTGGTGTTGATGTTATCCTGCTGAGACATCGAATATTATCTTATTATGTTTACCAGTGTGGTCATTGATCCATGTTTTTATTAATTATGTAATTTATTTATAATTAAATAGTGTTTGTGTGATGTGTTACAGGAAATGGCCCTCGGCCACGGTTGTTAAAGCAGGCCTGGGCCCTAGCTTTGGTCAATGTTAGCTATGGAGCCGCCCATGCCCCTGCCTATGCCTATGCTGTTAGGGTTGTAGTTCTCTTGTTGTGATGTGTCCCAGTCTAGTTTGTGGATATAATATCTGCTGTTGTGCTTGATTCATCCAGTGTATTTGGTCCGGTGGCAGGGGTCCCAGTAAATGTGTGGCATATCCCACTGTGATCCTCAGTGTCGGACCGTGGTCATCCACACTGATACACCACGTACCACAATGCCGCATTTGGTGCTCCCTATCTGTACCTTTTATATCCATATTTGGGATTGTGTTCCTATTATTGTTTGCTACATTTCTTTTATGGTGTTCTGTCTCAGTGTCAGCCTAGGGGTGTGATGTCTTGCCGTAATACTCAGTGCAATCTGTGGACTGAGCCTTGTTTCCGGGGTCTGTTTATGATTGGGGATCAACCCACCGCTGATCCCCGGTATAAACCAAACTTCTTTATGAAGTGGCACACGTTTGTGTGCCTGCCAAAAAATACAGAACTTCTACATAGATTAGTAGTAAATGCCAAATATCTTTCAATAATAATTCTTACTAGGAGGGAAAATGCTGTAGGCTATTATCATATGATACAGATAAATTAATGTATATAAAGAGGTTTTTCTTAACATTTAAAATATTTGCCTGGTGTTTGCGTGATAGCAAATGCAAATAAAAGTTTATTAAACATTCCTATACAATTATGTTTTATAATATGAAAAACAATCAAAATTTATATTCAAGCGATAAGTCCCATTTCAATTATGTCTCTTACGTAGAAACACATTATTTCCCATTATATCTTTTTTGTTGCTAAATTGTAACACAATTTTGTTTAAACTACACATGCTGTGTAAGGATTAAGACCTGGACACAAGACAACCGTGGAACACATGCTAGCGTAGTGGCTGGCACGCTTGGCTGTCGACTTGTTTGTCATGTGTTCTAATCACTCATCAGATTGTTTTAACAATTGAGCAGAGCTTCCAGGTCAACCTAGACTAAAACATGCACCAAGAACTGTTCTGGGGAGCAAAGGCGATCGGTAAATTATAGACCAAATCACCCATCGATTGTCCGTGTTTATTTTTCTTTTATCTTTCATCTACGAATGCATCATGTTGAGTAAAACATAAATGACCCTCTAACACATTAAAGACTCATGTCACCACATGGTGCTGGACACATATTCTGTGGACCAATCGGCACTCGCTGGATGACGTGGTCAGTGTCCGGCTCAAAGACCTCAAGGAACTCACACCAAGCCCCTTTAGAGGTTGATTAGACTCTGTTTCTAAAGTTGTCAAAGCCAACCTCACGCCAACAATCAGTAGTGGCCTCTTACGCCATGCATGGCATAGTGCTAATGATGATGCTGATAATAATAACACTGGTCAACACATTTTCACAAGTTATTTTAGCAGAATTTTAATACACCATTTCTGATTGATTTTGACATGCTGGTTTCAAATATAATCTAAATTCACCAAATTGCTGTGTTTTTTGTGTGTGTTTTTTAATATTTTTATTTTAATGATGAATTTACATTACAGTAATAGAAATACTGCATGCTTGTTTACATCTCTGGAGTGAACAGTTAGTCATTCTACTTTAGCATTATAAAATTTGTGGTTACAATTAATTGATATTTCAACATAACATGATAGAACAAAATAAAAACATCATTTGAAGTTCTCATACAATGTTTTAAACAGGCACATTTGAATCAATTCTCCAATTATTCAGTCGTTGTTCGAGCTGTCTTTGCTTCCTTCTTTTGGTCAGTTGATAAGGTGTCTCTTGTCACAGTCCAACAGTAATCAGCAAGCATTGAAGGGCTCCAATTGCCTTGAAGCCGTATCTCCATAGCAGCAATGAACTGGTGAAATCGTTCACCAATCTCATTACCGACAGCTCCACAGTTTGACTTAACGAAAATAAGATGAGAATCCAGAAAATGAATTTTTCAAAGACATGTTGCAGCCAAGTCTCTTATTATTCAGAATGAGATTTTCTACAAGTTCATTGTTATTCTCTGCTATGTTGTTTTCGTAAAAATTGTCCACCACTAACTTAAATACTTGTCATGCTGCTTTTGACTTCCCATTTAACACGCAAAGAAACTCGTCATCATGAAGCAGTTTTCGAATTTGCGGACCAACAAACACCCCATCTTTTATTTCAGCTTCACTCAGTCTTGGAACATTTTCTGATGAGGTATTTGAAAACCTCATCTGTCTTCCCCATTGCCTTGACAACGTTTTCCATGAGCCCCAGCGTATTGTACAAAGGTGGCAACACGATCTTGCTGGTGACGACAAGTGTTGATTTCTCAACGTTCTTACTACCAGGCTGCAATGAATGTCTGATTGGCCAATGTCTTCTGATGTAATGGCCAATTCGTGCACGGCTATCGCACTCACAGAGAAAGCAATAGTACTTAGTGTATCCACCCTGTAGTCTAAGCAAACGTGTGACCGCTTTTAAGTCACCGTAAAGTGACCAACGACGATGATTGCAGTTTATACAATTCAAAAGCTGCGTTCACTTCTATGAGACGACGGATGTCACTTTGAACTTGTGCTGCAGCAGTGGTCGAGTAAAACCAGGTACCTCCTGCAACAGTTTCGGAACAACTGCCGCATTTCCAAATCTTCGTGGATGTTTTTCCACAGTATGGACATGTGCAGGTACTGTGTTGTGTAACTTCCATTTTCTTCACAGGTCTATGTAAGGTGCCGTATCTGATACCATACTTTCCGACAACACCCACCTACTTGGTTCTCGTCTTTAGTTTCTTATTTTATTTTCAGTTAAAAGGTACACACTTATGTGCTTGCAAAAGATTAAATAGTAAAGATGTCAGAACATAATTGAAATTAAACGCCAAATAACATATGTGTATCATATTTACTTGGAGACCAGATGCTTTAGAATATTATCCAAGAGGTATTGAAGAATTAAAGTGACATACAGAGGTTGTTCTTTACGAAAATGAAACTGTGCATGAAGCCTGTAGGATTTCAAATGTGAATACGTGTTTCTTAATGTTTCCCAAGCAAAATATATTATATTACATTAAAACTAATAAATGCTGAATTTAAAGCGATATTTCCCATTTCACTTATGCCCCTTATAAGAAATAATCTTATCTCCTACTATATCTGAATTGTTGCTAAATGTGTAACACTGTGACGGATTAAGGCATGGGTAAATGAGAAATGTAGACTCTGCGATAGCACAGTGGCTAGTACGTTTCCCTGCCAACTCGATAGTCATGTGTTCCTTTCCCCCATCGGATTGTTTCAACAATTTAGCAGAGCTTCCAGATCAACCTAGACTCAACAAGTACGAAGAAATGTTCTGGGGAGCAGAGGCGACCGATAAATTATAGATCACATCACCCATCGATTGTCCATGTTTCTTCTTCTTATATCTTTCATCTCCTAATGGACAATATTGAGTACAAAAATAAATGACCCATTAACACAGTTAAGACTCATAGCGCACGTGGTGCTTGACCAATACTCTGTGGAATAATCGGCACTCGCTGGATGACGTGGGCAGTGTCCGGCCGGCAATGGATCACAGGCCTCAAGGAAATCACGGCAAGCCCTTTTAGAGATTGATTAGAATCTGTTTCTAAAGTTGTCAAAGCCAACCCTACTCCAACAATCAGTAGTGGCCTCTTAAGACATACATGGTAAAGTGCTGATGACGATGTTGATAATAATAATAATAATAATAATAATAATAATAATAATAATAATAATAATAATAATAAAAACACACAATTATTTTAGCAGAATTTAAATACACAATTTTTTATTGATTTTGGCATGCTGATTTCAAATATCATAATATAAATTACCCAATTAGATGAAGTTACATCCAATCAATCATGTGCCATGCCGGAAAGCGTGGGCGGTCATGACTCGCCATTTCACTCGATCTCCAGTGTCGTGGATCAGCTTAGTGTTCCTGTCTCGTCCATGCCATGTGGCCAAGCCATCCAGGTATTTTCCTCTCGTCTTCCTCTTGGTCTGTTCCCTTCGATCTTGCCTGTTGTCATTAAGTTCTCCAATCCATTTCTTCTCATAACATGTCCAACAAATTTTGACTGTCTACGTCTAATTTTTCTAATCAGTTTACGATGTTCATTTGTCTCCTGTAATACTTGGTCATTGGGTTTTCTGTCTGTCCATGGTATTCTTTGCATTTTCCTCAGAAACCACATTTCTGCAGCCATCAGATGTTTTTCAGCTTGACTGCATATTGTCCAAGTTTCACATCCATACAAAAGAACAGGCTCTATGTATCCCCTCAACACTCTTTTTCTCGATTCAATTGACATCATTTTATTGGTCAGAATGATTTTCATCTTGCTAAAGGCTACTTTCTCCATGGCGATTCTTGTTTTTAATCTCTTGAAGGCATCTCCCGTCAGATGTTACGACTGTTTCGAGATAATTGTACCGATTCACTGTTGAAGAATATTCCCATTTACTTGTATATTACATTGTGGTACTTCGTTCTTCCTAGTGATATCATAACCTGTGTCTTCTTACAATTTAATTCCAACCCCAGCTGCTCACTGTGTACAACAACTGCGTCAACTAATTTTTGTAGTTATATTACAGTGATACAAATACTGTATGCTTGTTTAATTCTCTGGGGTGAAAGGTTAGTCTTTCGACTTTAGCATTATAACAATTGTGGTTACAATTAATTGATATTTTAACAAATGATGATAGAAAAAATAAAAACATCATTTAAAGTTCTCATACAATATTTTAAACAGGCACATTTGAATCAACTCCGTCATTATTCAGTCGCTGTTCGAGCTCTCTTTGCTTGCTTCTTGTAGTCTATCGACGAGCTGCTTGTCTCCTGTCACAGTCCAACAGTAATCAGCAAGCATCAGAGGGCTCCAATTGCCTTGATACCTTGTCTCCACAACATCAATGTCTTAGTGAAATCGTTTACCATGCTCATCACTGACAGCTCCACAGTTTAACTTAAAGAAATGCAGATGAGAATCCAGAAATTGAATTTTCAAACACGTGATGCAACCAAGACTCTTATACGCCAGCATGAGATATTCTACAAGTTCGTTGTTATTTTCAGATCCGTTGTTTACGTGAAAATTGTCCACCACTAACTTATATGAAAATCATCCTGCGTTTTTCTTCCAATGCAACATGCAAATAAATGTATCATCATGAAGAAGAAAAATACTCCCTCTCTTATTTTAGCTTCACTCGGGCTTGGACATTTTCTGATGACATATTTAAGGGCCTTATATGTGTTAGCCATTGCCTTGAGAAAGTTTATCATGAAACCCAACTTACTGTTCAATGGTGGCAAATAAATCTTGCTGGTGTCGACAAGTGCTGGGTTCTCAACGTTCTTACTGCCAGCCTGCAGTGACTGCCTGACTGCCCAATGACTTCTGATGTAATGCTCAATTCGTTCACGGATATGCCACTCACAGAGAAAGTAACAGTACTTGATATATCCACCCTTTTAGAATCTTAAGTGACTTTTGGTCACCGCAAAGTGACCAATGACAATGATTGTAGTTTATACACTTTAAAAGTTACTTAATGATTTCTTGCGGTTTCTTTCACATTAACTGCGTAACCAACTGTAACACATTAGCATTATTTTTAAAAGAAAAAAAAAACAGCTTTAAGACTCCTCTTGGATGAATCCTATTACAAGCCTCCATATTTCATGTTTATAATTGTTTTTGAGAGTTGCCATTAAACCAGAAATGTTGAGGCCCACAGAGAGGTCACCAGCTTTAAAAAGGAATGTGATAATCGGCGTTTGACGGTTCCTCTACACAGAAATTCTAACATATTCTACCAGGAGATTCCACTGTTGCAATCTGGAACCATAAGCGCCGTCTTGTTCTTCGGTAAATTCTGATCTCTTACAAGATCTTTCAGTTCACTTTCGGTTAGTAAGTGTGGTTTAGTGTATGTAGTTTGCTCAAAATCTGGGTCGCTTTAGGCCGATGATTCATAACGATCACTGTTCTCATCTTCATCAGCGGAAGCAGCTGACAATGATTCTGGCACCTTGTGAACTGGTAGGTCATCGACGTGTGGTATCGGACGTATTGCAGAGGGGATGTATGCAATCGCCCACAACAGTTGCTTCACACACACACACACACACACACACACACACACACACACACACACACACACACACACACACATACATATATATATATATATATATATATATATATATATATATATATATATATATATATATATATATATACACACATATATTTTCATAGCCGGTACATTTTGGTTGTTGACTAGTGTAATCTTTATCTGGGTGAAGATGGAACTAATGAATTTCACCAGTGTGGAAAACACAATCATCATGCAGTATCGTCCTTTGCAGAAAGTCCCTCCCCTATCTGCCCGAGGAAAACATCCTCAAAAGCCTACAACTGACAGTGTTCAAAACGGGAGTCAAATATTGTTATGGCAGTGGGTTAACAAATAATGCATTCTTCTAAAAGTGAATCAAGAATAGTGGGTAGAGTCGAGGACAGAAAGTGAGGTATGACTGGCTCATAGACACACTATTTGTATTCGAACTCAAATGTATGCCAAGGTGACGAGTGTAATCGATATACTAATTTTTTTTTCTTTGTCTTTCTTTTTTTTTTGCGCGCGCGTTTCCATCCTGTTTCAGGATATTGCGGTCAACACCAGCATCTTTCAGCTGTATGTTGATTCCTAGGCTAGATTACGCTCATCAGCACGCCACGACTTTCTGAGCGACCGGCTCCATACTCTCATAAGTCACTGGCGCGACTTGAACCACTTCTAATTCTCGTGCACTCACGTCGACCACGAGAGTATTCGGGGTTAACGGAGAAAGCTGCTAACCCCTCGGCCAGGTAGCCGGAAATCGATATACTAATAATAAAGAGAATCGTATTTAACTCCAGGTATTATTTTTTGTATCGTTTTCCCCGTAAGGTTAATCCGGTCAAAAAGTGCCCGCAGAAGTCTGATGTGTCGGCCTAACGGCGCAAGAACGCAGCTCTGCTGTAAACAGGCACAACGCAATCACGTCCGAAAAACAATAATTCCGGATGAACACAGAAGAAGAGGTTTCGTTTTCTATAAGCTTCAGCTAAGGCCAGATAATCGGCTTCCTTCGATGATTAAATACTCACTCATTAAACAATGTTGTACTCCTTCCTAATATAGTTCCAGTTAAAAGGCACACATTTATGTGGCTGTAATAAAAAGAAAAATCAGGAAATTTAAATCTCTTTCATTTCTCTGAGATGACGGATGGCACATCGTACTTGTGCAGCTGCAGTGGTCTAATCAACCCAAGCACCTCCTGCAACAGTTTTAGAACATCTGATACATTTCCGAATGAGACAGCCTTTCTCTTCTTTGATTTTTTACTACAGTGTAGGTACATTGTTGTGTAACTTATGTCTTATTGACTGCCTACCTAAGTGAGGTACCGTATCTGGTAAAATACTTTCCGACAATGCCCAACTTCTTGGGTCGCTTGGCCATCATGTCTATGGTTTCCTAATTTAGTTCCAGTTCACGCGCGCACATTTATGTTATTTTTTTCTCCGTTCCCTTATTATATATTATCTTTTTGAATTTTTAAGTACAAAACAGTGTGTAGTTTTAAGGTGTGTTGTTTTTGTAATGTTGTTTATTTACATTTGTGAATACAACATATACATTTAGATACATGTGACAATATTGCACTCATGGCATGGTGTAATCACCTACATATTACTTGTTTATGATGATGGCTGAGTAATCATTTTCTCTCATGAAAACACATATTTTATTTAGAAATTCTTTAATAGTATAATTACATTCTCCAAGTATTCTCATGGACACTTTATTTTATCTAAACAAGTTTAACGGCGTCGCTGAATATTTCATACTCCAAGTATTCTCATTCACTTTTGTTTTCTGAAAATGGTACATCTTGTATGTACCTACAAAGTCGTTCATATATTAAACATCACGATAATTATACCATTTTACAAAGTAAATTTCACAACAGGTAAATGTGGCGTTTGCTTGAACACTGCAGAGAGAGAGAGAGAGAGAGAGAGAGAGAGAGAGAGAGAGAGAGAGAGAGAGAGAGAGAGAGAGAGAGAGAGAGAGAGAGAGAGAGAGAGAGAAACTGTAACTTCTTCACAGGCACAATGGATTTATTTTGGGTTAGCAGTGTTGGGTAGAAGTTAAAAGAATGTTTCATTGGTCATGGTCGTACTAATCGGTTGAGAAAGAAACTAACCTACGAAGTACAGCAAACATTTGCGCTGTTCCTGACGGTGGTAATATTTCCTAATTCCCGTGACAAAGAAGGAAAATGTGCTGATTCATCCTCTCCATTGATGGGTCGTTTAAATATGTTAAAAAATTA
>OY992895.1:31428614-31508614 GCA_963921405.1 Cepaea hortensis
ATTAGTGAAATACTAAATATTGATCACAACCCACTACTGGCAACACTGATCGTATTCTGGTATGAACATAAGGCCCATCCACGTCAATATGGAAGCACTATACTCGAGTTTCGTCTCTCGTTTGAGCTCGTCAGTAGTACATATCCTTGACCGGATCCGTGGATAGGCCTTATGTTCATACCAGAATACGATCAGCGTTGCCAGTAGTGGGTTGTGATCAATATTTAAATTTCAAATCCCGAAACAACCAAGTAATCAATTAATGAAATACGTCAGGGTAGCAACCAAAACATTGGAAAAGGCAGTTTTAGGTTTGGACAGCAGGCAGAACACACGTATCTTAAGGGTAGTCATCAGTTTAAGTTGGAGATCATCAAGAATGCATGTATGTTAGGAGAAGTCATTTTTCTATTCATGGGGAATACATCAGGGAACCTGTTTATTTATATTTAAGAAAATGGAAAAAAGCAAATTAAAAGACAAACAAAAAATAACAAAAATGTCTTAATTGTATTAAGTGAACGACAAGGTATTTTTATTACAGAATGGAAGAACTCAAAACAAAAAAAAAATATATGCATATCCTTTACAGGACATCGCTGTCAATATCAGCATCTTTCGGCTGATTGTTGATTTCTTGGCAAGATTACTCTCAGTAGTTTGTCATTGCATTCTGAGCGGCCGGCTCACATACCCCGTAAGTTACCGACGCGATTCTCACCGTTGTCACGTTACTTACGAGTAAGTATACGAGAGTACGGAGAAAAGTCGCTAACCTCTAGGCCAGGAAACCGGCATGAAAGAACTGGCCTGTGATTTTATTAATTACTAATGAAACTAATGATTAAGCACCCTGAATAATAAACATGGATTTTTCCAGAAAAGAAAAATAATGTGTGTTGAATTATTTTCAACTTTCGAGGTTTACTATTCAAATTTGTTGGGGGAAATTCTTACACAATTTGAAGACATCGATATGATTTGGATACTACCACTGTATGAATCACGAAATCATATTTGGAGGTTTCTCTTTACACTCCCTGTTTATTACTGTCATATATACCATTGTATGAAAATACCAAAGAAAGGCATACTGCTGCCACATCGCCCGCTGCTGTGTTTCAAACACGGTAAGCGGGATTACTAATTGTGTCCGTAAACCCATCGCCACAGTGTCGGCCTTCGCCTGTCTCTCTAGATCAGTGGTTCTCAACCTTCTTTGGTCAGTGCCCCCCTTTACCATATTTTCAGAACGTCATTCCCCCCCCCCCCTTTCGTATTTCCTACCTAATAATTCCCCCTCCCAACCAGTATACGTAATAATGGAAGCACATACTAAAACAAGTCTAGACGTCCGCATAAAACGTGATTTGTGGGTATACTTTATGCCACCATAATTCGTTTACTGGTATACTTGTTCAGTATAATTGTTCAGTATAATTGTTCATTATAATTGTTCATTATAATTGTTTAACTATAATTGTTCACTATATATGTGTGTGCGTGTGGGAGCGAGAGAGAGAGAGAGAGAGAGAGAGAGAGAGAGAGAGAGAGAGAGAAAGTGGGTGTCAGAGAGAGAGTGAGAGAGTGAATGTGTGTGTGTCCACGTGCATGCGTGTGTGTGGAGAGAGTGATTGAGCGAGAAATGGTGGGGGAATGTGTCAGTGCATGCATTCTTACGTGTATTTGTGAGAGTGAGTGAGGGAGTGTGTGCGTCCGTGCATGAGTTCATGCGTATGTGTATGTGTGAGAGAGTGTGATTGAGAGAGTGAGTGTGTGTGTGAAGGATTGTGTGTGAGAGAGTGAGACAGTGGGAGAGCTAATGTGTTAGTGTGTGTGTGTGAGCGCGCACATGCGTGTGAGTGTGTGTATATGAAAGAATACACTGAGAGAGAGAGAGAGAGAGAGAGAGAGAGAGAGAGAGTGAGAGAGAGAGCTGAGCAGATGCATGTCACGCATGTTATGTAACACGCGAATCCATATGTTTGTGTTCTCATCTGTCATATTATCAGTTAACTACCATTTGATTTTATCATGCATAATATAAACTCATGTTCATTACTGTAGTGTGAGTGAGAGAGTCAGTGAGTGTGAATGAGAGACAGAATGAGTGAGCGTGAGAGTGAATGTGTGTGTGTGTGTGTGTGTGAGTGTGTGTGTGTGTGTGTGTGTGTGTGTGTGTGTGTGTGTGTGCCTGCCTGCCTTCTCTGTGTGTGGGATCATCACTATTTTTTCGTCACATACTTTTTATGTACACATTTTTCTCCATGTTTAACATTTTTATGAGACTGCTCATGACAATTGTCAGTGTATGTGGGTGAGTAAATTGTGGGAGTTTGTTCATACTAGTTTCAATGCTAACGTGAGACATTTTGTATGTGTCTAGATGTGAGGAGATTTGAGTGTGTGTGGAGGATGTGTCTGTGTGTGGGGGATGTGTGGGTGGGGGTATACGTTTGGATGGGTTGGGGTGTGTGGGTTTTGGTGGGTAGTGATATTTGTGGGTGTTGGTGGGATGTGTGGATGGATGTGTAGGGGTGAAAGTAGGGGTGTTGGAATGGGTGTGGGGGATGTGTGTATGGGTGGAGGATATGTGTATGGGACGGGTGCGGGGGATGTGTGTCTATGTGGGTGGAGATGTGTCGATGGTTTGAAGAAGTATGTTTGGGTGGCAGGGTTGTGTGGGTAGGGGATTGTGTTGGATGGATTGGGGATACAAGGGCGGGTGGGGAGAAGTAAGTGGTGTGTGGGTTTGAGATATGTGAGCGGTGTGTTGGTTGGGGATGTGTGCATGGTGTGTGGTTGGGGGTATGTTTGTGGTGGTATGGGTGAGGATATGTGTGTGGGTGGGGAATAGTGTGTGGTGTGGGGAATGTGTGTGATGGGTGCGGGGAATGTGTGCATGGGTGGGGTATATGTGTGGGTGAGTAGGAGATGTGTGGTGGTTGGGGGAAGTATGTGTGGGTGGTGGGGGTGTGGGTGGGAGATGTCTGCGTGGATGGGGAATGTGTGAGTAACTAACTGATGTGTCGGTGGGTGAGGGATGTGTATGTGTCGGGGTGAGATGCGTGAGTGGGTGGAGGATGTGGTGGGTAGGGGTATTGCGATCGAAAGATGTTTGGTTGGGAGTGGGTGGGTGGGAGTGTGTGGGTGCGTAGTGGAGGATGTGTGCGTGAGTGAGTGTGTTTTGGTAGACGGGTAGGGAATGCGTGTGTGAGTGGGGAGAGAGGTGTCGTGTGTTGGTTGGGGATATTGTGTGGGTTAGGTATGTGTGTGTGGTTGGGGATTTTTGTGGTTCGTGGGTGGGGGAATGTGGGGTGGATGGGTAAGGGTGTCTGTGTGGGAGTGGGTGGGAATATTGTGTGGTATGTGGATGGCAGATATGTGTGTGGTGTGTAGATGGAGATGTGTGGTGGTATGTGGGTATGGGATGCGTTGGTAAGGAATATGTTTGTGTGCGGTGCGTGGGTTGGGAATATTGCATGGTAGGGGATTATGTGATGTGTGGGTGGAGGATTGTGTGGTGGGGGATTGGGTTACGGCATGTGTGGATGGGTGGGGGAATGGGTTAAGGCATGTGTGGGTGGGTGGAATATGTATGTGTGGGTGGTGGGGTGTGTGTGAGTGGATTGGGAAGGTATGGTTAGTTAGGGAGATGTGTGTGTGTGGGGGGGGGGAGGGAGATGTCAGTTGGTGGGGATGAGTGTGTATGGTTTGGGGATGTGTGAGTGGATGTGCGATTCTGTGATGGGGGATTGGGTTACGGCATGTGTGGATGGGTGGGGGAATGGGTTAAGGCATGTGTGGGTGGGTGGAATATGTATGTGTGGGTGGTGGGGTGTGTGTGAGTGGATTGGGAAGGTATGGTTAGTTAGGGAGATGTGTGTGTGGGGGGGGGAGGGAGATGTCAGTTGGTGGGGATGAGTGTGTATGGTTTGGGGATGTGTGAGTGGATGTGCGATGTGTGGGTTGGTGGGGAATTGTGTGCGTGGGTGGGAAATATGTGGTCGATGGTGATGAGGCTGTGGGATGGGTAGTTTGAGGTGTGTGTGGGGAGACGATGTGTTGGTTAGGATGTGTATGTGGGTGGGATGTGTGGGTTGTTCGGGGAATTCTTGTGGGCGGCGAGTGTGTTTTGGTGGGGGGAACAGGTGAAGGCAGTGTGTGGGTGGGGGATGGGTCGGTTGGTGGGGTATGTATGTGTCTCTTGGTGTGTGTGTGAGTAGGTGGGTGTGTGTGTGTGGGTGGGGTGATGTATGGGTAGGTGGGAGATGGGCCTCATAACATGGTAATTAGCTTTGTTTATGTTTACAACATTCATTTCACAATGTTTATTTTTCTTCCTATGTAAATGTATAATGCTCTTGATGAACGAAAGACGAGTGATTGGAAGGGCTGAATGTAAGACGGGCCTGCGCGCCCAATTTGTGACCCTAATAAAGTTGCTTTGATTTGATTTGATTTGATAAAATGAATTTCAGAAGGGAGAGATGGACAGAACCGTAAAGTATGAAGGGAAAAAGAAGATCAAGTAATCGGTTCTTTATTAACGCGATCTTGAAATAATCTTCATTCCCCACTGGAAACCCCAAAATGCCCCCCTGTGGGTGGGGGGGGGGGGGAGGAATTCCCCACCGGTTGAGAGCCACTGCTCTAGACGGTTTAATATTATCTCAGTAAATCATGTCTTATGTTTTCCTAATTTAGTTTTAATTATTATTTTTTTTTTCAACGTTTATTTCAGACAAAGCAATGTATATTTACAAGGTGTAATGTGTGTTTCTTTGTTTGTGTATATTACAGAGCGTTGTCTTTTGTTAGTGTTATGCGTTACATGCGTTAATAAAAGAAATACATGTATATACAGTTATGATAATATGACATTTATGGCATAGTGCATGTAAACACACATTCCTCGTTTCATTTCCATCTCCACAAGTGGATGCATATTACACCTGTCCATCTCTCTCTCTCTCTCTCTCTCTCTCTCTCTCTCTCTCTCTCTCTCTCTCTCTCTCTCTCTCACACACACACACACACATTCTGTCTTGATCTATCTCTTGCTTTCTGTAGATAATAGTACATGGATTTCCGTGATCTTGGGCAATAACCTTTACATTTTCATTATATTTTAATTGTGGCTTCCAAGTTTGTTTGTTTTTTGTTTTGTTTGTTTGTTTGTTTGTTTGTTTGTTTGTTTGTTTTTTTTTTTGGGGGGGGGAATTTCCATTGCATATATTCATATAAATACCTGTATATCAACACAAAGCCATAATTATATTTACATAAATACCTACACGAATACACCCATACATGGCTACCCATATATAAATAACAAATATGTTAGCCTTTTGTATTCTACAACAATGTTTATATTCGTGCAGGGGAATCGTGTTGAATTTAGGCAGAGGGCAACCCGCTGAACGCAAAATTGCCTAGTGACCACCAACCACTAGACACACCAGGGCCGTCGCCGGGTCTTACAGCGGACACGAAGCCAGTTTTCACAAAGCCTTTGTGTACCTAGCCAGAGGAGCTATATAACTCTCTTTAAAGTTGTTTGGGGAGGAGAGGGGTGGATCTGTGATTCAAAGCATCCTGGGGAAGAATTAGCGGCGTGTACTATCTGCGCTATCCAATGCTTGTTACCACCTAGTGAGAAGTGTTCCCAAGTATTAACAAAATAAGCCACACACAGGGCTCGCGAGACGTACGCACGCTCTAAAAAAACTAAATATCGCCTTTCAAGACGATCGGGTGTAAAATATCTTAGATGTTTTTTAATATTATTAACTTTAAAAAAAAAATTAATAGTAATGGCATTTTTTTCCAATTGCAAGAGTAAATGAAATTAAGGAAATTTACACATTTCAGTCAGGAAAAATAGTAACTTGTTTGTATTTGAACATTAGTAAAAAATAAGTTTTCTGTAAGGGAATTGAACCTTGCCTTGATTCTGCAAGCTCAAACTAATTTTATGTATTCCGCTAGTGTTTGAAGTAGTGTAGTGTGTTTGTCTTCGGATGTTTTAGTAAGAGTGTTAAGAAAGATTGCCATGTAAACGTCTGTTTTTTTTTGCCTGTGTGTGTTTGTATTATTTGTTGTAGAGTTTCCACTGCATCTGTGACTGTTTGATATGTGAAAAAAATGTGCTCTTCTGTCTTTTGTGTGTGTGTTGTTCCTGCATAATTGGCATTTTCATATTTGTCAGGATCTGAATGCTAATTTGGGTATTATGGGAGCTGCTAGCTGCTAGGGTGGTCTGTTATGATTATTAAAAATCAGTCTGTAAGTTACTTCTTTTGCCTTAGATGTGATGTGTTTATTGCGTAAGTTGGAAAAGGTGGATGTGTAGTCTGACATGAAATATTTTTGTCCTCTTTTGATTCTCAGTTTAAGCGATGTTGCTTGTTTACTAACTAATAGTTTGTATATTTCTCGTGTTGTTTCATTTATTAAATGTTCATGTCCTTGTATTGCCTTATAAATGTGTGACAGAATGATGGTAGTATGCCCTGATAATGTGATGCTGCATTGTTTAGTTTTGTGAGATGTTTTATTTTGTGTGCTATATAATATAATGCTTATCTATGTTGTTCTGGATGTCTGATAATATTACCTATGTGGCTGATTCTGAGTGCTTGTATTTTTGATTGTATGTCCTGAAGTGCTATTCCTCCTTCTTTCTTATCCTGAATGAGAGTTTTATGCTGTATACTGTGTATTGTCTTACTAAATATGAAATGTTTTATATGTTTATTTATGTCTGTGATTGTGTGTTTTGGAGGGTTTAACACTGTCACTAAGTATATTAATTTTGGTATGATGTATGTGTTAACTATTCTGCTTCTACCAAATATTGTTGATGTTTTGTATTTATACCTATGTAGCACGTCTGTGATTTGGTGTGTTAGTTGTAGCCATGTTTCTCTGTGTGTTGTTCTGGTGTCACATGGGAATATGATCCCATACTGTTTCATATTGTGTGTATGTGTTAGGTCTGGAAGGAATTCAGACTTGTATTTCCACTTTTCCAGGCCCATAATTTGTGATTTTTGTATATTAATTTTGGCTCCACTGCCTTATCCAAAGTGGGAGAAGGTGTGCAGTATGTTTCTGATGGATGTGTTGCTTGTAGGGAAGAATGCAGTATCGTCTGCATAAGCAATGACCTTTTGTCCTCCTATTCACTGTTTGAAAGTGCCTTTAATGCTGGTATCTTGTATGATCTTTTCTAATAATGGCTCTAGTGTCAGTATATACAGAAGTTGTAATGGTGGGTACCCTTGTCTTACAGATCTTGTCAGTCTGAAGCTAGCAGTCAGTGAATGGTTCACTAAGACTTCGCTGTAAGGGTTGCCATACAAAACCTGTATCCACTTTCTATAGTACTGTCCTATATTGCAGTGTTCTAGAGTTTTGTGCAAATAGGAGTGTGTGATTCTGTCGAAGGCCTTCTGATGGTCCAAAGACCAGAGAGAGGATTGGCAGTCTTTCTGGTGTGTGTACGTTATAATGTCTCTAATGAGGTGTGTGTGGTTTTGTATATTCCTGTGATATACACTACATTGCTAGTTTGAGTGCACTAGTTGTGGTAGGAATTGTGTGATTTTGTGTGCTAGTGATTTGGCCAGAATTTTGTAATCTTTGTTAAGAAGTGAAATTGATATGTAATTTTTCAGTTGTGTCTTGTCTGTCTTTGCGTTGTGTATAAGTGTTATATAAGATATGTTGCAACTATCAGGGAGTTCTTGTTTGTCAAAGGCTTTTTGACAGACTTTTAGAAGAAGGTTACCTATGATAGGAAAGAATTGTTGATAGAATTCTACTGCTAATCCGTCTGGTTATGGTGTCTTGTCTTTGTTCATTTGCTAAGTGCATGTGTTATGTTTTCTAATGTCAATTGTATGTCCAATATCTCTTTGTCTGTGTCTGATATCTTTTTTGTATATTGTAAGAAGCTATCTTGTATTTGTGTATTTACTTCTCTGCTGTAAATAAGTGTGTATAGTATTGCTGGAATACTTCTGTTATAGTATGGTTTCTGTTTGTGTGATTCCTTGCATGTCTATTATTGTGTTTATCTGTTTGCTACGCTGTATGTTTTGTTCTATTGCCATGTCTAGTTTGCTGGGTGTCTCTTGTGTGATGGTGTTGAGTTTTGTTCTAATCAGTGCACCCAGGTATCTGTGCTGTTGGTGTTGTTCCAGTTGCATTTCTAATGCATGCAAGTATGGTGGGTTTCTGTCGGTTTGCTTTGTTAAATGTATTGCTGTTTGAATGATCTGTACTTGTTGTAGTCTACGCTTGTGTATGATGGATGCTAGTTGTTGTGTCCTGCTCCGTATTGTGTTTTCAGTAAGTCCCAGTATTGTGTAATGTTGTCAGTTGGTATACTATCAGTGTATGAATGTATCAGGTCTGTCATATATTGTATATATTCTGTGTTTTGGAGTAATGTGTTGTTAAATTTCCAGTGTGGTGATCGTTTGAAAGACTGAGTGGGTATATTATTTATAGTTATGTGCGCTAGTACTGCTTTATGGTCGGTATACTGAGAGAGTTTCTTGTAGGTGTTTAGTTTGTTTTATGTGGTGTGTTGTTGGTAAGTATATTATATCTAACCTAGATGATCTGTTATGTGCATGGTTTCTGTGCATTGGGGTGTTTGTGCCTGAATGCGTTTACTAGGTTATGTGTGTCAATTATGTATTGCAATGTATCTAGTTGATTCATGTGATCTCAGCCAGCTCTTCTTAACTGCGTTTTCACATCCCCGCCTATTAGGTCAGCCAAAGCTAAACAACAATTAAAATCACCTGCTAAAACAACATGCCTCCCTCTGAATGTCTGTGCTAATAGGTTTTCTAATTGTTCGAAGAATTGTGGTTGGTAGCTGTAATTTGCTGGGGCATGTATGTTGACTAAAGCGTATGTGTGTGTGTGTGTGTGTGTGTGTGTGTGTTTGTGTGTGTGTGTGTTGTTTCTAACGTGTGTGATGGTAATGTCTCTTTGGTCGTCCTTGTGTGTGCCAGTAATTTCCCATTTGTCTGAAGTCTGCAGTATGGCGGTTCCAGAACCCGTACGATGTGTCGACAGGCTGAAGCATGAGTGTCTGAGCCCTAATTGTGTAGTGATTTTCTTTGCGTGTGTTTATTCGCATATGTTTGTTTCTTTTAGGAGAATGAAGTCGGGTTTGCATTTGTGTATGAGTGTGACGATGTGTTTTTGCTTTGTGCGTAAACCTGAAATGTTCAGACTAATAATAATAATAATATCATTAGTCATCATAAATTAATCAAAACAAGCAAATGATATTGTTGACTAACAGTAATAAGAAATCAGAGAGAGAGACGAACGAGGTTGTCTAGTTGAGATAGTTATTTTTTTTTCTTGTTGTCTTGGTGCAGACGTGATCTGATTGTAGATGTTAAAACAAAAGGCCATCTTCTTCTGTGTCAGTGTCAGTGGCAGTGTCAGTAGTGTTCTTAGATGTCAATTCTGATTATGTTTTATCATCAAAGGTGTCTTTGCTGATGGTTTCGTCAGTATTTTCGGTTTGTCTTTCCTTCTTTTTTTGGCGTTGATTTGGTTGGTGAGTTTTCTTCTTCTTCTTCCATAGTACTGCTTGTTGAGTTTGGACTTAATCCTCGTAGTTGTCTTTTTCTGGTTTTGGAGTGGAAAACAGTTGTAAAGTGTTCTTCTGTTTGCGTTTCCATAATGTAATTTTCTTGATTGTCTGTTGGCGTATCCGTTTTTTGTTTTTCTTGTTGTGTGGACTGTTGTTCAAATAGTTTTCCCGTTTTTCGTTTTGTTGATGTTGTGCTGGTCCTTGCCTTCTCAGAGGTGGCAAATTTATAACATCTTCTTGTGCCACAACAGGCTTGTTTGTATGTTTGGCTGGACATTTGTTGGACCAGTGGTCGTCCATACCACACACATGACAAGCAGTTCGCCTGCTGGGCAATTTTATCAGAATTGTGTGAGCGTTTTTGGTAACCCCTGTTATGTTTAAATTTATGTAAGGGGTGATGTCCTGGACGGGGTTACATAAGGCTCCCCATTTACCTCCAGAATTTTTTTAGTGGAAATACCTCCACATTCGCGTCCCCAGTGGCATGTACGACGATTGCCTTAACACCCTCTATCATGAAGATATGAATGCCGCTGGGATCCAATGCAAAGTAAGTTTTTGCCTTACTTTGTCTACATGCTCCAGACAAATATTAATGTCCGAATTCGGTACTTGTAACTGTACCCGGTGTAGCCTATCGTACAGTTTAACATGAATGTCTTCTGTTAAAGTCACGAACCACCGTGTCGGTGACTCATACCTGTGTAGACTGGATATTGCACCTAGCGGCACGCCAGCCAGTCCAGCGAGTGCGCTCGCTATGAACGCTGGCGTCGACTTGGCTGCGGCTCCAGGGCCGGAGAGAGACACAACAATTGTACCTGAGCGGTGGAGCAGGTTTCCGTTGAGCACATCTGACGTCAGTGTTAGAGATGAACTTGTCATTGTCTATCAATATCCTTTAGAATAACACAATTGTGAGGTAAGAATATCCCGAGATAAAAGTATCCTAGGATGCCAATTATCCTTGATCAGATACCACATGGACAGTAATACGGGACTACCAGGTTTCCCCGCTCTAGAAACGTTGTGAAGAAAAAGGCCGAGAAGCGATTTAATTATAAGGCACACATGTATGTTTTTTTTTTTTTTGCAGGCTCATTATTTTTTTTTTATTGATATGTAGATGGTTGACCAAGAGAAAAGATGCTGGACGGATTGAGACGGTTTCATGGAGGAATATCACCAGCAGAGTTGATCCAGAACACCAAAGACCGAGATCTGTGGAGAGCCATGAACGCCTACGCCAGCCGGCAAGGCACTTGATGATGATGAGATGGTTGATGACTTCTCTGGATCTATTTTCTACGCTGGTGCGCATGTCGCCTTCTTTCTCCTTTAAGAGGTTTCCCAGAAAGGCGATTTCTGGTTTCTTTCAGTAACTAAGTGATAACAACATCATGGCGCGTATCACCGCTAAAAGTGTCGTAGAGCTGATTCACGAAATCGACGACACGGGATTTATACGTTGTGAAGAGAAACCAGCCTGTTAAAAATATTAAGGAAGTCTCTTTTTAACCATAGCGGGGAAATAGATACATGCATACATATATGATATTTATGAGGAGAAAACATTGATTAGAATATTATCCATGGAATAACAACGGAGTAAAGTGACATATAGATGTTCTATGCAAAAGACACGCTATGTAATTGTTGTATTGCAAATATAAATCCATAATTAATAAATTTCCGAAGTAATTATGTTTTATTACATGAACAATTACACATTTGAAATTAACGCTGTGTATAAACCTTCAATTATATCCCTTATATAAAGTAGTATTATCTCCCATGATATCTTCTTTATTGCTAAATATGTAACACATTTTGTCTAATCTACACATGCTGTACCGGTGTCCCTGGTCGAGGTGTTAGCAGCTTTCTCCGTAACCCCGAATACTCTCGTGGTTGACGTGAGCGCACGAGAATTGGAAGCGGTTCGAGTCGAGCCAGTGACTTATGAGAGTATGGAGCCGGTCTCTCAGAAAGCAATAGCAAACTACTGAGCGTAATCTTGCCAAGAAATCAACAATCAGCTGAAAGATGCTGATGTTGACAGCGATGTCCTGTAAAGGATATGTAAAACATTTATTTATTTACACAAGCTGTGACGGATTAAGACATGAACACATGATAACCGTGGTGCCCACGCTAGATACGGGGCTGGCATGCTTCGCTGCAGACTTGTTTGTCACGTGTTCCAATCCCCTATCGGTCTGTTTTAATAATTTAGCAAGATTATTTTTTCAAGTTAACTTATACTAAAACATGCACCAGGAAATGTTCTAGGGAGCAAAGGGGCGGAAAAATTATAGGCCAAACCACTCATTGATTGTCCACTTCTTTTTTTCTTCGTCTGTCTTTCATCTTCTAATGGATCATATTGTGGAAACAATTAATGACCGTTTAACACAGTTAAGACTCACAGAGCAAATGGTGCTGGTCACATATGTTTTAGACTAATCGGCACCCGCTGGATGACGTGGTCAGCATCACGCCAGCAATTGATAATAGGCCTCAAGGAACTCACGTCAAACATTTTGTGAGGTTGATTAAATTTTGTTTCTATAGTTTTACAAAAGATGCAATAGCCAACCTCACGCCAGCAATCATTAGTTTCCTCTTACGACATTCATGACAAGGGGATGATGATGCTGTTGATAATAATAATATTTATCTGAATAGTGATGAAACTAATGAATTTAACCAGTGTGGAAAACATAATATCCTGCAGCAATGCCCTTTGCCGAAGGTCCATCCCCTATCTGTCCCAGGAAAACATCCCCAAAAGCCTACAACCAAAAATTGGCAACACGGTCGTGTCGAATATTGATATGCCAGCGGGCAAATAAGTAATGCATTCTTCTAGAAGTGAATCAAGAATGTTAGGCAGACGGACAGAAAATGTAGTATGACTGGCAGTTAGTAACATTATTTGAATTCGAATCCGATTGTATGCCAAGGTGACAAGTTTAATTGATATGCTAATAATATAAAGATCGTATTTAGTTCAAAATAGATATATGTTTACTATGAGTCTGAGCTATGACCAGATGATCGGTTACCCTAGAAGTTTAACTGCTAACTCACTGAACCATGCCTGTTGCTATCCTAATTTAGCTCCAGATAGAAAGCACACGTTTATGTGCCTGCCATAAAATACAGACAATATTGTAACAAAATAATAACTGTATTTAAATGACAAATAACGCACATGTCTGATATTTGTTAGGGAACGAAATGCTTTAGAATATTATCCATAAGATATTGAAGAATTAATGTCTTATTTACGGACATCGCTCTCAACACCAGCATTTTACTGCTGTTGTTGATGTCTTGGCAAGTGTTACGTTCAGTATTTTGCCATTGCTTTCTGAATGACCCGCTCCCAACCAACACGTTAACACCCCAGAGCCATACGGCCTGCTACCAGATCGGTCACCGCTACGTTTCGAAGGCGTAATAGGCGGCTCACGAATCGCGTTCGCAATCCTTGAGGCTACTGCTATTCTACTTTAGTTCCAGTTAAAAGGCACACGTTTAAGTGCCTGCCATAAAATAATAAGAATATGTTAAGTAAAATGTAACTGTAATTAAATGCCAAATAACACATGTATGATATTTATTAGGCGTCGAAGTGCTTTAGAATATTATCCATAAGATGTTGACCAATTAAAGTCACATAAAGAGGTTGTTTTATAAAACAAAAACGTGTGCCTGGATTTTGCAGGATTCATCATCATCAAGTGCCGTGCCGGCTGGCGTAGGCGTTTATGGCTCTCCATAGATCCCGGTCTTTGGTTCTCTGGATCAACTCTGCTGCTGATATTCCTCCATGCCACCGTCTCAATCCATCCAGCATCACTTCTCTTGGTCTACCTCTGCCTCTCTTCCCCTCGATCTTTCCAGTTGTTACGATGTTCTCCAATGCCTCTCTTCTCATCACATGACCGAGGAAAGCTGTTTGTCTCTGACTTATTGTTGTATATAATGTTCTAGTTTCATTAGCCTGTTTCAGGCAGTCGTCGTTAGTTACTCTGGCAGTCCAAGGAATTCGCAACATTCGTCTCAGGAACCACATCTCTGTTGCTTCCAATTATCATATCATTCATATTTGCCTATTCTATTAGCTTTTCCCCTCTTTCATTTCTTGTACCTAAACCATAATTCCCCACTACATCCTCCATTTTTCCCTGTCCTAATGTTGCATTAAAATCACCAAGTATTATTTTTATTTCTTGTGATCCAATTTGAGCCATCACCATTTCTATTTCGTCATAAAAGTATTGTATTTCTTCATCACTACTGCTTGTTGTTGGTGCATATACTTGTATAATATTTATATCTATTGGTTTGCCTTTGATTTTTACCATAATAACTCTATCTGAAATACACCAGTATCCATTAATTGACTTGGCTGTTTTTTCATCTAATATTATTCCTACACCTTTTTCATGTGTATCCCCTCCAGCATAAATTATTGTGTGATTTTCAGCTATAATTTTGCCCGACCCCTTCCATCTCATCTCACTAACGCCTAGTATATTCATTTTCATGCTATCCATCTCTCTTAGAACATTGGTCAACTTTCCTAGCTCATTTAATGTACTAACATTCCATGTTCCTACTCTAAATTTATTTATTTTAGTTATGATTTTGCCATCAGTATCTGGATGACGGTCTGGTGTCACCTGTGGCTCATTACTGTCCCTACCGGACGAGGATGCCCTAAGACAGCCATTAACGTCGTTCACTAACTCTGATATATGTTTTGCCATGAAGTCTTGGGAAGATAATGTGGTGGTTTCCCCTTACCTTACACATTCACATGGTGGTCTTTTACCTCTGCCTTTGACAGCCATTTCCGACTCTCAGAACAAGTGAGTGCCCTGCTCTGCTCAGCTGCAGAGTTGTCCACTTATTCAGGTGGATACTCGGTCCCCAGAGCTGTGTTAGCCACACCGTGGTGTGTTTCCATCCTCTACCACGGGGAGGTGCACTTGGGAACTATATTAGGAAAAGATAATGCATGGTTTTCATGAGTTAATAGTTAATTATCTAAGGAAACGATTGTCTGGTCTGAGCTCAAGCTGATAGTAAACAAAGACATTATTTTAGCTAAAGACGATTCTCTTTATTATTAGTGTATAAATGAAATTTTCACTTTTGTATACATTTGGTTGCGAATACAAATAGTGTTTCTATCTGTCAGTCATACCTCACCTTCTGTCCTCCTTCCTCACTAACATTCTTGATTCACTTCTAGAAGAATGAGTTACTTATTAGCCCTTTGCCACATCAATATTTTACCCCACTGTGTTGTATACTGTCAGTTGTAGGCTTTTGAGGAAGTTTTCCTCGGGCAAAGAGTTAAGTGCTTTCTGCAAAGGACATTGCTACGTGATGACTGCTTTTCACACTGGTTAAAATCATTACTTTCATTACAACCCTGATAAAGAATATTATCATCAATATAATCATCACACACTTGCCATGTATGTCGTAAGAAGCCAATAATGACTGTGGGTGTGAGAT
Source organism: Cepaea hortensis (assembly GCA_963921405.1). Classification (NCBI taxonomy): domain Eukaryota; kingdom Metazoa; phylum Mollusca; class Gastropoda; order Stylommatophora; family Helicidae; genus Cepaea; species Cepaea hortensis. Next base: position 31,443,787 of record OY992895.1, read on the forward strand.
TTGCTATTTCATATCTTGAGTTCCTTGAGGCCCGTGATCAATTGCCGGCCTGAAGCTGACCACGTCATCCACCGAGTGTCGATTAGTCTACAGAATATGGGTCCAGCACCATACACGTTATAAGTTTTTAACTGTGTTAATGTGACATTTATTTGTTTCAAAATAAAATGTAGTAGGAAATGAAAGACACACACACACACAGAGAGAGATAGAGAGAGAGAGAGAGAGAGAGAGAGAGAGAGAGAGAGAGAGAGAGAGAGAGAGAGAAATCGACAATCAAGAGGTGATTGATTGATTGATTGATTGATTGATTTAGGAACCGATATCACAGCATTCGGGGCATTCCCATAAGCGCTGCGTCCCCATCCTCAGCAGCTAGCGAAGAGTTCCAAGACCAATAGTACCATTAGCAATCTGATTATATGTCCGTCTCGCCTTTCCTCTGAGAGTCGAGCGCCGGCCAGATCCCCTTGTCACTCCTCGCTGTCTCATTATTGCCAGACCATGTCGATCCATTTGCTCTTCCGAGGTGTACACGTGCTCCCACAAGGCCGCAACCTCGTCTGCCTTGTCATGCATCAATACTCCACCAAGTTTTGCAGAGCTAGCCAATCTGTCCGCCTGTTCATTCCCCAGCACACCGGCATGCCACAGAGAAAAGGTCCAGGCGATGCTTGCCACCCGTGACCTCGGAAGCGAAGTAAGCCTCTCTGCCCGAAGCTTGCCTGTCCTGACCTTCCTCAGCATGCATTCTGAGTTAGTTATAATCACGATGTGTGTGTGTGTCGTGTTCTCCATCCAGCGGAAAGCTGCACTGACCGCCTCCACCTCCATTCTTAAGCTAGATGTTGTGGTATCATATGCCAGGCTCTCCTGCACCAGACAATGCTACTATACTAGCTGATGTGGTCTGTAATTTACCCGCCTTCTTTGCTCCCCAGAACATTTCCTGATACATTTTTAGTCTACTTAGCCTGAGTTCCTTGAGGCCTATGATCAATTGCCGGTCTGAAGCTGACCACGTCATCCACCGAGTGCCGTTAGTCTACATAATATAGGTCCAGCACCATGTGCGCTATGAGTCTTAACTATATTAAAGGGTATTATTATTACTATTTACTTAATATGTTCCATTAGGAGATGAATGACAGAAGAAGAAGAGCAAAGATCGACAGTCGATGAGCGATGTGGTCATCTTTTAGTCTAGGATGATTTTTTTTTGGTGTGCATATCCTTTACAGGACATTGCTGTCAACACCAGCATCTTTCAGCTGTATGTTGATTTCTTGGCAAGAATACGCTCAGTGGTTTGCCATTGCTTTCTGAGCGGCCGGCTTACATACCCCGTAAGTTACCGATGCGATTCGAACGGCTGCTGATTCTTACCGTCATCACGTTACCGACGAGAGTATACGAGATTACGGAGAAAAGTAATAACCTCTAAACAACGAAGCCGCAGGTTGATCTGTTAGGCCTTCAAAATCGTTAAAACAATTCGATAAGGGATTGGAGCACATGACAAACAAGTCGGCAGGGAAGCGTACTAGCCACTGGGCTAGCGTCGGCTCCACAGTTATCATGTGTCCAGGTCTTAATCCGGGAACTGCATGTGTGGATTCAACAACATTGTTTTACAAATTTAGCGGCAATAAAGTTATAATGAGACATAATATTATTTCAACATAAGGGAAATAATTGAAATGGGATTTACCACTTTAATATCATTTTTTTTTTTTATTATTCTTCATGAAATAAAACATACTTGCTTGGAAACTTCAAGAAAGACCAGGCACACGTTTTTATTTTATAAAAGAACCTCTTTATATGACTTTAATTCGTCAACATCTTATGGGTATTATTCTAAAGCAGTTCGCACCTAATAAATATCATACATGTGTTATTTGGCATTTAATTACAGTTACATTTTACTTAACATATTCTTTGTATTTTTTTGGCAGGAACATAAACGTGTGCCTGGAACTAAATTAGGATAGCAGTAGCCTAAAGGGTTGCGAACGTGATGTGTGAGCCGCATATCACGCGTTCGAAACGTAGTAGTGGTGACCGATCTGGCAGCAGACCGTATCGCTCTGGGGTGTTAACGTGTTGGTATGGGAGCGGGTCATTCAGACAGCAATGGCAAACTACTGGGCATAACACTTGCCAAGACATCAACAGAAGCAGTAAAATGCCGGTGTTGAGAGCGATGTCCGTAAATAGGACATTAATTCTTCAATATCTTATGGATAATATTCTAATGAATTTCGTCCCCTAATAAATATCATACATGTGCGTTATTTGACTTTTAAATACAGTTATTATTTTGTTACAATATTGTCTGTATTTTCATGGCAGGCACATGCTTGCTTGTGTTCGTTGGCTGTGAACTCCAGCGTGAAGTCCTGTATGCCGGATGAAGACATCCTGCTGTCCAACATCAGTGTGGTGTCATACAAGATCTGAGATTTGCGTGAGCATCCGTTGTCCCATGTCTGGCTTATTGGTGTGCAGACTGGTGGTTTCTCGCCGTGCAGGCAGACACTCTCTGACTTCGGAGGAATCAACGATCATACTAACTGTAGCCAGGACCCCAAAGTGACCTGTTGCCCAGGACGCTCGGCGAGGACGCTTCAGAAGGTCTTGTCTAGTATAGAAGCCAGCCGTGGTGCCTTGGAAACACCTCTGCGTCCCATGGCAGGCACATAAACGTGTGCCATTTTATCTGGAACTAAATAAGGATAGCAGTAGACATGGTTTAGTGAGTTAGCATTTAAACATCTAGGGTAGTAGTTCCCCAGTATTTCAAGTAGAGGGCCATATCTACTATTTCCAGTAGTTAAGCGGGCCACAACGTTACAACATTATAAAAATCGTGCAATATAATTCTTAAATTTCTTAACTTTCGTCAACAAAATTATAAAGCTTTAAAGGCAGTCAGTGTCGGTAATACACTGCGGTCATGTTTTGGTTTAAAATTAAAAAGTTCATTTAACAATAAATTTTTAATCAATTTCGAAAATCGCTATTAATGTAATTAATTTACAATTGTAACTGTTCTTCATAACCAGTTACTTAAGTTCATATACCAGTTTATCAATGTCTGGGCACAAATCTATCGTGCCCAAAGTCATAAGAGCAAGTCAGGTAACTGTCGGTGAGTCTGGAACGTTGCTTGTTTTTTTTTTTTATTACGGTCATTGCTGAAAATGAATGGTAGCATCTTTAAGTCGAAGCAAAACGACAAATGTGTCTCTGGGCGAATGAACGAAAGTGTTCAAATTGTTCGCCAGGCAATAGTCGTGAGAATGAAATCATAAGATCAGCTAAACATGAAGCAGGCAGCTCCAGAAAGTTACACCTCGGTGCAGAATTGCATTTCAAATCATTTACTTTATGCTGAAGGCTTTGTTGAACTGAACAGGCGCATTCGATAATATCTGAGTATAACAACCACGAGCACAGTAAATTATCGCACTCTGACGTGGCGCTCCGAGTGCATTTTTGAAACTAATAAAATGTATTATATTGAATAACTAGGCTTCGCTTGCCACTTTCTGACAGCTGGTGGGCCACACGTGGCCCGTGGGCCGTGGTTTGGAAACCTCTGATCTAGGGTAACCGATCGTCTGGTCTTAGCTCAGACTCATAGTAAACAAATATCTATTTTGAACTAAATACGATCTTTATATTATTAGCATATCAATTAAACGTATCACCTTGGCATACAATTGGATTCGAATACAAATAGTGTTACTACCTGCCAGTCATACCATACTTTCTGTCCATCCGCCTAACTACCATTTTTGATTCACTTCTAGAAGAATGCATTACTTATTTGCCCGCTGGCATATCAATATTCGACCAACCGTGTTGCCAACTTTAAGTTGTAGGCTTTTGAGGATGTTTTCCTGGGACAGATAAGGGATGGACCTTCGGCAAAGGGCATTGCTGCAGGATATTATGTTTTCCACACTGGTTAAATTCATTAGTTTCATCACTACCCAGATAAGTATTATTATTATCAACAGCATCACCATCCCCTTTTCATGAATGTCGTAAGAGGAAACTAATGATTGCTGGCGTGAGGTTGGCTATTGCATCGTTTGGAAAACTATAGAAACAAAATCTAATCAACCTCACAAAGGGTTTGACGTGTGTTCCTTGAGGCCTATGATCAACTGCTGGCCTGATGCTGACCACGTCATCCAGCGGGTGCCGATTTGTCTAAAATATATGTGACCAGCACCATTTGCTCTGTGAGTCTTAACTGTGTTAAATGGTCATTAATTGTTTCCACAATATGATCCATCAGAAGATGAAAGAAAGACGAAGAAAAAAATAAGTGGACAATCAATGAATGATTTGGTCTATAATTTTTCCGCCCCTTTGTTCCCTAGAACATTTCCTGGTGCATGTTTTAGTATAAGTTAACTTGAAAACATAACTTTGCTAAGTTGTTAAAACAGACCTATAGGGGATTTGGAACACGTGACAAACAAGTCTGCAGTAAAGCGTGCCAGCCCCGTATCTAGCGTGGGCACCACGGTTATCATGTGTCCATGTCTTAATCCGTCACAGCATGTGTAAATAAATAAATGTTTTGCATATCCTTTACAGGACATCGCTGTCAACATCAGCATCTTTCAGCTGATTGTTGATTTCTTTGCAAGATTACGCTCAGTAGTTTGCTATTGCTTTCTGAGAGACCGGCTCCATACTCTCATAAGTCACTGGCTCGACTCGAACCGCTTCCAATTCTCGTGCGCTCACGTCAACCACGAGAGTATTTGGGGTTACGGAGAAAGCTGCTAACACCTCGACCAGGGAGACCGGTACAGCATGTGTAGATTAGACAAAATGTGTTACATATTTAGCAATAAAGAATATCTCATGGGAGATAATACTACTTTTATATAAGGGATATAATTAAAATTCAACACACCATTTTAATTTCAACATGTATAATTGTTCATGTAATAAAACAAAATTACTTGGAAAACTTCATTAATCATGGATTTGCATTTGCAATACTGCCACTTACATAGTTTGTCTTTTGTGAAAAATATCTATATGTCACTTTAGTCCAATATTATTCCATGGATAATATTCTAAGGAATGTTCTCTCCTCATAAATATAATATATGAATGCTAGTATCGACTTCCCACTGTATAGAAGAGGATACTTTGTTAATATTTTTTACAGGCACATACATTGTGTGCCTTTTTTGCATGTACTGGATTATGTCTTTAGCAGAAACGCCGAATCCTGTGTCGTCGATTTCATGAATCACCTCTACGATACTTTTAGTGGTGATACGCGCCATGATGTTGTTATCACTTACATTACCGAAAGAAACCAGAAATCGCCTTTCTGGGAAACCTCTTAAAGGAGAAAGAAGGCGACAGGCGCACCAGCGTAGAAATTAGATCCAGAGAAGTCATCAACCATCTCATCATCATCAAGTGCCTTGCCGGCTGGCGTAGGCATTCATGGCTCCCCACAGATCTCGGTCTTTGGTGTTCTGGATCAACTCTGCTGATGATATTCCTCCATGCAACCGTCTCAATCCGTCCAGCATCATTTCTCTTGGTCAACCATCTACATATCAATTAAAAAATAATGAGCCTTAAAAAAAACCATACATGTGTGCCTTTTAATTAAATCGCTTCTCGGCCTTTTTCTTCACAAAGTTTCTAGAGCGGGGAAACCTGGTAGTCCCGTAATAGGCTACTGTCCATGTAGTATCTGAGCAAGGATAATTAGCATCCTAGGATACTTTTATCTCGGGATATTCTTACCTCACAATTGTGTTATTCTAAAGGATATTGATAGACAATGACAAGTTCATCTCTAACACTGACGTCAGATATGCTCAACGGAAACCTGCTCCACCGCTCAGGTACAATTGTTGTGTCTCTCTCCGGCCCTGGAGCAGCAGCCAAGTCGACGCCAGCGTTCATAGCTAGCGCACTCGCTGGACTGGCTGGAGTGCCGCAAGGCACAATAGCCAGTCTACACAGGTATGAGTCACCGACACGGTGGTTCGTGACTTTAACAGAAGACATTCATGTTAAACTGTACGATAGGCTACACCGGGTACAGTTATAAGTACCGAATTTGGACATCAATATTTGTCTGGAGCATGTAGACAAAGAAAGGCAGAAACTTACTTTGCATTGGATCCCAGCGGCAATGAAGATAGAGGGTGTTAAGGCAATCGCCGTACATGCCACTGGGGACCCGAATGTGGAGGTATTTCCACTAAAAAAAACTCTGGAGGTAAATGGGAAGCCTTTGGTAACCCCGTCCAGGACATCCCCCATTACATAAATTTAAACATAACAGGGGTTACCAAAAACACTCACAGAATTCTGACAACATTGCCCAGCAGGCGAACTGATTGTCATGTGTGTGGTATGGACGACCACTGGTCCAACAAATGTCCAGACAAACATACAAACAAGCCTGTTGTGGCACAAGAAGATGTAATAAATTTGCCACCTCTGAGAAGGCAAGGACCAGCACAACATCAACAAAACGAACAACGCGGAAAACAATTTGAACAACAGCCCACACAACAAGAAAAACAACACACGGATACGCCAACAGACAATCAAGAAAACTACATTCTGGAAACGCAAACAGAAGAACCCTTTACAACTGTTTTCCACTCCAAAACCAGAAAAAGACAACTACGAGGATTAAGTACAAACTCAACATGCAGTACTAAGGAAGAAGAAGAAGAAAACTCACCAACCAAATCAACGCCAAAAAAGAAGGAAAGACACACGAAAATACTGACGAAACCATCAGCAACGACACCTTTGATGATAAAACATAACCAGAATTGACATCTAAGAACACTACTGACACTGACACTGACACCAAAGAAGATGGCCCAGTGTTTTAACATCTACAATCAGATCACGTCTGCACCAAGACAACAAGAAAAAAAAATAACTATCTCAACTAGACAACATCGTTCGTCTCTCTCTCTCTCTCTCTCTCTCTCTCTCTCTCTCTCTCTCGCTCGCGCTCTCTCTCTCTCTCTCTCTCTCTCTCTCTCTCTCTCTCTCTCTCTCTCTCTCTGATTTCTTATTACTGTTAGTCAACAATATCATCTGTTTGTTTTGATTAATTTATGATGACTAATGATATTATTATTATTAGACTGAACATTTCAGGTTTACGCATAAAACAAAAACACATCGTCACACTCATACACAAATGCAAACCCGACTTCATTCTCCTACAAGAAACAAACATATGCGAATACACACACGCAAAGCAAATCACTACACATTTAGGGCTCAGACACTCATGCTTCAGCCTGTCGACACATCGTACGGGTTCTGGAACCGCCATACTGCAGACTTCAGACAAATGGGAAATTACTGGCACACACAAAGACGACCAAAGAGACACTAACATAATACACGTTAGAAGCAACACACACACATACGCTTTAGTCAACATACATGCCCCAGCAAATTACAGCTACCAACAACAATTCTTCGAACACTTAGAAAACCTATTAGAACAGACATACAGAGGGAGGCATGTTGTTTTAGCAGGTGATTTTAATTGTTGTTTAGCTTTGGCTGACATAATAGTCGGGGATGTGAAAACACAGTTAAGAAGAGCTGGCCGAGACCACATGAGTCAACTCGATACATTGCAATACATAACTGACTCACATAACCTGGTAGACGCATTCAGGCACAAACACCCCAACAGTCACGATAAAACGCACAGAAACCATGCACATAACAGATCATCTAGGTTAGATAGAATATACGTACCAACAACACACCACATAACACAAACTAAACACCTACAAGAAACTCTCTCAGTATACAGACCATAAAGCAATACTACCGCACATAACTATAAATAATATACCCACTCAGCCTTTCAAGCGATCACCACACTGGAAATTTAACAACACATTACTCCAAAACACAGAATATATACAATATATGACAGGCCTGATACATTCATACACTGATAGTATACCAACTGACAACATTAGACAGTACTGGGACTTACTGAAAACACAATACGGAGCAGGACACAACAAATAGCATCCATCATACACAAGCGTAGACTACAACAAGAACAGATCATTCAAACAGCAATACATTTTCAAAGCAAACCGACAGAAACCCACCATACTTGCATGCATTAGAAATGCAACTGGAACAACACCAACAGCACAGATACATGGGTGCACTAATTAGAACAAAACTCAACACATCACACAAGAGACACCCAGCAAACTAGACATGGCAATAGAACAAAACATACAACGTAGCAAACAGATAAACACAATAATAGACATGCAAGTAATCACACAAACAGAAACCACATGTATAACAGAAGCATTCCAGCAATACTATACACACTTATTTACAGCAGAGAAGTAAACATCCAAATACAAGATAGCTTCTTACAATATACAAAAAAGATATCAGACACAGACAAAGAGATATTGGACATACAATTGACATTAGAAAACATAACACATGCACTTAGTAAAATGAACAAAGACAAGACACCATGACCAGACGGATTAACAGTAGAATTCTATCAACAATTCTTTCCTATCATAGGTAACCTTCTAAACGTCTATCAAAAAGCCTTTGACAAACAAGAACTCCCTGAAAGTTGCAACATATCTTATATAACACTTATACACAACGCAAAGACAAACAAGACACAACTGAAAAATTACTTACCAATTTCACTTATTAACAAAGATTACAAAATTCTGGCCAAATCACTAGCACACAAAATCACACAATTCCTACCAAAACTAGTACACTCAAACTAGTAATGTAGTGTACATCACAGGAATATACAAAACCACACACACCTCATTAAAGACATTATAACGTACACACACCAGAAAGACTGCCAATCCTCTCTCTGGTCTTTGGACCAAGAGAAGGCCTTCGAAAGAATCACACAATCCTATTTGCACAAAACTCTAGAACAATGCAATATAGGACAGCACTACAGAAATTGGATACAAATTTTGTATGACAACCCTTAAAGCAAAGTCTTAGTGAACCATTCACTGACTGCTAGCTTCAGGCTGGCAAGATCTGTAAGACAAGGGTACCCACCATTACCACTTCTGTATATACTGACACTAGAGCCATTATTACAAAAGTTCATACAAGATACCAGCATTAAAGGCACTTTCATACAAGGAATAGGAGGGAAAAAGGTCATTGCTTATGCAGACGATACTGAATTCATCCCTACAAGCAACACATCCATCAGAAACATACTGCACACCTTCTCCCACTTTGAGAAAGGCAGTGGAGCCAAAATTAATATACAAAAATCACAAATTATGGGCCTGGAAAAGTGGAAATACAAGTCTGATTTCCCTCCAGACCTAACACATACACACAATATGAAACTGTATGGGATCATATTTCCATGTGACACCAGAACAACTCACAGAGAAACATGGCTACAACTAACACACCAAATCACAGACGTGCTACATAGGTATAAATACAAAACAACAACAATATTTGGTAGAAGCAGAATAGTTAACTGATTGAGTGCCAAACAAAACATGGGTTTTGCCCAAGCAGAAATTGATGGCAGAAAATGGGAAGTAGGGGTATAACACAATATTAGTCTAAACATTGTTAAAATGGTAGTAAATATATCGTATTATATATCAAATTAAAGGACATTGCACAAGGAACACATTGGTATTGCTACTGTTGCTAAAAGTTAGAAATATAATAATAATATTAGCAGATGTTGTAAAAAATAAATTGATGACAGAGGTGACAAGTACGTGAAATTTCCACTTACCAAGACGCTACTGATCCGACGGTGTTTAAAATCCAATGAAACTTACTGAATTATGATAACTACACCACTTTGCTACACAAAAATCACTAGAACGGCTCCATAACACCAATAAATTACAATAAAAACATCCTATTTTGAAGCTCATCATTGTCACATAAAATGGAAAATGTCGGAAAATCACGAGACATGTTTTGGCCGTTTTCTGCCGATAAACACAAAATGTACGCTATTTTTTAGTTAGTTATAATTATTATTCTTTTAATTTAATTATTTAAATACTTCTTAAATACTTTGTGATAGGCAAAGCAAACTTTAGGGGCACAAGTGTGGCCCATCAGCTAATTCAACATGATGACAAACCTTCACGGTTAGCGGCTAAGAGTTAGTTTGTTCACATTCATAAATAATACATTTTAACCGGAAAAAAACACATTTAACGTGTGCTATCAGTTTAGAATCGTTCTCCAAATTTCCTTTAAATAAGAATAACTACAATCTAACATTGTTTAAAACTTTTATCTGATGTAAATGAGGCCGAAAATCAAGGACCCATGCAATTCCTAACACCGCGAGTAACTACAGCTTTTTTAACACAACTTGGAAACAAATCCACACGTTATTTAGTCACCAAATGTCGATTACTCGTGGCCTATGTAAATGAAAAACCTTCTTTCGGCGTAAAAATTCGTTTCAGAGTATTAAAATTGAGCAAGGGATCGCAAACGAAAGAAACAAACGGACCGCACAAATCTTGGCAATATATTAACGAAGGGACAAAACAGTTGAGACTGTTCGGCAATCGGTTGGCGGTCGGCAGCGAATCAGTTAACACATACATCATACCAAAAATAATATACTTAGTGACAGTGTTAAACCCTCCAAAACACACAATCACAGACATAAATAAACATATAAAATATTTCATATTTAGTAAGACAATACACAGTATACAGCAGAAAACTCTCATTCAGGATAAGAAACAAGGAGGAATAGCACTTCAGGACATGCAAACAACTATACAAGCACTTAGAATCAGCCACTTAGGTAATATTATCAGACATCCAGAACAACATAGATAAGCATTATATTATATAGCACACAAAATAAAACATCTCACAAAACTACACAATGCAGCATTACATTGTCAGGGCATACTACCATCATTCTATCACACATGTATACAGGCAATACAAGGACATGAACATTTAATAAATGAAACAACACGAGAAATATACAAACAATTAGTTAATAAACAAGCACCATCGCTTAAACTGAGAATCAAAAGAGGACAAAAATATTTCATGTCAGACTACACATTCACCTATTCCAACTTACGCAACAAACACATCACATCTAAGGCGAAAGAAGTAACTTACAGACTGATTTTTAATAATCATAACAGACCACTCTAGCAGCTAGCAGCTCCCATAATACCCAAATTAGCATTCAGATCCAGACAAATATGAAAATGCCAATTATGCAGAAACAACACAAAAAGACAGAAGAGCACATTTTTTGCACATGTCAAACAGTCACAGATGCAGTGGAAACTCTACAACAAATAATACAAACACACACAGGCCACAAAAAAAAAAGACTAGACATTTACAAGGCAATCTTTCTTAACACTCTTACTAAAACATCCGAAGACAAACACACAACACTACTTCAAACACTAGCGGAATACATAAAATTAGTTTGGGCTTGCAGAATCAAGGCAAGGTTCAATTCCCTTACAGAAAACTTATTTTTACTAATGTTCAAATACAAGCAAGCTACTATTTTTCCTGACTGAAATGTGTAAATTTCCTTAATTTCATTTACTCTTGCAATTAGAAAAAAATGCCATTATTATTTTTTTTTTTTTTTAAAGTTAATAATATCAAATAACATCTAAGATGTTTTACACCCGATCGTCTTGACAGACGATATTTGGTTTCCCGCTGCAAGGCATAAAATCTAAAACCTATAGCAGTAGTGAACGGGACTGTCCCAGACCAGTCCCTTCTGTGGAAAATCTTAGACCGTGTGTGAGTCTCGCGAGCCCTGTGTGTGGCTTATTTTGTTAATACTTGGGAACACTTCTCACTAGGTGGTAACAAGCATTGGATAGTGCAGATAGTACACGCCACTAATTCTTCCTCAGGGTGCACTGAATCACAGATCCACCCCTCTCCTCCCCAAACAACTTTAAAGAGAGATATATAGCTCCTCTGGCCTAGGTATACAAAGGCTGTGTGAAAACTGGCTGCATGTCCGCTGTAAGACCCGGCGACGGCCCTGGTGTGTCTAGTGGTTGGTTGTCACTAGGCAATTTTGCGTTCAGCGGTTTGCCCTTTGTCTAAATTCAACAGGATTCCCCGGCACGAATATAAACATTGTTGTAGAATACAAAAGGCTAACATGTTTGTTATTTATATATGGGTAGCCATGTATGGGCGTATTCGTGTAGGTATTTATGTAAATATAATTATGGCTTTGTGTTGATATGCAGGTATTTATATTAATATATGCATTGAAAATTCCCCCCCCCCCCCCCCAAAAAAAAAAAAAATAAAAAAATAAAAAAAAAAAAATAACAAACTTGGAAGCCACAATTAAAATAGAATGAACATGTAAAGGTTATTACCCAAGATCACCGAAATCCATGTACTATTAACTACAGAAAGCAAGACATAGATCAAGACAGAATGTGTGTGTGTGTGTGCGTGTGTTAGTGTGTGTGTGTGTGTGTGTGTGTGTGAGAGAGAGAGAGAGAGAGAGAGAGAGAGAGAGAGAGAGAGAGAGAGAGATGTACTGGTGTAATATGCATTCCACTTGTGGAGATGGAAATGAAACAAGGAATGTGTGTTTACATGCACTATGCCATAAATGTCATATTATCATAACTGTATATGCATGTATTTCTTTTATTAACGAATATGACACATAACACTAACAAACGACAACGCTCTGTAATATACACAAACAAAGAAACACACATTACACCTTGTAAATATACATTGCTTTGTATGAAATAAACGTTGAAAAAAAAAATAATAATTAAAACTAAATTAGGAAAACATAAGACATGATTTACTGAGATAATAATAAACCGTCCAGATCAGTGGCTCTCAACCGGTGGGGAATTCTCCCCCTCCCCCCCCCCCCCCCCCGCAGGGGGGAATTTTGAGGTTTCCAGGGGGGAATGAAGATTATTTCAAGATCGCGTTAATAAAGAACCGATTACTTGATCTTCTTTTCCCCTTCATACTTTACGGTTCTGTCCGTCTCTCCCTTCTGAAATTCATTTTATAGAGTAAGTAGACCCACAAATCACGTTTTATGCGGACGTCTAGACTTGTTTTAGTATTTGCTTCCATTATTAGGCATAGTGGGTTGGGAGGGGGAATGTTTAGGTAGGAAATACGAAAGGGGGAGGGAATGACGTTCTGAAAATATGGTAAAGGGGGGCACGGACCAAAAAAGGTTGAGAACCACTGATCTAGAGAGACAGGCGAAGGCCGACACTGTGGCGATGGGGTTACGGACACAATTAGTAATCCCGCCTACCGTGTTTGAAACACAGCTGCGGGCGATGTGGCAGCAGTATGCCTTATTTTGGTATTTTCATACAATGGTATGTATGACAGTGCTAAACAGGGAGTGTAAAGAGAAACCTCCAAATATGATTTCGTGATTCATACAGTGGTAGTAGCCAGATCATATCGATGTCTTCAAGTTGTGTAAGAATTTCCCCTCAACAAATTTGAATTGTAAACCTCGAAAGTTGAAAATAATTCAACACACATTATTTTTCTTTTCTGGAAAAATCCATGTTTATTATTCAGGGTGCTTAATCATTAGTTTCATTAGTAATTAATAAAATCACAGGCCAGTTCTTTCATGCCGGTTTCCTGGCCTAGAGGTTAGCGACTTTTCTCCGTAATCTCGTATACTTACTCGTAAGTAACGTGACAACGGTGAGAATCGCGTCGGTAACTTACGGGGTATGTGAGCCGGCCGCTCAGAAAGCAATAACAAACTACTGAGAGTAATCTTGCCAAGAAATCAACAATCAGCCGAAAGATGCTGATATTGACAGCGATGTCCTGTAAAGGATATGCATATATTATTTTATTTTATTTTTGAGTTCTTCCATTCTGTAATAAAAATACCTTGTCGTTCACTTAATACAATTAAGACATTTTTGTTATTTTGTGTTTGTCTTTTAATGTGTTTTCTTACATTTTCTTCAATATAAATAAACAGGTTCCCTGATGTATTCCCCATGAATAGAAAAATGACTTCTCCTAACATACATGCATTCTTGATGATCTCCAACTTAAACTTATGACTACCCTTAAGATACGTGTGTTCTGCCTGCTGTCCAAACCTAAAACTGCCTTTTCCAATGTTTTGGTTGCTACCCTGACGTATTTCATTAATTGATTACTTGGTTGTTTCGGGATTTGAAATTTAAATATTGATCACAACCCACTACTGGCAACGCTGATCGTATTCTGGTATGAACATAAGGACCATCCACGTCAATATGGAAGCACTATACTCGAGTTTCACTAATTCTGCTACGACGACATTGTGCGTTTTCGTGCAGTGCATCTTTGCTTCTTTCATTTAGAAAGGGAAAACAAAACCAAAGAAAGCTTCTATACTTAGACATCTTAAATGTCTAAACCTGGCCTCATTATACAGTATTTACTATATCTTCTTCTTCTTTCGTTCGCTTGAAATATGTCTATAACTGCAATGCTGTCTCTTGTATGAATCTAACAGTCTTTTTTAGTTCACTCAGCGGTCCATAGAGTTTATCTTCCGCTGTTGTCTCTCTAGGCCAGAAGGTTTGCCTGGATATGTTGTAGTTTGGGCAGTCCTGGAGTATGTGCTCTGCTGTCTGCGACTTCAAACCACATGTACACATGGCTGAGCCACCAATCTTGAATTTTGTATACATGTGGTTGCGTAATCTATTGTGTCGGGTTCTGAGGAGCAAAATAATTACCTGTTCTGATCTGTCCAAAACGTGGTAATCGTCTTAAGTAGGGTTTGGTGGTCTTCTGACTGACTTGATCATTCTATTCTTTGGTGGAATGTAATGGGCACATCAGGCTGTTCTTCTTTTGCTCCTTCTTTAGCCAATCGATCAGCTCTGTCGTTTCCTGGTACTCCACAGTGGGATGGTATCCACTGTATGGTGACCGTATGCTGACTGCAAAGTTCAGAAAGTAGTGTCATTAGAACTAGCAATTTCCCAGACAGGAGTGTCTCTATTACTGATTTTGCATCTGCCAATATCACCACAGGTTGTATACCATGGCTGGTATTTTGTAATGTCTCTATTGCTATCTTGAATCCCTCAATTTCAGCATCATAATTATGGCAGTACTTTCCTGTTGGAATTCCGGCCATGTCCCTAGTATTATTTGGGTATTCTATATACACTCCCGCTCCTCCATTTCGAATATCATTTTGCGCTGACCCATCTGTGTAGACTCGGATCCAGAGGTCCTGTGGGTATTCGTCATCAAGGAAGCTGAGAGTGACTGTCCTGCTCTGTACACTGCTCTGTTCTTCCTTGTCAAATATTCCTCTCACTTTTGTCTGCTGGATTTGTAGCGATAATCTATGTTCATCTTCCCATGGAGTTCGCTCTGGAATAGTTGTCTGAGGGATACCAACTGTGGGAAGATCGGTGGTTTCTCCGCAGAGTCGTTTGGCCTGGTGGATAAAACTACTTCATTTCAACCGCCCTATAGTTAAGTTTTCAAATCGGTTCTTCATAGGGTGGCCTGGCAAACTGAGGAACTTGTCTGCTTGTATTAGTATTTTTGTATCTCTGCGTTCTCTCAGTGCGTGTGTCCTCCCCATTTTCTCCATTGCTACTATAGGGGTTGACCTCATCCCTCCTGTGATGACTTTAAGAGCTTGATTTTGCACCTTGTCCAGCTCTTGAAGTGTGGTTTTTGATGCTGAACACCACGAAGTTGACCCGTATTCCAGGTGTGGTCGTATGCTCTGTTGATAAACTTTGCTAAGTATTGTCCCACTGGCTCCCCATGTGGTTCCATTTAGCTTTCTCAGGATGGTTAGTTTCCTTCTGGCTTTTGCAACAGCTTTTTTGATGTGTTTTCTCCATGTCAGCCTGTTATCAAATGTTACACCAAAGTAGGTTCTTTATCTTGTCTTAGGGGCGTTCCATTTATCTGGATGATCCCTGTCTTGTGATTCGGAGAGAGGGTAAATAGAGTGGTGCTGCACTTGTCAGTGTTTATACTGACACACCGTCTATCCGCATCTGTATGTGTTTTTTCTGGGATCGTATGGAAATGTGATCCCATATATTTTCATGTTGTCTGTGACTGTTATATATGAGTGCCGGTCGTTCGTAAAGCAATGGCAAACTACCGTAAACTTGCCAATAAATCACAAACAACCAAAACATTGCAGTGGTTGACTGCGACGTCCTGTAAAGGATATGCAACTAACTAAACTATAATTGCAAATATTTGTATTATTAGTGTATCCGTTACACTAGTCAAATTGTTATACATTCGGGTTCGAATACAAATAGTGTGTCTATCAGCCAGTCATACCTCACTTTCTGTCCTCAACTCTACCCACTATACTTGATTCACTTCTAGAAGAATGCATTACTTATTGAGCCTCTACCATATCAATATTTAACCCCACCGTGTTATATACCTTCAGTTGCAGGCTTTCGAGGAAATTTTCGGTGGGTCGTGGAGAGAGGGACCTTCCAAAAGGGCATACTGTATGATGATTATACTTTCCACACTAGTTAGATGCAATACACCGCCCCGTATAAATATCATCTACATCATCATCGTAATCATCAGCTCATCATCATCGACAGCCCCTTTGCTATGATTTTAGCAAAACACAACTAAAGATTGCTGGCGTGAGATTGGCTATTTCGTAACGGTTAGGGGAGCGGACATTAATTGCTTATGCAGATAACACCGCTTTCTTCCCTACAACCAACACATCCATAATGAATATACGCCACACCTTCAGACAGTTTAGTGAGGGAAGTGGGGCAAAAATAAACATACACAAATCTAAAATAATTCGTCTTGGGAAGTGGAAGATTAAAGCTTCCCCCCCCCCCACCCACCTCCAAAATCTACCAGTCACAGACAACATGAAAATATATGGGATCACATTCTCATTCGATGCCAGAAAAACACGCACAGAAACATGGCAATCACTGACAAACCAAATTATAGACATACTACATACATACAAATACAAAACATCGACAATGTCTGACAGAGGCACAGATGTCAACAACTTCATCGTTCCTAAGATAATATATTATAAGTTACAGTGGAGTCAGGGATTCTCCGTGGCGAAGTGGTCAAGCCGTTTGATTCTGGCTCCGAAGTTTTTGGGTTCGATTGCGGGCCGCGTCCTTCGGTTCACGAGTGAAATTTTACGGAGACTCCTGCGGGTCGTCGCTAGAGCTACGGAGTTCGTGCTTTGTGCGACGCTTTCCCGCTGCGGAAAGATACCGAGCCATATGGGACAAAACCCGGTGCAATAAAGTCGACCCTGTAGACTTTTAAGCGACTTTTTAAAAATTAAGGTACAGTATTAGATCTCCCGAGACATATAATCACAGACATAAACAAGCACATCAGACATTTCATCTTCAGCAACACCATTCACAGTATACAACACAAAACACTAATATAAGCTAAGAAACAAGGAGGACTAACTCCACAAGGCTTACACACAAACATACAAGCATTAAGAATCAACTATGTAGGACACATCGTCAATCATCCAGACTAACACTCACTAGCATTATTATACTAAATCGCAAATAGAATACACCGGCTTAGGGAAATAGACAAAACAGCACCACATTATTACACACACAACCATAATTGTAAATGTATGCAAGGAGTATTTGACAATTAAGACCAGAACAGTGTACAGCGCAGAACAGCCACTCTCAGCTTCCGTGATAAAGAATATCCACATGACCTCTGGATCCGAATCTACACAGATGGGTCAGCACAAAATGCTATTCGAAATGGAGGAACGGGAGTGTAAATAGAATACCCAAATAATACTAGGAACACGGCCAGAGTTCCAACAGGAAAGTACTGCCATAACTATGATGCTGAAAGTGAGACAATCATGATAGCAACAGAGACATTACTTAATACCAGCCATGGTACTCAACCTGTGGTGCTATTGACAGATGCAAAATCAGTACTCGAGGCGCTCCTGTCTGGGAAATTGCCAGTGCTAAGGATACTACTTTCTGAAGTTAGCAGTCAGCATAAGGTCACCATGCAGTGGATACCATCCCACCATGGAATAGCCGGATGCGACAGAGCAGATCGATTGGCTAAGGAAGGAGCTAAAGAAGAACAGCCTGATGTGCCCATTCGATACCACAAAAAGGAAAGAATGATTAAATCAGTCAGAAAGCCACCAAAGCCTGTTCTAGACGACTACCACGTTATGAGCAGACCAGAACAAGTCATTATTCTGCGCCTCAGAACAGGACATAATAGATTACGCAACCACATGTATACAAAATTCAAGATTGGTGAATCAGCCATGTGCATATGTGATTGGCGTCGCTGACGGCAGAGAACATACTTCAAGACATCCCAAAATAGAACATATCTAGGCAAACCTTTTGGCCTAGAGAGACAACAGTGGATGATAAACTCTATGGACCGCTGAATGAACTAAACGAGATCATTAAATTCATAAGGAGACAACATTGTAGTTATAGACATATTTCACGAGAACGATGGAAGAAGATTAGATAGCTGTTTACCTGCTGCCTTCTTATGAAGACAAACAGTGCTCCTGTGCCAATTTACGTCCTGTGGTGAATTTTGTTTTGTTTTGGTCTTTTCTTTCAATATTTGGAACATTTACAAATATGTTAACACTTTCTACATTTTTACCATGTCCACTATTGTTAAAAAAAGCGTGCATAGAAGCCATCTTTTGTATTAAATTAAGTTTAAATTTCATGAGAAATCACAAATTGTCTTGGACTTGATTAAAAACCTGTTTTCATCATATTTTTGTGCTATCATAAGATACGCTTCTGATAAATGAAGCTACTCATTTGATCTGTTTTTGTAATGGATTGTTAGTTTTAAGGAATTGTTGTTATTAAAGTACATTAAATTGTTATTTAAATTAACATAGTTTGTCTGTACACATGGTCATTTGGTCTATCATGTGCTGTCTCACTCGGCTACCTGTTTTTCGTCCATACATCTTTCCTTTGTTTATAGCATACTAGTATATCAGCAAGGAATCCGAAATTTTTTCTAGTATGTATTCATGCGTAGATCTGTGTGTAATAGTTTTGGTGTTTTGTGCTTGAGATATAAAACATTGTTGCTGTTTGTTTGCAGTACCTGAGAGAGCATTCTAGTTCTACAACTTGAGCACAAATAGTCTTATGGTCGAAGAAGAATGCACTTCAATGGTTGTTGCTATACGTTGAGGCTAATTCTACTCATACTGCACTCGAAACACAGCTGCGGGAAATTTCGAAGCAGACCGCCTTGCGTTGGTTCCTATACAAAGGTATGAGTGCCTGTCGGTCAGAAAGCTGTGGCAAACTGCTGAAACTTGCCACGAAATCACAAACAGCCAAAAATGCTGGGGTTGACTATCATGTCCTGAAAAGGATATGCCACTAACTTTTAGTATAATTGTGTATATAGTTTATAAAGCTGTGTTTGTTGAAGTGAGTCAGAATGGTAGTTTACCAGGCACAAACATTACCACCAAGTGTCTAATGCCAAAACATATCCTTCGCCCATGAGACAATACTGAGGCCATAATTATGTCAGTCACAATAGCCTGTTATGTGTGATTAGTTCTTCCTCAAGAATCCCAGTCATTGCTTTATGTGTTCTGTAACTATTTATATTTGGTCGGAGCTTCTTAAGAAACCTGGCTTCTCCAGTGGCCACATCCACGGTGCAGGTATCCTCTTTGAAAGTCTTGCATTCATGATGTAGCATAGTGGTTACTTTCCCCTTTGGGTCTCTGCTGCTGAAGCCCTGGAACTCTGAGAGTTATTCTGGCAAGTGCATTTGAAATCTGAATTAGCATGGCCAGAATTTTCTGCACTCTAGACTGGAATTTATCTGTGAACAACCGTGTGTGAATGGTGACTTTTAGCCCACATATGCTATTGTCTAGGTGTGAGTGGCGAGGAAGTGAGACAGTTTCATTTGATGTATGTATGGTTTTGTTTAGGTATTGCAAACCGTGATGGCTGTGTTTGAAGTGTGATGTTGGTTTAACACGAGATGTACTGGCAATGTAAACAAGAGTATGTAACCCTGGAAGTAGACCAATAAAGTGACAATTTCTTTGCTGAAAGAAAAAAATAAGAAGAAAAAAAAAAAAGAAGAAAAATCGGCACAAAACACGAGACGTGCTCTACATTTTACCAGCCACTTTTACTTCCCAGAACATTTCCTGGTACATATTTTAATCTCGGTTGACCCGGCAGTTCGTTAAAATTGTTGAAAACAAAAATGACTATAGGAGATTCAAAGACATGAGCGCCTAGTGGGCAGGAAAACGTTCTCTCCACTGCCCTGCCGTAAATGTACAGTTATCATGTGTCCATGTAATCATCCGGCACAGCATATGTAGAATAAACAAACATATATGACAACGATAAAGATATAATGGGAGATAATATTATGTCATATAAGGGACATAACTGAAATGGGACTTATCGCTTTAATATCAACATTTATCATTTGTTATGGGATGAAACATAATTATTGGGAAGTTTTAATAAACATGCATTTAGGTTTGCAATACTGTCACCTTCGGGGGCAGAATTTATGACTGAAGAACAATATCTATAGGTTACTCTATTTCTTGGATAATATTCTAAAGCATTATGTTTCTCACAAATATCATATATTTGAATAATCTGAGAATTAGTTCAACAGTAGAAGGACCCACTTTACTGAAAAGAAACCATTTATAGTGGCCTTCTAGGGTCATACACAACTTAAACACTAGTTCAACAGTCTACGTCGTCCAGTATCAGTATTTTATTTTATTTTTGCAGGTACATAATTTTGTGCCTTATAATTGTACAACAACCGCATCCAATAATTGTTGCAGATCCTGCGCATTGTCTGCAATCAATAAGGTATCATCTGCATATCTAATGTTATTGATGTTTCGTCCTCAAATGCTGATTCCATTTATATCCTCTACATTTCTGAAAATATTTTCACTGTGCAGGGAAAAAAAGATCTGGAGTCATTACACATCCCTGTCTCACACCTCTTTTAATAGCATGATATTTTCCTACTTCATTATCAATCCTTATTGCAGCTAGTTGTTTCCAATATACGTTTTTTTTTTACAAGTCTAAGGTCTTTACCGTCAGTTTGTAGATCTTCAAGCAACCTTATCATGTCGACATGTCTCACTTTATCGAGGGCATATGTGTAGTCAATAAAGCAAAGATATAGATATTTGTTTACTTCTAAAGAACGTTCAATTACTGTTCTCAGTATATACACAGCTTATGCTTGACCTATTCTGCTCTTAATCTCTGTTGTGCATCTTCCACCTGATGTTATAAGTTCTTCAATGCCTCTATTCTCATTGCATGGCAAAAGACAGCTATTTGTCTCTTTCATATTGTTGTATATGCTGTTATAGTTTCAATAGTCTCTTTCAGGCAATCGTTGTTAGTTACTTTGGCAATCCAAGGAATTCGCAACATTCGATTCAGGAACCTCATCTCTGTTGCTTCCAAGTTCTTCTAATTTGTTAATTTACATTCCAAGATTTACAGCCATACAGCAAAACATGTTCTATATAGCACTTCAGCACTCTCTTTCTTACATTCAATGATAGTGGCTTAATGCATAAGATGTCTTCATTTTCTGAAATGCAGCTTATGCTTGACCTATTCTGCTCTTAATCTCTGTTGTGCATCTTCCATCTGATGTTATAAGTGCCCCTAGGTATTTACAATTGTCCACTTGGTTAAGAAATGACCCTTCCATTTCCATTTCACATTTTGGTGTAACCTTTTACTTCGATATCACAGTTGTTACTGTTTTCTTGATATTCAAGGCGAGTCTTTTCTTTGCACTCCCCGTTACCACAATGTCCAGCAATTATTGTAGATCTTTTGCATTATCCACCACCAATACTGTGTCATCTGCATGGCGTATATTATTTATATTATAACCTCCGATTAGTAGGCATGGCCTCTCTTTGATCTATCTCATTATTATACAGTGTATTTTTAATTACTGTGCAGTGTTTAAAACATTACCGGCCGAAGGTTTGTATTCAACCTCTGTAAATTTCACGCAACATAATAAGTAAATACAAAACTTGGACTGGCAATATTTTTAAACACAGCACACTCATTAAAAATACACCCTGTATTTCACTATAGATGGAGAAGATATCCCGTGACAAGACACATCCCTGTCTCACTCTTAGCTTTATTTGTTTATAATTTCCCCCTTTATTTCCCATTTTTATTGCTGCTACTTGACTGCAGTAAATAGTCTTTATTATCCTGAGATCTTTACCGTCAATGTTAATATCTTCCAACATTTTAATCAGTTCATCATGTTCTATTTTATCAAATGCCTTGGTATAATATATGAAGCACACACATATGTGTCTCTATTGATCTTTCTATTAGTGTCTGTGTATATGTGGCAGATGGCCATGGCACTGCACAATGATGCTGGAACATATTCCCATGGTTCGTTGGTAAAATACGCGTTGGGACATGGGCCGTTGTATTAGCGTGGGTATATATCCAAGGCACGCCATTTTTCCGCTCTCTTCGATCGCACAACCGTGGTCGATGGTCATGCCTGATTTTAGGAGGGATTGGGATTGAACTGCCCCCCCCCCCCCCCCAACCCCATCCATGACAAGGAGCAGGAGGGTATATATTCCCGAAGATATAACAGAGAAGCCAAGACCGATCCTTGTAGTTCAAGATTGCTGTCAAGGAAGCATGGATTCTTGTAGATTAGTCTATTGGACCCAGGAAATTACTGATCAGCAACATGAAAGCTTGCTTTGGGGTAAGTGTATTGGTATGGAATGGGTAAGTGTAATGTATCGGTGCCCATGTTAATTATTGCTAGGTATCCCTCCAACCAATGCCCAGGGCAGCAACCGAGACCCAGCGGTACAGATTTGGTAAACAAGTGTGATCCAGAGCTTTCCTTCCCAGTGGCGTCACTGGGGTATGGTGTCACCCAGTGCGGTAAACTCTTGGTGTCACCCCTCTAGACTTTCACCATGGTCTTCTTCCGAGTGTTCCTGTACCATATATCCCCGGGAAGGTTAACCCGGTCAACAAATGCCCGCAGAAGTCGGATGTGTCGGCCTAACGGCGCAAGAACACAGCTCTGCTGTAAACAGGCACAACGCAATCACATCCGGAAAAAAAAACTCCAGATGAACGAAGAAGAAGAAGAAGTACCATATATAATCGCATATAGTAATGTTTGTAAAATAAGTCAAAACGTTAATAAGGACATAAGAAAGAAAACAAATTGAACAATATAACTTCAATACTTCAGGTAAAACATAAATAAAGAACTTCGACAAACTCGGACAAAGTTAAATTTTTGTTATTTTGCTATGTCTGCTATGTCTGCTTTGTCAAATTTGCAATTTTCTTATTTTGGTGTCACCCCTTGATGGTGTCACCCGGTGCGGCCCGCACCCCCCCCCCCCCCCCCTAGTGACGCCCCTGTTCCTTCTCTAGTTGAAGGGTATGCGTTTGCAGCATTATTAATAGATTAAAATTAAAGTGATCCAAGATGGCCACTACCATACATTTTCACATGACAAAAGTAAACACGGCTTGGTATAATTTGTTTAAACAATCCGATGGGGTATTGGAACACATGATCATCGAGTCGGCAGGGAAACGTTCTAGCCACTGTGCTATCCCGGAGTCTACATTTATCGTGTACCCATGCCTTAATCTGTCACAGTAAGTGTAGATTATACAAAATTGTGTTAAAATTTAGCAACAATAAAGATATAATGGGAGATAATATCATTTCATATAAGGGGCATAAGTTAAATAAGAAATATCGCTTTAATTTTAGCATTGAGTAGTTTTCAGGTAACAAAGTATTTTTTTCTTAGAAAACTTTGGAAACACACAATTGGATTTAAAATCCTGCAAGCGAAAGATACAGGCTTGTTTTCCGAAAGAACAACCTCTATATGTCGCTTTAAATCTTCATTACCTCATGGATAATATTCTAAAGCATTTTATCTCCCAATAAGTAAAATTTATTTTAACATATTATTTTGCTTTTAATTGATAGCCCATTGACAATTCATATCCTTACTTTTTTGCAGGTACATAACAGTGTGCCTTTTAACTTCAACAAAATTAGAAACTATACACGAAGAGGCCAAGCGAACCAAGAATGAGGTGTTTGTCGGAAAGTATGGTACCAAAGACGGTATCTCACTTAGAAAGTGCGCGAAGAAGATGGAAGTTACACAACGCAGTGCCTGCACATGTCCCTACCGCGGAAATGAATCCACGAAGCGAAAGGCTGTCTCATTTGGAAATGCAACAGATGTTCCAAAACTGTTGCAGGAGGTGCCTGGATTTACTCGACCACTGTTGCTGCACAAGTACAAAATGCTATCCGTCGTCTCAGAGAAATTAAAGCAGCTTTTGAAGTTATAAACTGCGATCATCATCATTGGCCACTTTGCGGTGACTTGAAAGTGCCCCCTCTTTTGCTTGAACTACAGGGTGGATACACCAAGTACTGTTGCTCTCTCTATGAGTGGGATAGCCGTGCACGAATTAACCATTACATTAGAAGACGTTGGCCAATGAGCCTGTCATTGCAGTCTGGCAGTAACAACGTTGAGAACACAGCACTTGTCACCAGCGAGATCTTGTTGCTACCTTTGTACATTACGCTGGATCTCATGAGAAATTTTATCAAGGCATTGGAGAAAAAATATGATTGTTTCAAATCAATCAATCATGTGCCTTCTCCACAATGAAGGTTGGCTGCAATGGTCCCCTAACACTGTCTGCCTCTCGCCCGGACTGTACATTATGTCAGGCTGATGTTCGTCCATCTCTTGATGTTATCTTTCCATTTGTATCGTTGTCTTCCTCTTGCTCGCTTGCTCTCAACCTTGCCCTTCAGTATGGTTTTTATAAGAGTATCAGGTCTTTTAACGTCGCCGAAATATTTCCCTTGCCTCCTCTTTATTTCTTTCATCAACTCTTTCTTCATTCCCAGTTTTTTCTAGAACCACTGCATTTGATTGATTTTGTTTCCATGATATACAACATATTCGTCTGCATATCCACATCTCCAGGTGCTCTGTACGACTTTCTAGTTGCTTGTTCAATGTTCAGTCTTCCGCGCCATACTGTAGCGTTGAATTTACGTAGCATTTGACAATTCTCATTTTTAATGCGTTGTTAATTTCTCTAGATGTTAATACTGATTTCATGCCGCTGAAAGAATTTTTGGCTGTTCTTATTCTCTTTTTTGATTTCTATATCACTTCTGCCATCATCTGTTATTCTTTCAAATACCTCATCAGAAAATTTACAAGACTGGGTGAAGCTGAAATAAGAGAGGGAGTATTTGTAGAAATAATAACTGTTCACCCCGGAGAATTAAACAATCATGCATTATTTGTATTACTGTAAAGTAAATCATCATTACAGTAATGAACAAACCTAGCCAGTTGGTGAATTTCGTTATGATATTTGAAAGTAGCATGTCAAAATCAATAAGGAATGGTGTATTTAAACCCAGATACAAATAACGTTTATAAATGTGTTGACTAGTGTTACTATTATCAACGTCATCATCAGTATTTTGTCATGGATGTCGTTGGAGGCCATTAACGATGTCTGGCGTAAGACTGGCTATTCCAACTCTTCGAAAACGTTAGACACAAAGTCTAATCAACCTCACAAAGAGCTTGGCGTGAGTTCCTTGAAGCCTATGATAAATTACCGGCCTTATGCTGACCACGTCATCCACTGAATGTCGATTAGTCCACAGAATATGGGTCCAGCACCATGTGCGCTATGAGCCTTAACTGTGTTAAAATGTCATTTAATTTGTATTCAATATTGTCCATTAGGAGATGAAAACAAGGATAAGAAGAAGAAGAAAAATCGACAATAGATGGGTGATGTGGTCTTTAATTTGCCAGCACCCTTTGCTCCCCATAAATTCTTGATATATTTTTAAATCTAGGTTGACATAGACGCCCAGCTAATGTGTTATAATAATCCTATAAGGAATTGGAACACGTGACAAACAAGTCGACAGCCAAGCCTTCTAGCCACTGTGCTAGCGTGGGTTCCACCGTAATCATGCGCCCATGTCGTAATCCGATCACAGAATGTGTAGATTAAATAACACTGTTTTACAAATTTAGCACCTATAAAGATATAATAGAAAATAACACTATTTAACATAAGGGGCATAATTGAAATGGGACTTATCGTTTTAATATCAATATTTATTATTTTATTTTTTATGTAATAAAACATAATTGCTTTGGAAATTTTAAGAAACACGCATTTGCATTTACAATCCTGCACGCTCCAGCTTTATATTTTATTTTTTGAAACAACCTCTTTAAGTCACTTTAACTCTTCATTTCCTTATGGATAATATTCTAAAGCAATTTTTCTCCTAATAAACATCATACATTTATGTTATCATTGGCATTTATTTAGTGCCGTTTGGGATTATATTACTGTTTTTTGTTTTGGCAGGCACATTAACGTGTGCCTTTTAACTTGAACTACATTAGGATAAGATAATTAATACGATAATTGCTTTGCTGATACGGCAGCTTCTGCAGATTGTCTTGTTCCAGATATAGGGGAGTTACCTTTCCTCTGGAGTGAACTAGGCAGGCCGAGAGAGGGATCATGCTGCATGGGCAACACATGATCTCTATACTTCAGCCCAGGCTTTGTGATATAGAGAGGCAGTAACTCCATCCCTGGTCTTCACTGGTCTCGGTTGCGAGAGGCAAACTGTTACGGGACTCGAGTTCATGGCCAGTGTGCCTTGGAAAATACAACATCGGTGGCATGAATGAAAATGGGCAAAGGCTGCTGGAGCATTGCACCAGAAATGACCTATGATTACAAACTCTTTTTTTAAAACAAAAGAGCTGCATAAGGTCACATGGAAACATCCAAGATCCGGCCATTGGCACCAGTTGGACTTCATCATCACACGGAGACAACATCTGAACCATATATCATTGACTCGAAGTTACCACAGTGCTGACTGTGATACAGATAATTCTTTGGTTGTTGCACGGGTTAGATTGAGACCAAAGAGAATCTACACATCTAAACACAATTCTAGCCCCAGGATTAATATTATTAACACTCACGATCCTGAAAAGTGCTTTCAGTTTCAACAGCAACTTAAAGACGCTTTCACTGATAAACCAGAACATTGTACAGTAAATGAAAAGTGGGGTCAACTTACGGAAACTCTTTATAAAACTGCTGTAGGGGTTTACGACACTGTGGATCATAA
This sequence comes from Cepaea hortensis, assembly GCA_963921405.1. Lineage (NCBI taxonomy): Eukaryota > Metazoa > Mollusca > Gastropoda > Stylommatophora > Helicidae > Cepaea > Cepaea hortensis. The sequence continues at coordinate 31,471,243 of OY992895.1, forward strand.
GAGGCAGGACTAGTTTACGGCAAACAGCCAGGCTCTGCAGCCCTTGATTGATGAGAAGAAGATAGCTCTCTTACAAAACAAGGAAATACCAACGCGTAACACTCTGAATGAGCTAAGGCAAGCTAGGAAGGATGTGCACAAGGCTTCCAGGCAGTGTGCAAATAATTATTGGATCAAGTTATGTATTCCCAACCCACACACCGCACACATATCCCTCACCAACACATCCCACACCACCATACCACATACCACCATGCATCCCCACCTACACACCACACACATATCCTCACCCACATACCACACAGTATTCCCTTCCACACCCACACAGATACCCTTACCCATACACTCACATACCCTCACCCACACACACATACCCCACCCACACAATATCCCCAACCAACACATCCCACACCACCATACCACATACCACCATGCATCCCCACCTACACACCACACACATATCCCCACCCACATACCACACAGTATTCCCTTCCACACCCACACAGATACCCTTACCCATACACTCACATGCCCTCACCCACACACACATACCCCACCCACACAATATCCCCAACCAACACACCATGCATCTCTCCCCACCCACACATGCATTTCCCACCCATCCACCAACACTCACTCACTCACGCACACATCCTCCACTACGCACCCACACACTCCCACCCACCCCCAACCAAACATCTCTCGATCACAATACCCCTACCCACACACATCATCCACCCACTCACGCATCCCACCCCGACACATACACATCCCTCACCCATCTACACATCCCTAAGCCACTCATACACCCCCACCCACACATTCTCTATCCACGCACACATCTCCCATCCACACACCCCCACCACCCACACATACTTCTCCCAACCACCACACACCCCCTACTCACCCACACATATCCCCCACACATACACACAATCCCCGCACCCACCACACACATCTCTCACACCACAAACTATCCCCCACCCACACACATATCCTCACCCATACCACCACAAACATACCTCCCATCAGCACATCCCCCATCAACACACCGAACACATATCCCAAACCCACACACCATACACTTCTCCCCACCCGCCCTTACATCCCCAATCCACCCACACAATCCCCTACCCACACAACACTGCCACTCACACATACTTCCCCAAACCATCCACACATCTCCACCCACCCACACATATCCCCCACCCAAACACACATCCCCCGCACCCGTCCCATGCACAAACCCTCCACCCATACACACATCCCCCACACCCATTCCCACACCCCTACTTTCACCCCCACACATCCATCCACACATCCCTCCAACACCCTCAAATATCACTACCCACCAACACCCACACATCCAAACGCATACCCCCACCCACACATTAACACCCACACATATCCCCACACTCACACACATCCTCCAAACACACTAACACATCCTCACATCTAGACAAATACAAAATGCCTCACGTGAGCATTGGAACTAGTATGAACAAACTCCCACACTTTACTCACACATATACACTGACAATTGTCGTGAGCAGTCTCATAAAAGTGGTAAATATGGAGAAAATGTGTACATAAACAGCGTGTGAAGTAACAATAGTGATGCTCCCACACACACACACACACACACACACACACACACACACACACACACACACACACACACACACACACACACATTCACTCTCACGCTCACTCATTCTGTCTCTCACTCAAACTACAGTAATGTACATAAGTTTCATTATACATGATAAAATCAAATGGTATTTAACTGATAACATGACAGATGAGAATACACAAACATATGGATTCGCGTGTTACATAACCTGCGTATTACATGACATGCGTCTGCTCAGCTCTCTCTCTCTCTCTCTCTCTCTCTCTCTCTCTCTCTCACACACACACACACACACACACATACTCTAACACTCATTCACTCACTCACACACACTCACTCTCTCACTCATTCACTCACTTACTCTCTCACACACAATCCTTCACACACACACACTCACTCTCTCAATCACACTCTCTCATACATACACATACGCATGAATGCACGCACCCACACACGCCCTTATTCACTTTCACACATACACGTACGAATGCACGCAATGACACATTCCCTCACCATTTCTCGCTGAATCACTCTCTCCACACACACGCATGCACGTGCGCACACACACATTCACTCTCTCTCTCTCTCTCTCTCTCTCTCTCTCTCTCTCTCTCCCCCCCCCCCCCCACCCACACGCACACACATATATAGTGAACAATTATAGTTAAACAATTATAATGAACAATTATACCAGTAAATGAATTATGGTGGCATATAGTCGGTATGGATTAAGTATTGAAAGAGTTTTCGGTTAAATGTGTAGGGACTCATTGGAGTTTTCAGATCTGGAGGATCTTAGGAGGATGGATGATGGTAGAATACCAAAGGACATCTTTTTTGGTGAACTGGAGATAGGTAAGAGATCTCAGGGTCGGCCTCTACTACGATACAAAGATGTGTGTAAGCGAGACATGATTGATACAGGCATTGATAATGCACATTGGGAGCAAGTCGCCGCTGAACGTGTTGCATGGAGGGCAAACATCAGAAATGGAATAAAGACAAAGGAGAAAATTATTGCAGATAATTCACACACCGAGCGTGTGAGACGTAAGATGGTGCATGAAGGTGGAAATGACCACGTGTTCACATGCACCCACTGTGAACGAAAATTTACAGCGCGAATTGGCCTTATCAGTCACATTCGCTACCGCCATGGGTAAAAGTTATTATGCCTTATTATAGCACAAACTATCGTCTGTCAAGACGGCAAAGTGTCAATGTTTACATTAGGATAGAAATAGGCATGGTTTAGTGAGTAAGTATTTCGTAGGTTAAGCTAATAGTAAACAAAGAATTTGGAACTAGATACGATCCCTTTTATTAGTAGTGAATCAATTAAACTTGTCACCTTGTTATACAATCGGCATGGTTTAGTGAGTAAGTATTTCGTAGGTTAAGCTAATAGTAAACAAAGAATTTGGAACTAGATACGATCCCTTTTATTAGTAGTGAATCAATTAAACTTGTCACCTTGTTGTACAATCGGGTTCGAATACAAATAGTGTTACTATCTGCAGTCATGCCTGACTTTCTGTCCCCCTGCCTATCTGTCATTAAAAACTGTCAATCACTGCCAATATAGTAACTTCTGTGAGTGGCAGAGTGGTCTTTGAGCCTGAGGAATTAAGGCCGCCTGGCTAGTGCAGTCGCCGCGAACTGTACAGGTTAGGATTTTCTTTTTGCCCCCGACAGAAAAAAATCCCACACCTTACCGAGGATCGAACCCGGGTCTCCCGAAGGAGAGTCCGGCGGTCTACCCACTCGGTGAGCCGCTCCTCGCTCCCTGCCTGACATTCTGTCCCCCTGCCTATCTAACATTCTTTATTCACTTCTAGAAGAATGCATTTACATATTAGCTTCCATAACAATATCTGACTTGCCAGTGTTGTGCACCTTCAGGTGTAGGATATTGTTGACGTTTCCTCACCATCCACGTAAGTATCATCATCATGATGATCATTATCCCCTTTTCATAAATGTCGTAAGAGGCCAATAGTGATTGTTTTCGGGAGATTGGTTACATTCATTAGTTTCATAACCAACCGTGGAATCATCATCATCATCACCATCATCATCATCATCATCATCATCATCATCATCATCATCATCATCATCATCATCATCATCATCATCATCATCTCTATGCCGTTGATGTCATAAGAGGCCAGTAAGGATTGTTTCTTGAGATTGGCTATTCCGTACCGTCGAAAAATTTAAAGACAAAATAAAACCAACCATCTAAAAGCTCTTGGCGCCAGTTGATTGAGGTCCTATGATCCATTGCCGGTGTGTCACTGACCACATCATCCATCCAGTGCCGAATCATATAAACTATATGTGTCTAACACTGTATGCCTATTGCGTCTTAATGCATATGAATCGTTCCTTTACATTTCACTTAGTTGAATCCATTACGAGATGGAAAAAAAGAAGAAGAAGAAGAAGAAGAAGAAGAAGAAGAAGAAGAAGAAAGAAGAAGAAGAAGAAGAAGAAGAAGAAGAAGAAGAAGAAGAAGAAGAAGAAGAAGAAGAAGAAGAAGAAGAAGAGGCAGAAAGAAGAAGAAGAAGAAGAAGAAGAAGAAGAAGAAGAAGAAGAAGAAGAAGAAGAAGAAGAAGAAGAAGAAGAAGAAGAAGAAGAAGAAGAAGAAGAAGAAGAAGAAGAAGAAGAAGAGAAGAAGAAGAAGAAGAAGAAGAAGAAGAAGAAGAAGAAGAAGAAGAGAAGAAGAAGAAGAAGAAGAAGAAGAAGAAGAAGAAGAAGAAGAAGAAGAAGAAGAAGAAGAAGAAGAAGAAGAAGAAGAAGAAGAAGAAGAAGAAGAATAGGCAGAAAGAAGAAGAAGAAGAAGAAGAAGAAGAAGAAGAAGAAGAAGAAGAAGAAGAAGAAGAAGAAGAAGAAGAAGAAGAAGAAGAAGAAGAAGAAGAAGAAGAAGAAGAAGAAGAAGAAGAAGAAGAAGAAGAAGAAGAAGAAGAAGAAGAAGAAGAGGCAGAAAGAAGAAGAAGAAGAAGAAGAAGAAGAAGAAGAAGAAGAAGAAGAAGAAGAAGAAGAAGAAGAAGAAGAAGAAGAAGAAGAAGAAGAAGAAGAAGAAGAAGAAGAAGAAGAAGAAGAAGAAACATCGACAATCGATGGGTGATGTGGTCTTTAATTTACCGGCCCCCTTTGCTCCCCAGAACACTTCCTGATACATTTTTATTCTACGTTGACCTGGAAGCCCTGCTGATTTGTTTAAATAATCGTATAAGGAATTGGAACACATGACAAACCAGTCGACAGCCAAGCGTTCTAGCCACTGCGCTAGCGTGGGCTTCACCGTAATCATGTGCCCATGTCGTAATCCGATCACAGAATGTGTAGATTAAACAACATTGTTTTACAAATTTAGCAATAATAAAGATATAATGGGAAATAACAATATTTAACATAAGGGTCATAATCGAAATGGAACTTATCGTTTTAATATTAATTTTCGTTTTGGTAAATAAAACACAATTGCTACAAAAACGTTAAGCACGCATTCAAACTTTCCATTCTGTACGCTTCAGTGTTATATTTTATATTTTCTTAAAACAACTGCTTTAAGTAACTGTAATTATGTATTTCTATAAGTATAATATTGTAAAGCATTTTCTCTACTAATAAATATTTTACATTATTGTTAATTGGGATAATGTACTGTTTATTTGTCAGACACATTAACTTGTGCCTTTTAACTGGAAATAAAACTGGAAACAAATTGCAGCTTTCTTCCAACGGAAAGTAGCTTTTAGATGTGGCATTTCGACTTCGGAACCAACAACAATATATCCTGGCCTACCACAGGGATCACCATTATCCCCGGTGCTGTTCAACGCCTACACTGTGAGAATCACCAGCGAGCAGATCACTGAACCGGGGAAGACATTGTCATATGTTTTAGTGTATTGTCAGTGTAAGGATAGAGATCAGGTTGCTGTAGAACCACAAACCGAACTCAGTCGCATAAGTACTTGGTGTGTTGAAGCTGGTGCAATGGTCAACCAAATAAAGGCAACAATGATGTAGTTCTCGTTGAATAATCACATTGTCAACACTCCAACACCAACTATAAAGCTGTGTTCACAGACTATGGAAAGAACGCAGGCAATAAACTACCTGAGGATACGCTTTGATCAAAGCCTTGCTTATAATGAGCACATAGACCAGGTGATAACAAAGGCCAATCTGGGATTGACAGCGATGCGGGTGGTGACGGCAGCAAACTGTGAGAAGCGCCATCTATGTCTTCTATACGAGGGACTGGTCATGTCTGTTTTGGAGTATGCGATGGCGATCATAGCGACAGCCGTAAGCAAATAGAAAGTATGGAAAGGATACAGAACGAAGCTATGCGCATTATTCTTTGATGTACAAGAGATACAGCAAGCAGGGCGATGTGCTACCTTCTTGATTTTCCAACCATTGAAGACAAAATACATATTTTCAGAGCACGTGCCTACCTCAGAGTTAACGCAAACACACACCATCCACTGCATAGTGAAATTAGGAAGGTGAAGGGCAGCAGGTTAAAAAGAGGAAGGTCGTGGGTGGGTTAAGCCGAAGACATTCTTCAACAGGTGTGTTAACTGGAAGACTTAGAACCTGGCGACGAGTGAGTACAAGTGCCAACAGATTTTTGTACGTCCTTTTCAGTTTTCATCCAACCAGACAGAAAATGCAGACAAGAAAATCCGGCTGCTGTGGAGACGGAAGTACATGCGTTGATTTTCGAGAATTCGGTAGACGGTAATGCTGTCATTTACTCAGATGGGTCGGTCGTCCGATGCGTGAGAAGCTCATGGGCCTTTACGGCTCAGGCCGGAGGGAGAATTGTGATGGAGGACTCCGGTGCTTTTGTTGAGACCACAAGCAGCCTGACTTTGGAATTCATGGCAGTAAGTAAAGCATAACATGGCTTGAGACACAGACATTGAATGGGGCATGTTTCCTAAGCGACTCAATGAGTGTGCTCAAGAGTATAGTGACTGGGTGCATCCGAAGAGAGTGGTTGCTGTCTCTGGAGCGGTCTCGGCTGGCAAAGATTAGCTTCTCCTTCGTGTCCAGGGCATGCAGGAGTACAAGGAAATGAGCGGGCTGACAAGCTCGCAGGTAAGGGTACTGTGGAGGGCGGAAGCACCATGGACCAGGCTGACATTCTGAATGCTCTAAGAGAAGTAAGACTTTTGCGAGAACCAAGTGATGACTGTGAATCTACAACCATGGTCAGACTGCGAGAACAGCAAATTAAAAGAGGCGTAGCCAAACAAGAACACTACGCAGGAAGCCAAAGTTGATTGATAAACCAACACAGAACTGGTGTCGTTAGCCGCTACACGCTGCGGGATTTGCTGAGGAGGGGATCCGAGCACTTATATACTGAATGGTTCGATTTGCAATGAGGATGACCTGTCGACTAACTGACTAACTGACTGGAAATAAATTAGGATAACATGGTTTAGTGAGTAAGTATTTAACCAACTATAGTAACCGATTGTCTGGTCTTAGTTCAAGCTCAGAGTAAACAATGAATTTAGAACTAAATACGATCTTTTTTATTATTAGTGTATGAATTAAACTTGTCACCTTGGTATACAATCGGCTTCGAATACAAACAGTGTTAGCCTACTATCTGCCAGTCATGCCTGACATTCTGTCCCCCTGCCTATCTAACATTCTGAATTCATTTCTAGAAGAATGCATTTACATATTAGCTTCCATAACAATATTTGACTTGACCGTGTTGTGCACTTTCAGTGTAGACCTTTGTGGATGTTTCATCACCACCCACGTAAGTATCATGATCATCATCATCATCACCACCTCTATGCCATTGATGTCGTAAGAGACCACTAGTGATTATTAGCGTCAGATTAGTTACATTCATTAGTTTCATCACCAACTGTGGAAATAGCATCATCACCAACATCATCTCGTAAGAGACCACTAAGGAGTGTTGGCTGAGATTGGTTATTTCATTCCGTCATAAACTTTAAAAGAAAAATAAAATCAACTATCTAAAAGGTTATTAACATCCAAAAACAAAAACTATGATAATTAGCAATGAAAAGGAAAGGTTACGAATGATCATCACAGTAAACGGGCAGAAACAAGCAACAAGTAACAAGTTTCTCCTATCTTGGACATATAATAACAGATGATGGCAGAAGTGAAATAGAAATCAAAAAGAGAATAGGAATGGCCAAAAATGCTTTCAACGGCATGAAATGAGTATTAACATCTAGAGAGATTAATAAGACATTAAAAATTAGAATTGTCAAATACTACGTATATTCAACGCTTCTGTATGACGCCCAAGCCAGGATATTGAACAAAGCAACTAGAAAGTCGCATAGAAACCCTGGTGATGTGGATATACAGACGAATATGTCATATTTCTTAGAAACAAAAAACAATAAAATGCAGAGGTTCTAGAAAAACTGGGAAAGTCAAGGCGAGAGACAGACTGTGTTGGGGATCCATTGCAGCAAACCTTCATTCTGGAGACGGCATTTTATTGATTGATTCATAGTGGTGGACAATTTGCACGAAAAGAGATCTGATAGTTACAGTTAAATTGTAGAAACTCTCAATCTGAAGTATAAGAATCTTGTCTGTAACTTGTCTTTGAAATTTCACTTTCAGTATTCTCATCTGGATTTCTTTCTGGATTTCAATTAGAGCATCTAAAGATTAATCCTGGAGAATATACGGTGAACAGATGGCGACCCTTAGCAAAGACTGCCCAAGAGAATTTTATAAACGTGTCACCACAATTAGAAACAGAGATGCATGTTACAACCCAACCACCATCATAAACAACAAAAGAGGTATGCCAATATTTAATCCACAACAAAGACTAGCAAGGTGGGCTGAATACTTTCAAGAACTACTTAACCCCACAGATAACATAGGAAACCTCACTTTTGTGCCTAAACGCCAGGGACAGCAAGAACCAAATTTCATACCTGCAGAAGTCAAAGCAGTTATACAGAAAAGTCCTAAAAACAAATCACCAGGTCCAGATGGAATAACCACAGAAGCTATTCAGGCCTGTGAGGAAACAGGAGTTAAATGGCTAACAAGGCTTTTTAATATAGCATGGGAAGAAAGAAAAGTCCCAGATGATTGGCAACAGGCAATAATATTACCAATATGGAAAAAGAAAGGCAATATGAGAGAGTGCGAAACATACAGAGGTATATCACTCCTGAGCCATATAGGGAAAATGTATGCAAAACTTTTGGAACAAAGAGCTAGACCAATAGTTGAACAACAGTTAAGCAAAGCACAATTCGGTTTTCGGAAAGGTAAAAGTTGCACTGATGCATTATTTACACTTAGACAAATTTGTGAAAAAACTATTGAATATAGTGACCAGCAGAATATTGTGTTTGTAGATTAGGATAAGGCTTTTGATAGAGTATACAGATACAAATTATGGACCATCCTTGAAGACTATGGGATAGAAGGGCAACTGCTAGAAAACATCATAGCCATGTACCACTCGAGCCAAAGTGCAATAAGAACACAGGAAGGTATATCAGATATGTTCACAGTCAATACAGGAGTGAGACAGGGATGTGTGCTCTCTCCCCTGCTATTCAATATCTACATGGACAGAATTTCCAAAGAAGCAAGTCTCGACAGACCAGATTCAGAAAATTTAGAACTCTTAACTCCAGATGAAACAACTGACCCACATGGAATAAATGAACTTCTATTTGCAGATGATCAGTGCCTGTTTTACAGCGACGAGGGCAGACTACAAAATCATATTGCTAATCTGAGTTCAACCTGCAGCAGATACAATATGAGTATAAACACAGCCAAAACCGAAGTAATGCTAGTTAGCAGATCGCCAGGCCCACTAAGTATACAGATAAATAACACCCCTCTGAAACAAGTTAAAGAATTCAAATACCTTGGAAGTATGATCACAGAATATGGCAGATTGGACAGAGAAATTGAAATCAGATGTCAAAAAGCTAGTGCACTTACATATCAACTGTCACCCTTACTGAAACATCCAAACATACCCATGTCCGCAAAACGACAGATAATAAACAGCATATTCACACCAACCCTATGCTACCAATCTCAAACCTGGACTTTATCCAAATTACACCTTCGCAAGATCAACACCTGCGAAATGAGATGCCTGAGGAGAGCTGCCAACTTAACAATCCGAGACCGAGTAAGGAATGCTACTATCAGACAGACTGTGGGATCAACACCTTGTGCCACATTTATTGAAAGACAGAAGATCAAGTGGTTTGGCCTTGTTGTTAGAATGCAACATCAGCAACTACCATCACTGGCCTTACATCAAAGATCATCTGCGACGAGACCACGAGGACGTTTAAGAAGAAAATGGATTGACGACATCAGAGACATTGTACAACCACACGGAATGACACTATCCAGTGCCGTCCACCGGGCGCTGGAACGCAAATTATTCCTCCCCACGACGCTTGACGGCAGAAGTGGAAGATGATGATGATGATGATGATGATGATTTCTTTACGTCAAACTGTGGAGCTGTCTGTGATGAGCATGGTGAACGATTTCACCAGGACATTGTTGCTATGGAGACAATTTATCAAGGCAATTGGAACCCTTCAATGTTTGATGTTTACTGTTGGTATGTGATAAGAGAACCCTCATCGATTGACTACAAAGAACAAGCAAAGAGAGCTTGAACAGTGACTAAATAATGACGGAATTGATACAATTGTGCCTGTTTAAAACATTATATGAGAATATTAAATGATGTTTTTAATGTTTCTATCATGTTATGTTCAAATATCAATTAATTGTAACCACAGTTTTTATAATGCTAATGTAGAAAGACTAACTGTTCTCTCCACAGAATTAAACAAGCATACAGTATTTGTATTACAGTAATGTAAATTCATCATTAAAATAAACATTAAAAAAAAGCAATTTGGTGAATTTAAATTATAATATTTGAAATCAGCATGTCAAAATCAACAAGAAATTGAGTATGTAAATTCTGCTAAAATAACTTGTGAAACTGTGTTGACCAGTGTTATTATTATCAGCATCATCATCAGCCCTTTGTCATGCATGTCATAAGAGGCCGCTACTGATTGTTGGGGTGAGGTTGGCTTTGACAACTTTAGAAACAGAGTCCAATCAACCTCTAAACAGGCTTGGTGTGAGTTCCTTGAGGTCTGTGAGCCGGACACTGACCACGTCATCCATCGAGTGCCGATTAGTCCACAGAATATTGGTCAAGCACCATGTGCGCTATGAGTCTTAAATGTGTTAATGGGTCATTTATTTTTGTCCTCAATATGATCCATTAAGAGATGAAAGATATAAGAAGAAGAAACATGGACAATCGATGAGTGATGTGGTCTATAATTAACGTGTCGCCTTTGCTCCCCAGAACATTTCTTGATACATATTTTAGTCTAGGTTGACCTGGACGCTCTGCTGAAATTTAAAACAATCCGATAGGGGATTGGAACACATGCCATGTAAGTTGGCAGCCAAGCGTACTAGCCAGTGCGATAGCATGTGTTCCACGGTTATCATGTGTCCATGTCTTAATCCGAACACGGCAAGTGTAGTTTAAACAACATTGTGTTACAAATTTAGCAACAACAAGAAAGTGATATAATGGGAAATAATAATTAATATTCTTTGTTTTTTTTTTACGTAAGGGACATAATTGAAATGGAACTTATCGATTTAATATAAATTTTGACTGCTTTTCATGTAATAAAAGATAATTGCATGGGAAAGATACTAAACACTTATTTGCATTTGGAATTCCACAAGCTCCAAGCATATACTTTAATGTATAAGAACAAGATCTGTATGTACCTTTATGTCTTCTCTATCTTATGGATAATATTTTAAGGCATTTTCTCTCCTAATAAGTATTATTCATGATTGCTATTTTTCTTTTGTTAATAATAAGTGATCTTTTCCGGTAATATGATTATTTTGTGGCAGGCACACTAACGTGTGCCTCTTAAATTGATCTAAATTAGGCAAGAGTTAGTCATGGTTTATTGAGTTATAGTCCGTTTACACATGATTTACCACGATCAATTGTTTTTTTTTTTTTTGAAAACTGTCTGTTGCATCGTTACAAAAGTTGTCATACCATCTTCTAATTAGCCCACCCAAGGAATATGTATTTGATAGTTCCAAAGGCAACTTAAATCATGGAAAGCGGCGACAGTGTTTTGATTTTTTTGGCGACAATGTAGTGAATTCATGCTAACAAACTTGTTTTACAGTAATGCACGTCACTTCGGGTGACGACACAAGGCTTATCCAGATTCGTATGGAAGTGGGTGCAATGTGTAATGTTAGTAAAATCAGATAATTTACAGAGGCATAGTGTAAATAATGTGGAATCGAAATGGAAATGAACAGGAACGATGAAGGAATATATTTCTTATCTTATTTTTCATTTCCTTCATGTTTGTTCAACTGCTGGTTAATAATATGTACACAAGGAGTCATGTTACTAGGATACCTTAGCTTTTTATATGGAGTTCGTGAAGGCTTCCAAACAGCTGTGCGATAATATGTGTATGGAGTGACCAGAGATGATACCGCAAATTAGTCATCATGTGTCAATGTTTAAGGATCTTTTCAGCTGTCTGTGTAGTTTGTTCACACGTGTACATGGGTGACAAAACCGTTTTTAGTCTTCGTGAAAGAAGATTGTCTACTTTGCTGTTTACTGTTCAGAGACGGAACATGATTACCTGTTTTGCGCGACGAATATAGTTGTGAATGTCTCTGTAGTGGATTTTCTTTTTAATGGCTCAGATGTTGGTCCTCTTTTTGAAGTTTATAGATTGATTCGTATATTCATGTGTTGTCCTCTCATTTAACAACGTGTTTGATCTCACGTTTCTTATTATGCCACAACATGTCAGATTTCACCGCAATATTACTCTTCTGTTAGTATTAATTGCGTTTAGTGTTTTTTTTTCTTCTTCAATGCCAGTTGTTTGCACCGTTAAGGGCTTGCATAACTGAAAATTCATCATTGGTCTGCAAGGTGTGGAATGCGCCTGGCCCTGCAGCCAGCAGGGTTGGGATCGGCTAGCCTCTCCCAGGAGGGGTGAAGAGCGAAAATTAGTAGCCTGCCGATGACCCGCAGACTACACAAGCCAACCCCCACCTCCACGTGGTGCAGACCGGGCAACCATGACCGCGAGGTCATGGGCTAACGGGGCTATGGCTCGCCATAGGGGATGGACTCCCTGTGGTCAGATTTGTGTCCTAAACCTGCGACTGGCCTAGCAAGCCGGCAGGGGATCTTCATACTGCTCGTAGAAAAACAAAAAAGTATATACGGACTGACCCAAACGGATATCGACCCGGCAATGTTAATGGACTAAGAGATAGACCAGCGACTCAAAAAATAGGCACAATCAATGTCTGTGGTTTCAATAGTAAAGAAGAGGAGCTTATAGAAACAATGGAAGAGAGGAAAATTGGACTGATGGGAATAGCGGACACCAGAACAAAGGGGAAAGGATGCAAGGAGCTCCACCGTAGTTACACATTTGTTTACTCTGGAGTAGAACAGCAAGAAAGGGCAAGACACGGTGTGGGAATAGTCATCGAACCACGGCTAGCAAGAGGAATACTAGAAATAAAATATATATCAGAAAGAATCATAACAGTGAGAATAAAAGAACAAACAATTACAACATATGTACAAATATACGCACCATGTAATGCAAACAATAATGAGCAAGAATGCGAGGACTTCTACGAAGACATACATGACGTACTAAATAAAATAGATAAGCAGGACAACATCATAGTTATGGGAGACTTCAATGCAAGGCTAGGACAAAACAGAGTGGGCATAGAAAAACATCTGGGAGCATTTGGAGATCAGCAAAATGAAAGGAATGATAACGGAAGTAGACTATTAGAGCTTTGCAGCCAACACGACCTCTATATAACAAACACATTCTATAAACATAAAGATTCACAAGTATACACATGGTATAAATGGAACGATCTAGATACTAAAAGCCAAATTGATTTTATATTAACAAGAAATAACAGAAAGAGAAATATATTAGATGCAAGGGCAGTGCCCAATTTCAGTATAAACACAGATCATAAAGCAGTCGTTGCCACAATAAGAACAATCAGAAGAAGAAAACAAAGAGCAGGAAAATACATGCCATGCGAATCAGTAAACTTAAAAAACCTTAAAGACGAGGCAGTAAGGGAAAATTATGAGAAAGAACTAACTGAACTCTTTGAAAAATTACCTACAGAGAGAAAAACAGTGGAAGAAGAATGGGAGATGTTCAAATCAAGCATTTTAAATACTGCAAAAATAACATGTGGAAACACGAAAAAACGCAAAACACGAATAAAGAAAATAACAAGTTGGTGGAACGCAGAAGTAAAGAAAGCGGTAAAAGACAAAAAGGAAAAATATAAAAAGTGGTTGAAGAGCAAACAGGAATGTGATCGCATAGAATATAGAATAGCGAGAAGACATGTGAATAGAATAGTAAAGAGGGAAAAACAAAAAGACTGGGAAGATTATGGAGAAACCTTAAATAAAAACTACAAGGAGGCAACTAGAAACTTCTACAAAAAGATAGGTGCAATGCGAGTCATAGGAGAACCCTTTGATCCAACTGAAATAATTAACAGCGAAAATGGAGAACCAATAAGTGAACAAAAACAAATCCTAATAAGATGGAAGCAGTATTTCGAACAACTTCTCAACATCCCATCAGATGTCACAGGAATTCAAGAGACCTATACAGATGTCACCGAAGAACTAGAACCAGACATACTAAAAGAAGAAATTATAGAAGCCATCAGATTAGCCCCATTGAACAAATCACCAGGACAGGATGAAATACCAAATGAACTAATTAAAGCAGCAAGAGAAGTAGGAACAACTTGGCTACATAGACTATTCAATCATGTTTGGGTAGAACAACAGACACCACGAGATTGGGGAAAGGCCATAATTATCCCAATTTGGAAAAACAAAGGCAGCAAAAGAGACTGCACACAATACAGAGGCATTTCACTGTTGAGTCATACTGGGAAAATATTTTGCAAAATTCTTGAAAAAAGATTACGAACTACTTTAGAACCCCAGCTAAGCGAAACACAACTTGGATTTAGGAAAAACAAAGGATGCACAGATGCAATTTTTGCTCTTAGACAACTTATAGAAAAATCAATTGAATTCAATGAAACACTCTACTTAGCATTTGTCGACCAAGAAAAGGCATTTGATAGAGTAGATAGAAACAAGTTGTGGCAAATCCTTAAACAATATGGAGTAAGTACACATCTAACAAACCTATGTAGAAGTTTATACAACAACAGTGAATGCATAGGGAGAGCAACTGGAGGACACTCAGAACCCTTCACTATAAGATCTGGAGTACGACAAGGTTGTGTCCTGTCCCCTCTCTTGTTCATAACATATATAGACAACATATGTAAAGAAACCAGCCAAGCAGAGACAGCAAGAATACCGCATGACGAGAACACAGAAGAAGAACCATCTACAAATCTAACTATTAGAGAACTCCTGTTTGCAGACGACCAAGCACTAATAGCAAAATCAGAAGCTGAATTGCAAGACCACATGAATAGTCTAAATGAAATGTGTAGGAAACATAACATGAAAATTAACACAAGCAAAACAGAGGTAATGACTATAACTAAAGAAGAACAAACAACAACAATTCACCTAAACGAACATCCCTTGAAACAGATGAAGAGTTTCAAGTACCTGGGAAGTATAATATCATCAAATGGCAGCTCAGAAGACGAGATCGAAAATACTTGCAATAAGGCAAATCAACTCATTGGACAAATGGCACCAATACTAAAGAACAAACATGTATCAGTAACTACTAAGAAAGCACTTTACAACACAATCTTCCTACCAACTCTATGCTACCAATGCCAAACCTGGACAATGACAGGAAAAGAGAAAAGAAAAATCACAACAACAGAATGAGGTTCCTGAGAAGAATACTCAACGTAGCAAGAAGAGATAAGATCAGAAATGAAGAAAGCAGGACTAAAGTGGGGGTTAAAGCAGCACTAGATTTTATTAGAAAGCAGCAAGTCAAATGGTTTGGCCATGCAAGTATGTTACCAGTCAACAGCATACCACAACAAGCAATGATGTACAGACCAGATGGAAACAGAGGAAGAGGCCGACCACGTAAACGTTGGACGGAGGGAATAGCAGAGTCCATGGGAATACCGATATATGAAGCCCATAATCGGGCACTCTCACGAAGTTTATACTTCACCTCGACACCGCAAGGTACAAGAAGAACATGATGAGATGAGATGAGATGAGTAGAACAATGAAACTTTACCATTGTCTGCAATCTGCCAAGACCTTAATCTGTAACGGACGATTTCAGTAGGTTGATGACTGTTCTCGGTTGATAGAAATTCAATCCATCCTTTCTCCAATAGTCGACTTCCTCGTTCAACACACAGTCCTCGCTTTCTTCTTTTTTAGGTAACTTTTATCAATATTTAATATCGCAGACTGGGTTAGTATCTTGACGTCAGACAAGTTGAATGTAGTATTGTTAGCTGCCACGTGTCCTTTAATTTTAGCCCACACGGGTTTACATGAGAATGGTACTGCGGAAGTCTCAAGCACCTATGGATTTGCTCTTCTATCTAATTGTCTATTTGATATTTCTTGCTTCTGTGCGTCTGTTTTACCAGGAACAACAATTTTAGCTTTAAGTACGATTCTAAAAACGGCATGTTTTCCATTAGGAGCCATATCTTTATTGCTTCCTTTGTGGTCGATGCTGTAGGTATTTTGTCTTCTTGGGCAACAACATTGTGATATGATGCATTGTCTATAATTAGACAAGACGGTCTATCAAGGGATGGAAGCACTGTATTCTCGAGCCAATCTCTAAATACATTACCATTCATCTCATTATGATAATCCCTATTGTCTGTGTGCTTTGATACGAACGCGAGTCCAACATTCTGTATTAAGCCATTATGTGTTATGACCAAACGCTGTCCTTTACTACTGGGCACAAATTGCTTTATCATTCCATCCACTGATTGCAATTCCTTTTCACCTGTGTGGTGCGCATTGATCCATCAAAATACATTATGTCATAATTTTCTTTGTGCAATTCCCTTATTTCACTTAGAT
This sequence comes from Cepaea hortensis, assembly GCA_963921405.1. Taxonomy (NCBI): domain Eukaryota; kingdom Metazoa; phylum Mollusca; class Gastropoda; order Stylommatophora; family Helicidae; genus Cepaea; species Cepaea hortensis. The sequence continues at coordinate 31,488,090 of OY992895.1, forward strand.
ATTTGTTTCTCATGGCTCCTAAATGTGACTGCTCGCAAATTATATATCTACCCCTTCCCCCCTCCTACCCTCGTACTTTCTAAACATGAAGCCTAATTGCCTTATAATTTTTATAAGTTGTTTTTAATAACTATATGGCATTGTTCTTTCTCAACCAAACCCTAACTTTTCTTACAATCACTGTTTCTTTGGTATCCAAAATCGTTATAATAGTTAGTTAGTTAGTTAGTCGACAGATCATCCTCATTGCACATTGAACCATTCAGTCCATAAGTGCTCGGATCCCCTCCTCAGCAAATCCCGCAACGTGTAGCGGCTAACGACGACAGTTCTGTGTTGGTTTATAAATCTTCTTTGGCTTCCTGCGTAGTGTTCTTGTTTGGCCACCCCTCTTTTAATTTGCTGCTCTCGCAGTCTGGCCATTGTTGTAGATTCACAGTCATCACTTGGTTCTCGCAAAAGTCTTACTTCTCGTAGAGCCTGGTCCATGGCACTTCCGCCCTCCACAGTAGCCTCACCTGCGAGCTTGTCAGCCCGCTCATTTCCTTGCATGCCCTGGCACGAAGATGAAACTAATCTTTGCCAGTGAAGACCGCTCCAGAGGCAGCAACCATTCTCTTCGGATCGACCCCTCCTCTATCCTCTTGAGCATGTTCATTGAGTCGCTAAGGAAACAAGCCCTAGTGAATGTCTGTGTCTCGAGCCATGGTATTGCTTTACTTACTGCCATGACTTCCATGGTCAGGCTACTTGTGGTTTCAGTGAAAGCACCAGAGTCCTCCTTCACAATTCTCCCTCCGGCCCGAGCTGTAAAGGCCCATGAGCTTCTCACATGTCGGACGACCGACCCATCTGTGTAGATGACCACGTCACCGTCTAGCGAATTCTCGAAAATCAACGCTTGTACTTCAGCCTCAACAGCAGCCGGATTTTCTTGTCTGCATTTTCTATCTAGTTGGATGCAAACTGAAAAGGATGTGCAGAAGTCTGTTGGCACTCGCACCCACTCCTCGCCAGGTTCTAAGTCCTCAAGTGAACACACCTGTTGAAGAATGTCTTCGGCTTGACCCATCCACGACCGTCCTCTTTTTAACCTGCTGCCCTTCACCTTCCTAATTTCACTATGCAGTGGATGTTGTGTGTTTGCGTTAATTCTGAGGTAGGCGCGTGCCCTGCAACCGTGTATTCTCTCTTCAATGGTTGGAAAACCAAGAAGGTAGCGCATCGCCCTGCATGCTGTATCTCTTGTACATCCAAGAATAATGCGCATAGCTTCATTCTGTATCCTTTCCATCCTTTCTATCTGCTTATGGCTGAGAGTCAGGATTGCCATTGCATACTCCAAAACAGACATGACCAACCCCTCGTACAGAAGACATAGATGGCGCTGCTCACAGTTTTCTGCCGCCATCACCCGCATCGCTGCCAAACCCCGCTTGGCCTTTGTTATCACCTGGTCTATGTGCGCATTATAAGCAAGGCTTCGATCAAACCGTATCCCCAGGTAATTCATTGCCTGCGTTCTTTCCACCGTCTCTGAACACAGCATTACAGTTGGTGTTGGAGTGTTGACAATATGATTATTCAACGAGAACCAAGTCACTGTTGCCTTCGTTGGGTTGACCATTGCCCCAGCTTCATCACACCAAGTACTTATGCGATTGAGTTCGGTTTGTAGTTCCACAGCAACCTCCTCTCTATCCTTCCCCTGACGATACACTAAAACATCATCGGCATATGACAATGTCCTGCCAGGTCCAGTGATCTGCTCACTGGTGATTCTCACTGTGTAGGCATTGAACAGTACCGGAGATAATGGTGATCCCTGTGGTAGGCCAGGATATATTGTTGTTGGTTCCGAAGTCCAACTGCCACATCTAAAAACTACTTTCCGTTGGAAGAGGGCTGCAGCGATCCAACTAAGGAGGAATGGACTTACGTTTAGTTCGAGAAGCTGAAACATTCAAAAATCCAGTGGTACTCTGTTGTATGCGTCCTCAAGATCAATCGCTGCAGCAACGGTTTCAGTGCCTGAGTGGAAACCTTCATAGACATCCTGGGCAAAGACTGCAGCATTGGTCCAGGTTTCTCTCTTTGGACGGTACCCACCCAGGGTGGGTGGGAATACACCTTGCCTCTGTAGTTGGCTTGAAATTTTCCTGGCAATTACCTTCTCCAGCACCTTGCCTATTGTATTCTGCATGGTTATAATTCGATATCCCTGAATTTTTTTTTTGTGGTCTTTGTCAGGCTTCGGCAAGGGAATCAGATAGCTGTGTAACCATTCCTCCTTGATGCTAGCACTCCCTATACTGTTGTTGTACATGTCTGCTAGTTTCTCTAGCTCATTGTCGGTAAATCTTTATAATAGCTCGCCTTATGACATCCTTGCTAAAGCTGTTTACAATTGTTTTTCTACCTACAGTTTGCTTATTGCGTGGGGGTTTCATTCCAGATTCTTGCACCCATCGACGAAATGACCGTTTACTTACACCCAATGCATGCACTGTTATTTTCTCGGGATTTATAATAGTATGAAACAGTTTCCTACAATCAGCTTCTTGACAAAAATATGTGTATAACTTCATAGCGATGATTTTAAGTGTACACAATTTCACATTTAATCCCACTCAATAATATTCACACATTCAGATGTTAGCGATAAATGGTAAGATTTATAAAATAATCACGTTTCATGAAAGCACCCTCTATAGGCAGAAATATTGGCGACACCTCTGAACACTCCCGTTCCACTACGCGACGTTCTTGTCATAAGGTTATCCTCGTGCAGCACGAGATAATTCACTATTGAGCGTGATATTTCCGTGTAAGATATAATACATTTCATAAAATGCACTTCATCTCTGACGCGTAAATTATATACCGCATATAAATAAACATTCAACTATGCAGTACAATTTCCAGAACAAAATTTTTTTGTTGGATGGGCACAATGATAAGGATATATGCTAAATCTCATCATTTTAACTCAGTTGGTTACTGAGATATGGACTTCTATATGGGGTTTTAAACAAAAAAGCAAACAAATGCAAACGGACCATAGTATTTAACCTCCTGGGGAAGCCAATTGTCTAGTCTTAACTCTATCTTATCATTATCATCGAGTGCCATGCCAGCTGGAGTAGGCGTTCATGACTTTCCACAGATCTCAGTCTTTGGTGTTCTGTATTAACTCTGCTGATGATGTTCCTATATGCTACTGTCTTAATCCATCCAGCATCATTTCTCTTGGTCTGCCTCTGCGGCTCTCCCCTTCGATCTTTCCAGTTGTCACTATATTCTGCAATGCCTCTCTTCCCATCGCATGAAGAAAGTTGTTGTTCTCTTTCATATTGTTGTATATATTGTTATATTACAATAGTCTCTTTCGGGCAATCGTTGTTAGTCACTTCGGCATTCCAAGGAATTCACAACATTCGTCTCAGGAACCTCATCTCTGTAGACACTGATGTCCAGCTGGACAAACAACACAATTCACCAGCTCAATCTTATCAAACTAACACATCACCTTCAAAGACGCTTTCTTAGGCCTAAACACAGAGCCACAATGATTGTCGTGAACTAATTCAGGCTTTGGAGACGAGGTTAAACGATTTTATTACCAACAACACCACTAATATTATTGCGGAGTTTAAAAAATAAAACATTCTTCTTCGAGAGGAAATCCGAATCCTTAAAGAAGAGAAGGAGACTTTTAAAACATCCATACATGCCTTGAAACTAAAGCGTGCACAGTCATTTCATAAAAGTGCACAAACAGAAAGTATCCATGGTGTTGTAGATGCGTGTGTTACCAGTGAATGTTCGTCGCATAATGACATACAGATAGTTTCTACAAGCAACAAAACCACCACTAAACCTGTAGAACACACACCATCTATCTACCCCATCGATGTGCATATCAGCAACAGGTTCCAGGCCTTAAGTGTAGACTCTCCAGCAGCAGACTTGGAATCACAGTGCTCAGTCGTTACCACTACTGGATATCAACAACCAACGCAAGCAAGCTATAATAAACAAGAACACAAGAAAGACGACAGTGACCAGTGGCAACAACAGTCCAAGCGGACACGCCAGCAGCGTGAAATAACCATAGATCATAGTGCAACATATGTCGTCATTGAAGACTCCCTGCTGAAGGGAATCTATAGTGATCGCATGTCATCTTCTGACAGCGAATCAACTTCAATCTACCCTGTACCAGGCGCTGACATTGACAGGGTGACTGCTACACTGCGACGCTTCCAAGTGAACGACCGAATTAGGAGAGCAACAGTCCATATAAGTGTTAATGACATAATGGATAATAAAATCATCAGCACCTCACAACTAGCTACATTGGAGGTGATGTTGCGAAATAGATTTCCGAAATCATCTTTGTTTATTTCATCTATCATTCCACCATATTACGGGTTCCAGCGTCGTACTGCCGATGCTGCTAATCTAACGTTATATAAATTCTGTAAAAATAATAGCATGAATTTCATAAATAACACCCTTTACTTTACGTCACCGTCCGGAGCTCCTAAGAAAAAACTATACAGGGATCAAATACATTGTTCCAAGCTAGGAAGTAGCTTCCTAGCGAAGAACATAAAATATCCCGAACGTGCACAATAACCAGCACCAGTTACAGGAGTACACCGAACTTCATCTCCGGCAACAGCCATCTCACTGTGTTCAGAAAACACTCCTTCTCTTCCCACACCACCCTTGCCTGTACCCCAGGAACACAATGTTGTGAATAGCAACCCAAGCTCCAATCCAAATGCTGCTAAATATGATACTTTGTTTCCTACCTTGCCCGTAAAACAGTCTCCCTCTATGATGTCAAAGGGGACACCGTTAAACAATGGTGCTGTATCGCCGATGCCTGCTTCCAATGTAGGCACTCCCAGTGACACTCATAGCAATCCCTCGCTGGACGGTAATCTACAACCCTATGAGTGGAACCGTCAACTTCAGCAGCTAATGCGATACAATCCTGCAGCCCTGCACCAAGCATTCATGATATCACTCCAGCAAAGACATTTTCCTGCCCCCTCTAACAGCCATAACTATTTCTAAATAAAGTTTCAAAATCCCTGCAATTTGTATACCACAAGCGACATCTTCCTTTTAGTTTGTAATGTTCGCCAATCACGATCAGTGGCTCAACAAAAATGGTCTATATATAGGCCATCTCAACATCTTTCATCTGCTCAACAAATTACCTGAGCTCTCGGTAATACTGTCCAAACAGTTCCATGTGTTTGGAATCACAGAAAGTTGTCTTAACGACAAAATAACCGACTCCGAAATCTCACTTAAGGAGTTTAAAGTAATTCGGAAAGATGCAAATCAAAAATTAGAGACAGGTATTGCTGTATACATTTCCAATTCCCTCAACTGGTCCCGTAGAAGTGATCTCAAGACAGTAGAGATAGAATGTGTTTGGTTAGAGGTGAAGCCAGCCAGCCAACAACCGTTTCTCATTGGATACCTATATAGGAATCCTTGTGCCGGGTACAGTTGGTATGACTGCTTTACTACAATGATGGATAGAGTGTTTACAGCAGGTAGAGAAGTTATGGTACTATGTGACTTCAACATAGATATTAGTAAATCCAACCAGACATGTGACGATATCATTCTTTCTTACAATTTCAAACAACTAATAAACCGTCCCACAAGGGTTACTGACAAATCTTCAACTATAATTGATCATATATATGTTACTTGTCCAGATAATATTACTGAATGTTCTGTTACTGTTTGTACAGTTAGTGACCACTACCCGGTATGTTGTACATGGTCAAGAATTGGGTTCAAACCTCTTAAACATAAACATGTAAGTATCAAATTTAGGAATTTTAAAGCATTCAACCAAGATTTATTTTTGCAAGACTTAAGAAAAGCAGCCCTTGATCACGTTTACCAACTTCCTGACCCCGACGATGCATTAGCTTTCTGGACGAAGACAGTCTACAGTGTGTTCGATAAACACGTGCCAATCAAAGAAGTTCGAGTCAAAAATCAACATAAATCCCCATGGGTCACTAGAGAAGTGCTGGAAATCATGAGAGAGCGAGATATAGCACACAAAAATAAAGACTTCCTCAATTACCGCAGACTAAGGAATAAAGTTAAATATGAAATTCGTAGGATAAAAAAAGATCATTTTAAAAATTTGATTGTAGATAATTCAAACAGTACAAATATATGGAAGACTATTAACTTGCTAACCAATAAGAAACGCCCTACAGAATCAGCAATACCAAATTCTATAACATGCGATGAATTCAGTTGGCTCTTTCAATCAGAAATAGAGAATCTAAAGTCTTCAATGCCAGACTCATCGTGTAATTTAAGTTCACTGGCATCATTCTGTGAATAGAAGTGCACCAGAAATATCCCCGCTGAGATTCCTTTAATGTCTGTTGCAGACGTTTATAAATATCTCTTAAACCTCAAATCAACAAACTCAACGGCCTAGATGGTATCAGTAATATAATTCTTCGTTGTGCTGCACCAGTCATTAGCGAGTCCTTAACGTTCGTATATAACCAGTACCTGGTAAAAAACTACTTGCGATCTGCATTTAAAATTGCTAAAGTGTTTCCGCTAATTAAAAATGGCTCAATCGATAATAGCGTTTTGGGTAATTATAGACCTATTTCCTTACTATCGTCGCTATCAAAACCACTAGAAAAACACATTCATAAAATAACGTTACACCATTTAATTAACAATGATCTAATAATTAATAGTCAATCTAGGTTTCGACCTAAATATTCTTGCCATAGTGCTCTAACAAAAATGACCGATAACTGGCACTTAAACATCAACAACGGTAGAATTTGTAGAGCGGTGTTTGTAGACTTTAAAAAAGCTTTTGATATGGTAGATCACGATATTTTAATTAGAAAACTAAAGCAAATGAAGACAAGCACCAACATGGTGAACATAACTACGTCATTTCTATCCGACAGACAACAAGTCGTGCCCTTCAACAACTGTCTATCAAGACCCACACAGCTTAATATTGGTGTGCCTCAGGGATCAATACTAGGTCCGCTGCTTTTTGCAGTTTATATTAATGATCTTCCTTTATATATCAATACAACTTGTGATCTATTTGCAGACGACTGTACTATATATATACTAGTCAAGAAAACCGTAGTGAATTAGAGAATTCTTTACAAAAGGAACTTGATAATCTTACTAGATGGAGCAATGAAAACCGCATGCAAATTAACATCGACAAAACCAAATCCATGCTAATAACGACCAGACAAAAACTACAGACACTAGCCATAACTGGATCACCGCTCGTACTCCGCATGGGCACGTTACCTATAGTTAATGTGACTGAACATAAAATACTAGGTCTTTTAATTGACAGCCATTTGAACTGGAGCTCTCATGTTCACGCTCTTACCAAGAAAATAGCACAAAAAGTTTACCAACTTGCTAAAATTCAGCACTTCCTGGACGAAAGCACACGAAAAATATTCTATACATGCTATATCCAATCACATCTCGATTACTGTTCCACAGTTTGGGATGGTTGCCCTAAATCTAATTTAAAACGACTATGTTCTCTACAAAACCGCGCTATTCGTCTGGTTTCTGGCATAAAGCACGTTGAAAGTAATAATGTGTACAGTCATCTAAGACTTCTACCACTACAAAAGCGCTTCCTTTTCAACAAAGCCAAATTAGTGAATAAAATTATATCTCAAAATACCCCAGAGTATCTTCTGCCGCTGATTCAATCTAATGCAATGAACAGCAAGCGCCTAAATTTGTTACATGTCTCAAAGCCTAGATTGGACCTATACAAAACATGTTTCGCCTATTCTGGTGCTCATTTATGGAATGATCTGCCTCCAGATCTGAAAACTCCAATGAGTCCCTACACATTTAACCGAAAACTCTTTCAATACTTAATCCATACCGACTATATGCCACCATAATTCATTTACTGGTAAAATTGTTCAGTATAATTGTTCATTATAATTGTTTAACTATAATTGTTCACTATATGTGTGTGTGCGTGTGGGAGCGAGAGAGAGAGAGAGAGAGAGAGAGAGAGAGAGAGAGAGAGAGAGAGAGAGAGAAAGTGGGTGTCAGAGAGAGGGAGAGAGTGAATGTGTGTGTGCGCACGTGCATGCGTGTGTGTGGAGAGATGCGGGCGTGATTGAGCGAGAAATGGTGGGGGAATGTGTCAGTGCATGCATTCGTACGTGTATGTGTGAGAGTGAGTGAGGGAGAGTGTGTGTGCGTGCATGCGTTCATGCGTTCATGCGTATGTGTATGTGTGAGAGAGTGTGATTGAGTGAGTGAGTGTGTGTGTGTGTGAAGGATTGTGTGTGAGAGAGTGAGACAGTGGGAGAGTTGATGTGTTAGTGTGTGTGAGCGCGCGCATGCGTGTGAGTGTGTGTATATGAAAGAATACAGAGAGAGAGAGAGAGAGAGAGAGAGAGAGAGAGAGAGAGAGAGAGAGCTGAGCAGATGCATGTCATTTAACACGCATGTTATGTAACACGCGAATCCAGATGTTTGTGTATTCTCATCTGTCATATTATCAGTTAAATACCATTTGATTTTATCATGCATAATATAAACTCATGTTCATTACTGTAGTTTGAGTGAGTGAGTCAGTGAGTGTGAATGAGAGACAGAATGAGCGAGCGTGAGAGTGAATGAGTGAGCGGGAGAGTGAATGAGTGAGCGGCAGAGTGAATGAGTGAGCGGCAGAGTGAATGAGTGAGCGTGAGTGTGAATGAGTGAGCGTGAGAGTGAATGAGTGAGCGGGAGAGTGAATGCGTGAGAGTGAATGAGTGAGCGGAAGAGTGAATGTGTGAGCGTGAGAGTGAATGTGTGTGTGAGAGAGAGAGAGAGAGAGAGAGAGAGAGAGAGAGAGAGAGAGAGAGAGAGAGAGAGAGAGAGAGAGAGCATCACTATTTTTACGTCACATACTTTTTATGTACACATTTGACTCCATGTTTAACATTTGTATGAGACTGCTCATGACAAGTGTCAGTGTATATGTGTGAGTAAAGTGTGGGAGTTTGTTCATACTAGTTTCAATACTAACGTGAGACATTTTGTATGTGTCTAGATGTGAGGAAGTGTGAGTGTGTGTGGAGGATGTGTATGAGTGTGGGGATATGTGTGGGTGGGGGATGTGTGGGTGGAGGTATGCATTTGGATGGGTTGGGGTGTGTGGGTTTTGGTGGGTAGTGATATTTGTGGGTGTTGGTGGGATGTGTGGATGGATGTGTGGGGGTGAAAGTAGGGATGTTGGAATGGGTGTGGGGGATGTGTGTTTGGGTGGAGGATATGTGTATGGGACGGATGCGGGGGATGTGTGTTTATGTGGGTGGAGATGTATGGATGGTTTGAGGAAGTATGTGTGGGAGGCGGGGTTGTGTGGGCAGGGTATTGTGTTGCGGTGTGTTGGTGGGGGATGTGTGAATGATGTGTGGTGGAGGGTATGTTTGTGGTGGTATGGGTAAGGATATGTTTGTGGGTGGAGGATAGTGTGTGGTGTGGGAGATGTGTGTGATGGGTGCGGGGAATGTTCGTATGGGTTTGGTATATGTGTGGGTGAGTAGGGATGTGTGGTGGTTGGGGGAAGTATGTGGGGGTGTGTGGGTGGGAGATGTGTGCGTGGATGGGGAATGTGTGGGTGGGGGTGTGTGAGTGGCTTAGGGATGTGTAGGTGGGTGAGGGAGTTGTATGTGTCGGGGTGGGATGTGTGAGTGGGTGGAGGATGTGTGTGGGTAGAGGTATTGTGATCGAGAGATGTTTGGTTGGGGGTGGGTGGGTGGGAGTGTGTGGGTGCGTAGTGGAGGATGTATGCATGAGTGAGTGTGTGTTGGTGGACGGGTAGGGAATGCGTGTGTGGGTGGGGAGAGGTGTGTGGTGTGTTGGTTGCGGATATTGTGTGGGTGAGGTATGTGTGTGTGGGTGGGGGATATTTGTGGTGTGTGAGTGGGGGTATGTGGGGTGGATGGGTAAGGGTATCTGTGTGGGTGTGGGTGGGAATATTGTGTGGTATCTGGGTGGGAGATATGTGTGTGGTGTGTAAGTGGGGATGTGTTGGTGAGGGATATGTGTGTGTGTGGTGCGTGGGTTGGGAATAGTGCGTGGTAGGGGGTGTATGGGATGTGCGGGTGGGTGATTGTGTGGTGGGGGATTAGGTTAAGGCATGTGTGGATGGGTGGAAGTTGTATGTGTGGTGGTGGGGTGTGTGTGAGTGGATTGGGGATGTATGGGTGGTTAGGGAGATGTGTGTGTGTGTGTGGGGGGGGGACATGTCAGTTGGTGGGGATATGTGTGTATGGTTTGGGGATGTGTGAGTGGATGTGCGATGTGTGGGTTGGTGGGGGATTGTGTGCATGGGTGGGGAATATGTTGTCGATGGAGATGTGCCTGGGGGATGGGTGGTTTGAGGTGTGGGTGGGGAGAGGATGTGTGGGTTAGGATGTGTATGTGGATGGGCGTGGGATGTGTGAGTTGGTGGGGGAATGTTTGTGGGTGGCGAGTGTGTTTTGGTTGGGGGATCAGGTGACGGCAGTGTGTGTGGGTGGGAGATGTGCGGGAGAGGGATGGGTCGGTTTGTGGGGTATGTATGTGTCCCTTGGTGTGCGTGTGTGTGGGTAGGTGGGGGTGTGTGTGTGTGGGTGGGGTGATGTATGGATAGGTTGGAGATGGGCCTCATAACATGGTAATTAGCCTTGTTTATGTTTACAACATTCATTTCACAATGTTTATTTTTCTTCCTATGTAAATATATAATGCTCTTGATGAACGAAAGACGAGTGATTGGAAGGGTCGAATGTAAGACGGGCCTGCGCGCCCAATTTGTGACCCTAATAAAGTTGATTTGATTTGATTTTCAAAGTTCTTCCTAATTTGTTCATTTACATTCCAAGATTCACTGCCATACAGGTTCTATATAACACTTCAGTACTCTCTTGTTTACATTCAATGATAGTGACTTATTGCATCAGATACTCTTCATCTTCTGAAATGCCGCTTTTGCTTGACCTATTCTGCTCTTAATGTCTGTTGTGCATCTTCCATCTTATGTTATAAATGCCTCGCCCACCCCTCCCCCCTCCCATTTAAAGTTGCATATCCCTTACAGGACGTTGCAGTCAACACCAACATTTTTCAGCTGTTGTTGGTGTTCCTGGCAAGATTACGCTCTGTAGTTTGCCATTGCTTTCTGAGCGATCGACTCACATACCCCGTAAATAACCAACGCAACGCGATTCTCTACCAAATCTCCCGCAACTGCGTTGTCCACGTGGATATATAGGATTACGGAGAAAGTCGTTAACACATTCGCCAGGGAGACCGTCATATATGCGCGTAGGTATTTACAATTATCCACTTGATTAAGAAATGTCCCTTCCATTTCCATTTCACATGTTGGTGTCACGTTATTCTTTGATGTCACAATTGTTACTGTTTTATTGATGTTCAAAGATTGTCCTTTCTTTGCACTCTCTGCTACCACCATGCCCAACAATTACTGTAGATCTTTTACATTATCCACCACAAATACTGTGTCATCTGCATGGCGTATATTGTTTATATTATAACCCCCGATTAGTAGTCCTGGTCTCTCTTTGATCTATTTCATTATTATAGGGTGTATTTTTAATGACTGTGCAGTGTTTGAAAATACTACCGGTCCAAGTTTTGTATTCACCCTCTGTAAATTTCATGCGACATAATGGGTAAATACAAAACTTGGATCGGCGATATTTTCAAACACTGTACAGTCATTAAAAATACACGCCGTATTTTGCTATAGAGGGAGAAGAGATCCGGTGACAAAACACATCCCTGTCGTACTCCTAGCTTTTTGTGTCATAATTGTCCTCTTTATTTCCATTTTTTATTGCTGCTACTTGGTTCCAGTAAATAATCTTTATTATTCTGAGGTCTTTGCCATCAATGTCAATATCTTCCAACATTTTAATAAGTTCGTCATGTTTTACTTTATCAAATGCCTTGGTATAATCTATGAAACATACATATATGTTTTATGTGTATATACTGCTCTTTATATTAGGTAGGTGTTAAAGACGTTGTTAGTAATCCCGTATACTCTCTCACGAATCGCAGCTGCGCGAGATTAGGCAGCGGATCGCTTCGCGCTGGTTACTTACGTATGTATGTGAGCCAGTCGTTCAGAAATCAATGGCAAACTACTAAGCGTAAAACTTGCCAAGACATCAACAGCAGTTGTAAAATGATGGTGTTGACTGCAATGTCTTGTGAAGGATATGCGAAAAAAAAATATTAAACATACAAAATAATGTATTCCCTTAGTGAATTTAAACACACGCGCCATAAATAAAATAGTGCACGATTTATTGCCTGGTATATTTCGCTGCATCTCGTCGGGTGCATACTGCATAGTTACATATCCTAAATCAATCAATCAAACAATCAATCAATCATATCATGTAATGTGAACAATTAAATTATACTTTGGGTGAAATATGATGTACTGTACATGGTTGCTGATATTGAGCGAATATGAAGAACGTTATATTCACGGACGTCTAACACTAAGCAAGAAGTCATTATGTTTATATAGTGACGTTTGGAATCGATTAATATGTAATGCTTCAGCATATTTGAGTAATGGATTATTGTTTGTCGAAATCAGTATTCGAAACGTGACCTGCTTATTAAATGAATTATTAAAAATCATCACTGGAAATAATTCTAAAACAATTACAAGGGAAATAATTAAAATATAAAATCCTTTTTTTTTAAATTATAGTAATTTTTATTATAATATATTTTAAAAATTATTTCTTATGATAATTTAATTTGCAATGGGATATTCTACAGATGATTCTTGTAATAGCTTTTGCATAGTTCATACTGTTAAAATATATATATATATATATATATATATATATATATATATATATACAACTTTAGATATTTATAAGTTATATACTTAATGTTTGCTTCACAAATATTTGAAATAAAGCTGAAATATTAACTATTCACACAGTGAAGAATGGGTTCGATAGACTCCGTTCTTTCACGATCGCTTCTCTGCATTTTGAAAAAAAAGAAAACATTGCAATCACTTCTCGCTTAAATAGTTACTGACCGGGATCGAACTTGTCGCCTCCAAATGACGACGGCGCCTCGCTGCAGGAACAAGTGTACTTTGACGCACGACTAACTAGACACTCCACAAAAAATGTCTTCATTGGTCATGTTTATCATACATGTGAACCTAACAACTATGGAATAAGGACATAATTCTTATCAAACCATTGAGATAGCACCATAGTGTCGCATGATTGCGCACTCCGTCTTGTTCACTGCTGCACATCACAATTTCAAAACACACTTCTCACTAAAGGTTTGCACTAGGGAGAATTGGAATGCTAGGAATGTGGCGTCAACAGTATTAATAGCTGTGACACCCAATGATTGACAGATCATGTGGTCTAGGCCCGTTCTGTTCATTGGTTAACCTAGAATAATCGCGTCGCCCGCGAAATGTTTTGGGTCCAGCGACGCTAAATGTCAAGCACTTGCAGAGCGACCGGCAAAGCATCCAGATGTGATTTAGGTCTCTGTATGTCCCTCATCCTGATTCAGAAGGAAAGCTTCAGACGAAATTATGCCTGAGTTTGTTTATTTCCGAGTCAGGTGAGGATGGCGGTGTTCGCAGATTGTCATGATCCAGAGGTGCAGAACATTGCCCAATAATGTACAATGGCTGTCAACCTAGAGCAGATCTGTAATATAAAGGTGCAACAGGAATATGTGGCCAGGACCAAGAATATTCAATGAGTCCCCACTGAACTGTGCCCAAACCTGATCTGTGTTTCATGATTGATCTGGTGATTGATATATCTGAGGTGTAGAAACAGTGCTAAGATCATTAGGATCAATTTCATACCTCAATGCAAATTACTTACAAATATTGCAGAAGTTTGGCAACATTTCATCACTGCTATACTGTGATTTTACTCAGTGAAACTTTATACTTGTGAGAACAATCAATAACTTTCAGGAACAGAGAGTAGTCATGGACTCCTCTGATTCATACAGTGTGTAGAGACTGTTTAGACTATTTGTTTTACAAATCCTTGAGAAATGTTCCAGTACCATCTGGGGTATTTATTACAGAAACAATAGCAGGCTAACTGATGGGAAGGCTTATTGGCCAACTGACTGAAGTCATCTCTGAACATGAGAGTTCTTATTTCTAAAGTTGAATATGAACATTATCTCAATGTCTTGATGTATTTCATATATGTCATAATGCATCACTGGTTACTTCCACAGGTTTTTTATTTTGATTAATAAACCAAAATTAACTGTTCCTGCATTTTTCTGTCAGTCCATTGTGGTGTGACAAAACTTCATTATTATCTATGTGTTTAGTTAATGTAACTACTTCACATAAAGGTAGTATCTGGAACTACAGGTGACTGGGTAAACTCTAATAGACAGCTAAATTCTGTCCTATTGTAATCTCCCAGGTTCCAGGTTACTCAGAAAAGGGAACTTTCCATTTTATTAATTCCTGTGACCATTTCACCTAAAAGGGAAAATGATCATAGGTGGGGGTCTCTCGAGCTAATTAAGTTTCTCTTTTCGGGAAGGAAGATTTTGGAGGGAAGAAATTAATTTTCCTGGGAAAACTCCTACATTTCCAGAGCTATTATGGGTCACTTTGGCCTCCAAGAACCCATCCCCTCCAAATGAAATCAGTCCCATCCTCATAGCTTTACTTCATTATGGGGTAAGTCAGAGTGGGTACTGCTTCCAACTCTCAATATGTCACATATACTGTTAGGCTCGTCTCGGGGTAGAACTCGTGCTTTCTCGTAACCATACAACATTTATTGTTGGTACCACATAGTGGGTTAATTTTGTTCACACCACAATTGCTTGAAATATGTGAATATTTTCTTTAAGGTTTTTAAGGTGAAACAGAACTTTATTTACAATTTTAAGGACCGCATTTGCAAGGCCACTAAGTGGACTTTGTGTAATTCAAGATTCAGAACCACTGATTAGAAATCACTTTAGGTCTTATGTTACCAGGTGTAGATCAGAGGGGTAAATCAGAATCTTTATTGTCTAGTGAGGTTGACTTCGGGTCTCATAATTTATATTGAACCAGCATAGGTCAAATAACAAACACCAAACACATCGGACCGTAATGCTGTTGTCGAGTATATATGACCAAACATTTAAAGAAGAGAAATGGTCGGTCGGTTCTAATGCTGTACAAGCAAAACCAAGAAATCAATGAGGAGAACCGTTGAGGCCACTAAGACAATTACACAAACAAGCACATATAGTATTATTTGGAGTTCACAGAAGAAGAAAAAGGAAATAGAGACTAGAAGACGCACTAGACAACATAAAATTTGAAAGCTATAATAGTTACCGACCGGAATCGAACCTGTCGCCTCCAAATGACGACAACGCCTCGCTGCAGGAACAAGTGTACTTCGACGCACGATCAACTCATCATCATCATCAAGTGTCGTGCCGGCTGGCGTAGGCGTTCATGGCTCTCCACAGATCTCGGTCTTTGGTGTTCTGGATCAACTCTGCTGATGATATTCCTCCATGCCACCGTCTCAGTCCGTCCAGCATCATTTCTCTTGGTCTGCCTCTGCCTCTCTTCCCCTCGATCTTTCCAGCCGTCACGATGTTCTCCAATGCCTCTCTTCTCACCACATGACCAAAGAAAGATGTTTGTCTCTTTCTTATTGTTGTATATAGTGTTCTAGTTTCATTAGCCTCTTTCAGGCAATCGTTGTTAGTTACTCTGGCAGTCCAAGGAATTCGCAACATTCGTCTTAAAAACCACATCTCTGTTGCTTCTAAGTTCTTCCTAATTTGTTCATTTACATTCCAAGATTCGCTGCCATACAGCAAAACTGGTTCTATATAGCATTTTAGTACTCTCTTTCTTACGTTCATTGATAGCGACTTATTGCATAAGATACTCTTCATTTTCTGAAATGCTGTCTTTGCCTGCCCTATTCTGCTCTTAATCTCTTTTGTACATCTTCCATCTGATGTTATAAGTGCCCCTAGGTATTTAAAATTATCCACTTGGTTGAGAATTTCCCCTTCTATTTCTATGTCACATTTTGGCGTCCCCTTTTTCTTTGATATCACCATTGTTACTGTTTTCTTGATATTCAACTAGACACTCCAAAAAAGAGTCTTCATTGGTCATGTCTATCCTACACAGATGAACTGATTAAAATGTTGGAAGATATTGACATTGATGGGAAAGATTTCAGAATAATAAAGAATTATTTACTGGAACCAAGTAGCAGCAATTAAAATGTGAAATAAAGAAGGCAATTATGAAGAAATAAGGCTGGGAGTACAGCAGGGCTGTGTTTTGTCACTAGATCGTTTCTGCCTCGATGGCGAAATAATAATGAGAGAGATGACAGAGAAGCCAGGAATGCTATTTGGTGGTTATAATATAAACAATATATACTATGCAGATGACACAGTATTGGTGGCGGATAATGCAAAAGATCTACAATTGTTGGACATTGTAGTAACAGAGGGTGCAAAGAAAGGACTCTCCTTGAATATCAAGAAAACAGTAATAATGGTGATATCAAAGAAAAGGGTTGCACCAGAATGTGAAAACGAAATAGAAAGGAAAATTCTTAACTAAGTGGACACATAGGAGCATTTATAACATCAGATGGAAGATGCACAACAGACATTAAGACCAGAATAAGGCAAACAAAAACTGCATTTCAGAAAATGAAGAATATCTTATGCAATATGTCACTATCATTTAATGTCAGAAAGAGAGTGCTAAAGTGCTATATAGAACCTATTTTGGTTGTGAATCTTGGAATATAAATAAACAAATTATGAAGAGCTTAGAAGCAACAGAGATGTGTTGCAAAGTGCTTTCTTAGTAGTTACTTATACTCTTTAGAAAAGCGGTCTAAAAATACACATAGAGAGATGAGAAGTATATAAAGATAAATACAGTAAACATTTGACGTGTTCTATGGGTATATATGATTATACCCTTAATTTTTTTTTTAAACTTTTATTGAGTGTTAAAATGGTTGCGAATTGTATTGTTCGTGTTTTTACAGAGCGTTGCATGTGGGCGTGTAGGTGACATATGCGCAAAAATACAAATATTTTATACATTTTAAACATTTCTTCATTGTTGTAAGGAAATATTTCAAAACAAAACGCGTGATGGTAGTGCGCCGTTGTTATCTCCCCTGCCGCCTCGCTCTCCTGTCAGCTCCAAAACTCCTACCAAGTACCATCACCACCCCTCGGTGTTGATGAAACATGGCGGTACAAAACTGTTTAGACACAAACGGTGAGGGCGGCAGCAGAAATCAACAATCACAGTATCAAAAAGGTGGGAAAGGGGGATGTGACAGTTTACGGGTTTACAAAGCCATATATATATATTAGTAATGATTACAATCATAATAATGCAAATAAACAACCAAATACATAAAAAATAAAAATGACAAAGAATAAAACTGCTAAGGGTGATAACAATAACAGCAATGATAATAACAGCAATGTTTACATGAAATACATCTATAATAATAATGACAAAGAATAAAACTACTAAGGATGATAACAGCAATGCTAATAAACGCAATGATAAAAATAGTTATGATAATGATCACATTTTCCAAACATGTGATTCCATTTGCTAAAAGGATTTCCTTAGGGATGGTGTTAAAACATGGCAGGTACATACAATAGCTTGAATAACAATTGCAAACCGCACTGTTCAATAATATAGTAGGTGTAAAAGGAGTTGGTTATCTTTTTTCTCCTTGCTTATTTTTTTTTTTTGGGGGGGGGGGGTCTTAATTGTAAGGGTTCATTCATTTTTTCCCTTTCCCTTTAAAAAAAAAAAAAAAAAAAAAAGCAAGCATTTGTATCAACATAAATATTTATATTCTCATTGGTTTGGTAACCATCTGTGATTTTGAGTTCATTCATTCAACATTCACTCACTTCTTCCTGTTTCTTTCTCGCACTCATGTATACTAAATTTGAAATCTTAAAGAAGAGTAGGCCTACTTGTGTTTACTCTGGAGATTTCTGTGATATTTTGTGTTTATAGCATGGGAAGATACCCATTTGCCTGTTTCATTTCTTGAACACATTTACATGTGAAAGGGGGGTAACATGGGAGATGATGGTTATATATCAATAATGATAACAGTAATATTAATGCAAATAAACACTAAATACATCAATTATAATAATGACAAAAAGCAGACCACTAGGGGTGATAACAGCAATGATAATAAAACAGCAATGATAATAATAGTTATGGTAATGATCACATTTTCCAAACATGTGATTCCATTTGCTAAATGATTAACTTTGGGATGGTGTTAGCATAGCATAGCAGTTACAAACAATTGCAAATACCCTTCAACAAAAAGACGTAAATATGCATTGCCACTGCTACATAAACTCTAACATACACCTCACACGAAGGACATTTATTAAGAGGAAAATAGGATTAATATATTATCTTTATTGCAAAATAATTTGTAAATGTACTCTTTCAAAATAAAATATGTGCTTATTGCCTAAAGTTCCGCAATAAAGGAATGCTCGAATTTTAAAATTCTATTAAAAATAAATGTTTATCAAAAGACTAAAGACACATTCTCTTATG
Source organism: Cepaea hortensis (assembly GCA_963921405.1). Classification (NCBI taxonomy): domain Eukaryota; kingdom Metazoa; phylum Mollusca; class Gastropoda; order Stylommatophora; family Helicidae; genus Cepaea; species Cepaea hortensis. Next base: position 31,506,832 of record OY992895.1, read on the forward strand.
TTATTATAATATATTCAATTTGAATTATTGCCCTTATACATTTAGTAGAATTATTCCCCCTTATCCAATTATTGCTAATGTGTGCCAATTTTTTTCTTCTAATTTACAGGTGATTAGCCAGATTAACATATAGGCTAACGACAACTGAGGAACCGCAGCGGTGTAGTGGCTAGCGTACTTGCTGTCTGCTGATGGCTATGTGTTCAAATCCCAATCAAGAGTGTTTTAAATTTACCATGTCACTCATTAAGTGTCGACTGGGCTATAAGGATATGCGGCCATCACCCTATCTAATTTGAATATCCAATTATAATCTAAAATCAGTAGCACGATATGGACCATGGGTTTGGAAAATGATTAAAACGTTTACTAATAAACTACAAACATGTGTTTATTGGTGGCTGCACAAAATGGAAGAACTAAAATGATATGAAGAATTTATCAATGTCAGGCTGATGGAGAGACCATAACAAATTATTATCCTGCGCATCACAATGGGAAACAATCCATTTATGCAACATTTGCACACACAACATTTAAGATTGGCGAATTAGTCATGTGCACATGCAGATTGGCGACGTATACAACATGATCAACCACACTGAAATTGCCCAGAAAACGGCGTGGCTAGGCCAACCTTCTGGCCGAGAGAAACAACAGTGGAAGATAAACACTATGAACCATTGAATGAACTAAAAAAAAAAAAAAGACAGTTAAATTCATACAGGAGACAACACTGTAGTTATAGACACATTTCAAGCGAACGAAATAAGAACCACTGTGGTGGCGCATGACGATGTATTGTGTTAATTTTGGTTGAAAGGATTCATTACTCTTTTATTTTTATTTTTTTTTTCTTTAGTATGTCCCTAACGAGATACAGCGAAGTATGCCATGCAACATATTGTTTGTGCCTTTTTAAAATTCAAATTTACGAATAAGAAAACACTGTTCTGAATAGTATGACTGCCTAGAATTCAGTGCAAGTAGTATACAATGTGGTATTTAAGTATGAAATATGGATACAGATCCGCATGGTGATGTCGTATTTTACTATATAAAAAGTCATGATCCTCGTGATGACGTCAAAAACCGGATCCATATTTTCAAGGGATACAACTCATGAATAAATAATCGAACGTAGTTTTGGACTGTTACTTCCTTTTTTTCTTTAGTGAGAATTTTGTCTTTAAAAATTTAATAACTACTGATAGTATTGATTGTAGCGGCACGGGGCTTAAAATAACTATTATCATACTAATGATGCTGTTAAGGTACAATCTTCTAGTCTCTATTTCATTTCCTTCTTCTTCTTCTTTCTTCTTCTTCTTCTTCTTCTTCTTCTTCTTCTTCTTCTTCTTCTTCTTCTTCTTCTTCTTCTTCTTCTTCTTCTTCTTCTTCTTCTTCTTCTTCATATTTTTCTTCTTCTTCTTCTTCTTCTTCTTCTTCTTCTTCTTCTTCTTCTTCTTCTTCTTCTTCTTCTTCTTCTTCTTCTTCTTCTTCTTCTTCTTCTTCTTCTTCTTCTTCTTCTTCTTCTTCTTCTGTGAGCGCCAAATAATACTATGTGTGTTTGTTTGTGTAATTGTCTTAGTGGCCTCAACGGTTCTCCCCATTGATTTCTCGTGTTTACTTTATCAAATACCTTAGTAAAGGGGTGGGCACATTGACAATTGTAAAACTATTGGAGGGGGGGGGGGGGGGCATATATATTATGCCCACTTTGTTTAAAATAAGTAATTACAATAAGTAATTATGAATTATTGGTAGGTTATTAAACAGTTTA